>JAMPIV010019845.1:600000-840440 GCA_024509875.1 Oreohelix idahoensis
TCATACACATTCTTGCTGCCTTCATTTTTTTTCTTCTTAGACCAAATCTAATACCTATGGTCTGTGTCATGAAGGTGCCACCTGGCAACAAGCAGTAGGATTTTGTTGCCAGGACAGAACTGAGCTATTAACCTCTTAACTGGGAAATTCCTGGCACCATTAATGACCAACTGTCGAGCAATTAATTATGCATGAGCACTGTCCTTTAAAATAAGTTGCTAGGAAACATCCTAAGTGTCTTTATCCAAGTAAATGTTTCAACCAATTATTATGTAGCAAATTAATATTAATAACTAAATCATTTTAATTATATATTTAACATGAAAATTAACTCTTTAAGTCCCAATCGACTTTATATATCCTCAGGGGTTAGACGCGCTTGGCCCAATCAACTTTATAAAGCGTTTAGTATATGTGCCTCTGTTTGAGACTATTTCTAATTATAACTACACACAAACCACCCAAAACGTCATTTCTGACTGCAAGTACATTCTTTTAAATACTGCATGTGTTTAAGAGTGAACGGGTTTTTGTTTTGAGATATTTATTTAAAAATGCACCGAGGTGGCCATTTTTGCTTGGGCCAAACCAACTTTTTTGCTTGGGACTGAAAGAGTTAAAATAATATAATTTTTTTAAACTTTAAAATGAAAAAAAAAATTAAACTTTTTTCTTTCTTTTCATTTTGACAATAAAATAATAAAAAAAATGTAACAAATAAAATTTAAAAATAATGTATCAATTTATTTATAAACAGAAGTCCCCAAAATGTTCAAAGTTAACACGGCTGTCTCCCTCTCACTCACCGCTTTTTGTTCTATGTGGAGTAAAGCGATGAGTCTGTTACTCACTACTGATTTCTGTATACAGCCAATGTTTTCAACTCTGCCCATGATATTCCAGTCTACTGTCGTGTGAAATTCTAATCCACATATATAAATTATCAGGTAAATGTAAAGCCTAACACATAAATTCAATAAAAGGAAAGAAGAATGGTAAAGAACAGTGCTGTCACAATGACGGTACTCGAGATCCCCTTGTTTTCTACTTCGTCTGCAAATTGTAACGTTTCACGTTGATAGTAAATGCCTACTGCATCAATACACGCTTTCTACAATAAAACGTGTACTGCATTTCTAAGAAAAACCTTGAGATACGCAAGCTGATTAATGACCTAAATTAATACTAGCATTAATTACACTACGTTACCATAAACGAACGGACAGATGGACTTAGGATAGAAAGAAAGGGAGGGCTGAAAGCCGGAACGCATGCAACACTAACACGCGTCTCGCTATACAATTAATGCCATCACGCGTGTAAGGCCACAAGCACTAACTTTTTTTCAAATTGACAGTGATAAAAAACACTACCCATACGAGAGTTAGGTTTAAAAACTTACAAAACGCTTATTAGGAAACATGACATTCTACTGTTTCATGTCTAAAATCCTGACATTAGTCTGACAGTACAGCAGGACAGGTGGCGGTTCTAAACATAAAAAATAAAAAAAAAACAAATACATGACTATCCTAGAAAATACATATTTTGAACGCAGCCACTTAGCTCCCTTAAATTTGTATATTTGGGTTCCTTAGGACTTGCTGACAAATAATATGTTAAGTGTTACGCAAATAGTCTAGGAATTAACAAATTATAGCCAAAAGAAATAGTGAGGGTGTCAGACAACACCAAAATCAGAATCGCTCAGTGGCAGATTTTGAAACCACCATTGTACGGGAAATAGGTCCCCATGTTAAATCCTATTTGATTGGAGCGCAGTAAATGTAAGGCGAAACACGATTAGTCGGACTACCAATACTAATTTTTTTGTTGTTAGGGGAAACAGTAGTAGAGGTACTTTTTTGAAAAGCTGTGTAAACATGGCACGATTGGTTAGACCCGCCAATATAGTCAATTAGAAGCGTCAGTTCAGCACCACATTTTCAAATAAACTTTCTAAAGCAACAGTGCGTTGAGATTCAGCTTATATTTTTCTAAATAAAAGCCTGAGACAGCGGCAGGTCGGATTTTGTGCCATATTCATTGCCAGTCAACGTAATTGTGTATTATTTCCATGAATTGTGGTAAGCTTGAAATATTTGATATCTTTTTAATGAAAATTTTATGTAAATTGATAATTCATGTCTGTATATGTGTGTAGTTCAGTAGCAAACATGAGGCAAAGCCTAGATATTGCTCCAACCTGAACAGAACGTGTCTGAGAAAAGTAAAATTGCATGGAATTGCCTAACAGTACACTGACACCTATCTTATTGACTAGAAGGAACTAATGCTGGAATTGCAGAGGCGTAGTAACCATTAGGGAGGAGTATACTGGTGTAAATTGTTTCAGATGAAGATAGCAGTTGGCCTACCGCTCTGAACTCAGTGTTTGTTATGTATTGTGTTCAGTCTGGAAATAGATTATAAATTAGTTCTGAAATAGGAGGTACAACCTTCTTGTTTCAGGGACCGTGGTCCTAAAGTTATTGAGCAGCACCTGGTCTGAGCTTTGCTGAATCTAGAGGCTGACAGCATACTCCTGGGTCCAGATAGCGACCAGTGAGGTGTCTCCAGAACACAGGGAAGCTATCGAGCAGAGGGTCTTTTCCTGCCGCCATCACGAAAGATAAGCTTCTGTGGCCAGAGGAGCTCAACATTATGTGTCCCCCTCAAAAATTGACATTATAGTAAAACAGAGGGACAATACATTGTTTAAATTGATAGGAACTGGGAACTTTTCCCCATATTATTTCCAAGATAAACAAACACTTGAAGTCATGATGACAAATAACAACATAGCTTGAAAAACAAAACCATTATTACCTCATAGTACTACTACACAACTGACACACATAGGATAATACTAATAAAATATGTCACTACAAGGTTCATATTTATAAATTATGTACATATGAATTGTGATTACATTTGATTGTGATTCCTGGTTCACTGTGTAGTTGAATCAGGATATATATTAGTGAAAGTAATTAATACATATCTATTTGAAACTTTACCATTGACTCATTTAAGATAGTCTTATAGAGTGTTAAATGTGTGTGAGTGTCACAGTGTTGTCAAGTGTGGTGGAATAAATTAAATTGTTTATCTGTCTGTTGTTGTTGTGACTTCATCATCATCTCAACCCATAACCCGTCATGGGTCGTAGGGGTGCCATGGTGGAAGCATCAGCAGACAGGGTCCTCCACTGCTCTCTATTCTCAGCAATGCGTACAAGTGTGGAGAAACCGTGTCCTGCCCATTCTTTGATGTTATCAGCCCAGGATTTTCTTTGCCTTCCTCTTCCCGTTTACCTTCGACTGTTCCCTGGAGGATCGTTTTCGAAAGGGAGTCATGACGAGTTACATGCCCAAACCAGGCAAGCTTTCGACGTTTCACTATTGACAAAAGTGGTTCTTGATGGCCTGCATAGGTGTTTATCTTCTCTCTAACATAGACATTTGTTTTGTGCTCTTTATAGCAAATGCGCAAAATTCTTCTATAACATTTATGCTCGAAAGCCTGAATCCTTCGCTCCGTATCTGCAGTGAGTGTCCAGCCCTCACACCCATACAAGAGAATAGATAATACAAGTGATTTGTATAATTTGATCTTCACAGGAAAACTGATGTTACTTTTCCAGATCACATTCAACCTTGTCATGGCAGCTGAGGCCATCTCAAGTCTTGTCTTGATTTCTTTATTTGATCTTCCATCACTACATATAGTGGACCCGAGATATTTAAAGGTGTTAACTTCTTCTAACGTTTGCCCATTTAACGTAATGTTGTGACTTACACTTCATCATTTACATAACCCTAGACATTCAACGTAATCATCACAATATTCCAGAATAATTCTGACTGAGGTATAAATGTGGTAGCAAGTAAGGTTATCTGTAAAACACTACACCTATTAGATACAGATACCTTCACAGCTGATCTCAGTCAGTACACTAAGTCCCCTATAAATATTTATAACATCCCACTTTACCACATCTACTGCCATGTCCACTGTACAGTTTTTCTTTAGACTCCCCACTTTTCGTTGTGGGTTCCAGTTAACAGCGTGCCTGGACATATTAACTGGTTGTTGTTACATGAGGGAATGGCCCCATCTATCTCTAATTTTTCCCGCTAGCTTTACTGGCTATTGTCAGTTTCTATTCCACAAATCCCAATCTTCCAAGAACTAAAACAACTCCACACATCTTGAGCCTAATTGTTAGAATTATACTCATCCATGTCAGACAGTTCAGCATGTGCTATCCACAAGACCCAGGACTCACCGCAGAAAGACAACTATTGCAGAGCTCCTTAGCTATCACCAAGTCTAATAAAACACCACCCAACAGCTACAGAACACCTTAGCTATCACCAAGTCTAATAGAACACCACCCAACAGCTACAGAGCTCTTTAGCTATCACCAAGTCTAATAGAACACCACCCAACAGCTACAGAACACACACATACACATTCTTTGACTTGCTGTCAGCTGTGACAGAGTAACAAGCTCTAGCTGAAGAACAACTATTCCGCAGGTCTGTGTTTTCTATCACATCTGGCCATTTGATACAGAGGATAGAGCAGAGACATCTGTTGGTAAATGTCAGGAGTATGGATGGATATGATATTTGTGATGACAAGCTATGCTACACTTCTGAGCTATAAAGTTGGACAGATTTTACATTCAACTCGTTTTTACATTTTATTTACACCAACATGTAGTCTTGTTTTTGTTTCGTCTATTGTAAATTTGTTTCTTTCTGCATGTTCTGTTGTTTGTGTGATTCTTCTTTCTTCTTCTTCTTCTTCGTACACTCTCAGACGTCCACTTGAATGTTCTCAAAGAAAGCAGTAGTCAGTTTGATTAAAAACACAGGTCGTCTGCAAAATCTATTTTTTTTTTTGTAGTCAAACGTCCATTGTATTGTTTTTTTTCATTCTGTTGTCTGCTGCATCACCCCAGTTCATGGATAAATATTACTGATTCACATAAATTATGTTACAATTTGGTGTCAAACATTATTGAAAGATGAGTCATAGTAACACAGCCCAACACCCATCATTGCACACTCAATATGTTTGACACTATATTGGAAATAGTATCTTGATTCTATTTGTACATTAATGATATAATATACTGATTATATAACAGAATAACCAAAATGTCCAGTGTTAATCTTATATAGCTCATAGGAATTATATTAAAGTTCTGTGGCAACAAAATTTCTTATTAAAAAAATTATAAGTATACATTCTTGATATATCAGACATCACGTGACAGGAAATAATATTTTCACTCTTTCCGCACAGCATAATGAAAAAAATTATTGCAAAGTAATGTCACACAAATGACTAAAGCCAAATTATAAGGCTTCCAGAAATTATGTTACTTTTCATGCACAAATGAACTGAAAGAATTTGAACAATTCACAGCCTGTTAGAACTATTGTTACCCTGATATTACACTGCAATGCTCTTGACATGTCTAGAATCTCATGGCATATCATGTTGGAATATAATATCTTTACACTTGTTTTTAACTTTCTAATGCCTGTACAGTTATCAGCTTCTAGTCTGAATTATTGCCATCAGTATCGGAATCTGATGACAATGATAAACTGGTGTTAGGGCAGATTCCTTCTAAGAAAACAGCTGCTGAACATTGGTGAGCCCTAGATCTAGTTGCTATTTGCTTCCTAGCAACTATGTACACAAAATAAATAAAATAAAGTTCTGTCCTCTTCAAGCAAAACTATTCAGAATCTACAAGCTAGGAGCAATTAAGATCTGGTTGGTGGGTTAATACAGCTTCTACGGCCGGTGAAAGATTACTGTTGGTGAGATGGCATGGCTTCCCTGCTTCAGGGGTTAAATAGCAAAGACACCAGGTTTATTATTTATTTTCTCTAAAGAGAAATCATTTTGTATCTAGCTTGAGAAATTTTCATTGCCACTGGGGGTTTCTTTGCTCAATATAAAGGAACAAATAAACTGTTGTGTCCCAGCAGGCATATTGTGAGAGAGGACTGAGACAAGATGATCTTCCCATATAACTGATGGATTTTGTTTCTAGGTTGAACAATGCCTTGTCAAACTGAGATAAAATGTACACTGTAATTTAAAAAAATAAAAACAAACATATAAAAAAAATTAATGACAAAATACTGACTTTATTATTTAACTAACAATTTTTTTAAATGGCTTATTCCAGGATTTCATCTTGTAGAAAACTGCTATACATGCATATATATATATATATATTACATGACCACATCTACATTCAGCAAGACACAAGACATTTGACTACATCGACATGTGTGGTTTATATTTTCATAATGATCAAAGTTCACCCCTCATTCTTTCATTACCCCTACTGTTCCCTGTGGGGCAGAGGCCTTCAAATTTTCATGTCCTGTGTCATCAAGTGATGATCTTTTCATGTATTCTCTATCTCTTTCATGTCTAGCTCCAATTCCCTTCTTCATATTTTTTTTTTCAGTCTCCCCGGAGGTTCCAGAGCAAGGAGTCTTGTAGGAGAGTTTCTTCAATTTGTGTCATACACACCTGTCAATATGACCTGTCCACACCTGTCAATATGATGTCCACACCTGTCCTTTCATTGGCATACTTGCCTCATTCTTTCCCTCAATTCCACATTGGTGATCTTTGTCATACCATCTTAATCCTATTCTGCACAAGCTCCCATGTATGAAACTCTGCAGCTTCTTTGTTGTCACTTCTGTTGCTGTCCACATTTCAGAGCCATACCACAGGACTACCCTGACATCTGAGATGAAGGTACAATATGCTATGATGTAATGATGTAATTAAAACAAAATCACAAAGTACTCTTCTAAAAAATGAGCAGCAAAATACAACAGAAAGCAAGTGATTATAAAGAGAAATCACCAAACTAACACAGGAAACAATGATTGAGTGTTTATGGATGTGCGATACTTACAGGACATATGTAATCACCTTTGTACAGTTGATTTATTAACTGTCAATTAATGAGCACAGAGAAATGAGAAGTGAAGAATAATATGGTTAACAAGTCGAGGTCAGCATAAAAATGGTTATGTAGGCTTGTTTAACAAGAGGACAATATGACAGTAACCAGCGGGACATTTGTGGCTAAGCCATCAACAGCCACAGTGAAAAACAAGACAAACAGTAGGCCAACAGAAGGACACCACAAACAAGTGAAAAGAACACAAGGAACAAATTTACATATATAAATAAAGAAGAAAATAGAAAATTAAAAACCAATTAAAACATTAAATTACTTAATGAAACTGAAATATAGCCAACAGATTAACAAAAGGCATAACTTACACCAGAAAAGCTTTGGTGTAAAAGTTACCAGTTACTGCAGTTAAGTTGTACAGTAAGTCATAGCTTATGATGTAAAGTTGTAGAACAAGTCTTAGCTTGCAGAAGTAAAGTTGTGAAACAGAAGTCATAGATTACTGCAGAAAAGTAGTGAAACAATAGTCATAGATTATGGCAGAAAAGTAGTGAAACAAAAGTCATAGATTACTTCAGAAAAGTAGTGAAACATAAGTCATAGATTACTACAGAAAAGTAGTGAAACAAAAGTCATAGATTATGGCAGAAAAGTAGTGAAACAAAAGTCATAGATTACTTCAGAAAAGTAGTGAAACATAAGTCATAGATTACTACAGAAAAGTAGTGAAACAAAAGTCATAGATTACTGCAGAAAAGTAGTAAAACCAGTCATAGATTACTGCAGAAAAGAAGTAAAACAAGTCATAGACTACTATAGAAAAGTAGTGAAACAAAAGTCATAGATTACTACAGAAAAGTAGTAAAACAAGTCATAGATTACTACAGAAAAGTTGTGAAACAAAAGTCATAGATTACTACAGAAAAGTAGTGAAACAAATGTCATAGATTACTACAGAAAAGTAGTGAAACAAAAGTCATAGATTACAGTGAAACAAAAGTCATAGATTACTACAGAAACATAGTGAAACAAGTCATAGATTACTACAGAAAAGTAGTAAAACAAGTCATAGAATACTACAGAAAAGTAGTGAAACAAAAGTCATAGATTGCTACAGAAAAGTAGTGAAACAAAAGTCATAGATTACTACAGAAAAGTATTGAAACAAATGTCATAGATTACTACAGAAAAGTAGTGAAACAAAAGTCATAGATTACTACAGAAAACTAATGAAACAAAAAGTCATAGATTACTACAGAAAAGTAGTGAAACAAATGTCACAGATTACTACAGAAAGGTAGTGAAACAAAAGTCATAGATTACTACAGAAAAGTAGTGAAACAAAAAGTCATAGATTACTACAGAAAAGTAGTGAAACAAAAGTCATAGATTACTACAGAAATGTAGTGAAACAAGTCATAGATTACTACAGAAAAGTAGTGAAACAAAAGTCATAGATTACTACAGAAATGTAGTAAAATGAAAAAGTCATAGATTACTACAGAAAAGCAGTGAAAAGAAGAGCTGTAGAATAAATGTCAGGTGTTAATACATTTAAAAGTATCAATAAAATCAGAGCAAAATAACAAAACAAACAGTCCTCATTGGTCCATTACAAACAAAATTAACTGATAATAACCATCAAAAGACAAAGTAATAAAGAAAGCCATGACAAAAGTGGGGAAACAAATTTCATGGACAACTCATTTCCACCCAATGGAAGACATCAACACTGGCATGAGCAGCAGTCATAGTAGTGGCTTTCTTAGTTTGTTAAATATATATTTGACTTGTGATTCTTGCACACACAAGTAATGATACTGCTAGACTTTGTAAGTCTGTGGAGCTGGCAACATCATAAAAAATCAATTGTTACACAAACTACTGCTACAAGAGAACATAAACTTTGGTGCAGGTTTCCAGAAATGGGGTCAGCTACAGTAATGACCCCCATGCTCCGTAGGGTGGGGAGCCGCGCTGGTGTAATGGCTTCGGCGTTGTACTGGCGACCAGGTGTTCATGGTTCAAACCCGGGCGTCAGCGTTTGAAGAAATGTTTACGGCCGGAAATTTGACTGAATAACCTGAACGGCTCCTGTGATAAACCCTCTGCGGATGGGAAGGAGCGAAGCTCCTGACCGGGTTGGAAGGAAAGTCCTCAGGTTCCCCAGCCTCGCAATGACATGTCATTGGGCCGAAGGGCTGAAAGCCCAAGTGCCGCTGGTTAAAAAAAAAAAAAAAAAAAAAAAAAAAAAAATTAACAAAAGGCATAACTTACACCAGAAAAGCTTTGGTGTAAAAGTTACCAGTTACTGCAGTTAAGTTGTACAGTAAGTCATAGCTTATGATGTAAAGTTGTAGAACAAGTCTTAGCTTGCAGAAGTAAAGTTGTGAAACAGAAGTCATAGATTACTGCAGAAAAGTAGTGAAACAATAGTCATAGATTATGGCAGAAAAGTAGTGAAACAAAAGTCATAGATTACTTCAGAAAAGTAGTGAAACATAAGTCATAGATTACTACAGAAAAGTAGTGAAACAAAAGTCATAGATTATGGCAGAAAAGTAGTGAAACAAAAGTCATAGATTACTTCAGAAAAGTAGTGAAACATAAGTCATAGATTACTACAGAAAAGTAGTGAAACAAAAGTCATAGATTACTGCAGAAAAGTAGTAAAACTAGTCATAGATTACTGCAGAAAAGAAGTAAAACAAGTCATAGACTACTATAGAAAAGTAGTGAAACAAAAGTCATAGATTACTACAGAAAAGTAGTAAAACAAGTCATAGATTACTACAGAAAAGTTGTGAAACAAAAGTCATAGATTACTACAGAAAAGTAGTGAAACAAATGTCATAGATTACTACAGAAAAGTAGTGAAACAAAAGTCATAGATTACAGTGAAACAAAAGTCATAGATTACTACAGAAACATAGTGAAACAAGTCATAGATTACTACAGAAAAGTAGTAAAACAAGTCATAGAATACTACAGAAAAGTAGTGAAACAAAAGTCATAGATTGCTACAGAAAAGTAGTGAAACAAAAGTCATAGATTACTACAGAAAAGTATTGAAACAAATGTCATAGATTACTACAGAAAAGTAGTGAAACAAAAGTCATAGATTACTACAGAAAACTAATGAAACAAAAAGTCATAGATTACTACAGAAAAGTAGTGAAACAAATGTCACAGATTACTACAGAAAGGTAGTGAAACAAAAGTCATAGATTACTACAGAAAAGTAGTGAAACAAAAAGTCATAGATTACTACAGAAAAGTAGTGAAACAAAAGTCATAGATTACTACAGAAATGTAGTGAAACAAGTCATAGATTACTACAGAAAAGTAGTGAAACAAAAGTCATAGATTACTACAGAAATGTAGTAAAATGAAAAAGTCATAGATTACTACAGAAAAGCAGTGAAAAAGAAGAGCTGTAGAATAAATGTCAGGTGTTAATACATTTAAAAGTATCAATAAAATCAGAGCAAAATAACAAAACAAACAGTCCTCATTGGTCCATTACAAACAAAATTAACTGATAATAACCATCAAAAGACAAAGTAATAAAGAAAGCCATGACAAAAGTGGGGAAACAAATTTCATGGACAACTCATTTCCACCCAATGGAAGACATCAACACTGGCATGAGCAGCAGTCATAGTAGTGGCTTTCTTAGTTTGTTAAATATATATTTGACTTGTGATTCTTGCACACACAAGTAATGATACTGCTAGACTTTGTAAGTCTGTGGAGCTGGCAACATCATAAAAAATCAATTGTTACACAAACTACTGCTACAAGAGAACATAAACTTTGGTGCAGGTTTCCAGAAATGGGGTCAGCTACAGTAATGACCCCCATGCTCCGTAGGGTGAATAAAGAAAATAATGATGAAAGACATAATAAAATTAACATTAAGGCGTTCAAACACCAGATCAATATTTGAAGTCCAATGGATCATGCTGAGCCAAGAATAAGACCATAGCTATCACATCAGCAACCAAAGTGAAGACCGTGTGTCCTTTCAGACTGGTTGCCACTGCTGCTGATACAGGTGCATATTTTTCCCCCACAAAACATATTAAGATTTTCACAAGGCAAATTTAAGGAAACATATTTGGCAGAAATTTGTAAGTTCAAGTCCATACATTCTGAACTGTCTCCATTCTGATATCAATGTCCTGGTTGAAGGAGGTGGACCAAAATGTCTTTGAGCTGAGATGTTCTTGTACACCTTGTGATAAGTAGTTATATGTAGATAAGAATCTCCATGTAGAGGTTTTGTAAGGAGATAAAGAGCCTCCATGTAGATGTTTTGTAAGGAGATAAAGAGCCTCCATGTAGAGGTTTTGTAAGGAGATAAAGAGTCTCCATGTAGAGGTTTTGTAAGGAGATAAAGAGTCTCCATGTAGAGGTTTTGTAAGGAGATAAAGAAAGAATAAACTACTACTCCCTCAGTCATTTCATGAGAGGTGTACTAATAGGAGGTTCTTCATGAGGCTGGCAACCTCATCATGACAAAAATTTGCTACATGAAACCAACCACTGCACGAAAACAGGTTTCTTGCAATGGACCAATTGCAGTGTGACTTTTTGCTCCATAGGAGCACAAAACAAAATGAATGAGATAGGAATCTATTGTGTAAGAATTTCTGTTGTGTTTACAAAAAATGTATTTTCACTAACATAATTATCACTGAGAACAATTTAAAAGGTGTTGTGGTAAAAAATTTCAGTAAAAACCCAGCTGAATTTCTTTTCCTACAAGAACAAGCAGTGAAAACGCGAATGTTTAGCGGATATAAAGTTTAGGTTACTTTCAAACCTAAAGAGGCAGATCTGGACTATAAGACAGTGGGAATTTTATGCAGATCGTGTGAGAAAAGAGAAGCATGCCTTGTGGTCCTAAAAATGAAGTCTCTTTTCTCATAATCAGCAGGGACTTTCCATTTTTGTCTGTGCACAAAGGCCTAACTTATAACATGAGACCATGATGGTAAATCAAATACAAAACATACAAATACTGACTGACACTGATGGAATACTCATTAATAAATAATACAAACAGCAGCTAAAATTTAAACCATCAGAGCAAAACAAGATTAGGGACTGTAAATCCAACGTGGCAACCATGACTTAAAGTCAGTCTTCTAGATCAAGCTCAACAATCAAATCAAGACATACAAAATGTATATACAAAAGAAAAGTTCATTACCCCGTGACGGCTGTATACTGTCACAAAATTACCTGCAGATTCCCTCTGATGCCTTCAGCAGACACATATGGTCATGATTAGATGAATGTTTTCAAGAACAGTTATCAACCACCATGACAGATAAAAGTCGTGAAGATGACCAGTTATCTAGTAAGTCATGAAAACAGCCCAAAAACTTCAAGTAAAAAGAAAACAAAACAAGTCTGCTATACCAGACCATTACTCTGTGAGAGTAATTCACTGAACACCTTTCCTAAAGAAGTGATTTATAATATTTTTTCCTCCCATTAGTGTACCATTAAATATAAAGAGAACATCTACAATTACTACAAAGTACATCTACACATACCACTAAACACAAACAAGACAACTTCATGTACTATACTGAAGCACATTAAAAATGCACCACCTGTATAATCTAGGAACAGAGTGTGAAATGTAAATATAAGTGTTTACAAGTTTACATATTTGGAATCTTTATTCATTTTCCTATGAATCCATGCTGGTCATTAATTTGTACATTTGATTGTTATGAAATTCATTGCATTCTGTGCAGGCAAGGGAGAAAACCAAAAATGCAACCAATAAAAAAATTCATTCACACTATCCTCAGTATCTATTATGTCCACCGTGTGCTTCCAAACAAGCTTGGCAGCGGCTCTGCATGGAACGCACAAGTCTCTGAAGGAAATTCCGGGGAATCAAGTCCCATTCACGTGTAAGAGCAGCTTCGAGCTGTTGCAGATTAGCTGGAGAACCTTGCCTGTAGACTCTGCGTCCAAGCTCGTCCCACAGATGTTCTATAGGGGACATGTCTGGTGATAGGGCAGGCCAATCAATCGTCACAATGTTCTGCTGCTGTAGATATTGCTGCATAATGCATGCGGTGTGCGCACGTGTGTTATCCTGCTGGAGAAGCTGCAAGTCTGGATAATTTGTGAACGCAGGAGCAACCAATGCATCCAGAACCTCATCTCGATATGTTACAGCATTAACATTTCCACGGAAGACGTGAAGAGGCAAGCGATGGTGAAAACTGAATCCTCCCCAAATGTGAATACTGCCACCTCCAAATTGGTTGTGCTGACGAACACAGCAATCTGCAAAGCGCTCTCTACACCGTCGCTAAATCCGCATGCGTCCATCAGCAAAGGATATGTTGAATCTGCTCTCGTCTGTGAATAGGACAGCATTCCACTGCAGTCTAGTTCATCTGACATGTTGCTCTGCCCATTGCAGGTGCTGCTGACGATGTCTGTGAGTCAAGTTTGGCCCAACATAAGGTCGTCTTGCAGTAAGGCCTGTATCTCTGAGTCGTCGTTTGACTGTCATTCGAGAGACTTGCCCACGTCTACCCACTATTGCTCTTGCTGTTTGACTTGCCGGGAGAGAACGATTCCTTACGTGACTCAGCACAATATGACGATCTTGCGCAGGGATAGTAACTTGTGGTTGGCCACTCCAAAGTCTATCCCGGGCACTGCCAGTGGTTCCGTAACATTCATTGAGACGTACAATAGTGCTGTGGTGGCAATTCATCCTTCTGGCAATGGCCCGAGAGCTCATTCCGGTCTCCAACATACCAATGGCTCGTTGGCGGTCATTTTCAGATAGTCGTGGCATTTCAAGCACATGTACTGGGTGTTTTGTCTCAACGGCCTCTTTATACTGAGTATACTGCCACAACGCGTACACATTTTCAGGGTCATAGCTGTTGGGAATCGTGTTGCACGTGTAAGTTTCATTGTTTTCATGTAGTCTGTACACAAACCCATGGGTTGAATCATGCACTTTCAATTCCAGCAGCCATTCACTCTCTACCTCATGACAAACACGGGGAAAATCCATTCCCACACTTTTTTTTTCCAGCTTCTCGGCATCAGTATATATATAATAGTGGTGCGTTTTTAATGTGCTTCAGTATATTATAAGCATAAACAAGATATCTTCATGTACCACTTAGTACTAACAAAACTCTATATTTACCACAACATAGTCAAAGTACAAAAAGCACAGAGCTTCTACTAACTTTTAGGTAACTAAGCAGTTTGATTTATTTTATAAATAATTTTGATTTATCAATCTTAAAAAAAAAAAAAGTGAACGAACAAATCTAGTCATTAAGAAGATGTAATTTGTCCAACAGATCAGAAGGTAAAAGTTTCCAGCAGATCAAATTTAAAAAGTTTCCCCTACAACTGATTAGTCATGGTGTGGGCTATGTTTCTCAGAACATATTTTTTTTAAACGTTCTTAAAATTTCTTTTGTTGTACAAGTGATAGATAATTTTCTCTTTAGTGCGCTGTAAATATATGTGAAGTTCCCAAGTTGCTTGATAAAAACTGAATTATAAACTAAAATTTAAAATAATAATTCATAAAGTTTTTATAACTTGCTGATTGAAAAACCACAGCCCAAAAGAATCAGCAGTGTCAGACACACTAAAATCATTTATAACATATAAGGAAGGGAAACCCGAGGCCTGTAAACAGTAAATAAATATTAGACAAACATAAAGGTATGTTTTCAGGCACTCGTAAGAAATAAAGAAGTAGAACACTAGACAACAGAAAAACAACAGACGTGAGTGGCTTACCCAGCCACTCACATCTGTTGTTTTTCTGTTGTCTAGTGTTCTACTTCTTTATTTCTTACGAGTGCCTGAAAACATACCTTTATGTTTGTCTAATATTTATACACTAAAATCAGAAACGACACACGTTTATTGATGATTCGTGCACAACTCACATGAAAAATGGTAATTTAAAACACACATTACTTTATGGAGACAGTCTCACAAGGAACACAGCTTTTCTTCCCATTATGACACATATTTACATAATATGGCAGCCAAAATACGTGCATCATTTCTGAAGAAGCGTAAATTCTCAAATGTTTCTTCTTATGAAAATGTATTTATAAATAAAAATATTGCATTTAGATGACAGTCCCATAGTAAGTATATTTGTTTTCTAAGTCTAGTCATGCTTTTTCAACAACCAGCTATTTTTAGCTTCTCTTTTCTTGTTCATCCCTTATACAAATATTATGCTTTACATAAGATAAATGTCAATAGTAAAATGTCTAATCTGACCAAACATATAACAGGTAAAATGTCTGATCACACCAAACATCAAACAGTAGAATGTCTGATCTGACCAAACATCAAAATGTCTGATCACACCAAACATCAAACAGTAGAATGTCTGATCTGACCAAACATCAAACAGTAAAATGTCTGATCACACCAAACATCAAACAGTAGAATGTCTGATCACACCAAACATCAAACAGTAGAATGTCTTGATCTCACCAAACATCAAACAGTAGAATGTCTTGATCTCACCAAACATCAAACAGTAAAATGTCTGATCCCACCAAACATCAAACAGTAGAATGTCTAATCTGACCAAACATCAAACAGTAGAATGTCTGATCTGACCAAACATCAAACAGTAAAATGTCTGATCACACCAAACAGTAGAATGTCTAATCTGACCAAACATCAAACAGTAGAATGTCTGATCTGACCAAACATCAAACAGTAGAATGTCTGATCTGACCAAACATCAAACAGTAAAATGTCTGATCCCACCAAACATCAAACAGTAGAATATCTGATCACACCAAACATCAAACAGTAGAATGTCTAATCTGATCAAACATCAAAATGTCTAATCTGACCAAACATCAAACAGTAGAATGTCTGATCTGACCAAACATCAAACAGTAGAATGTCTGATCTGACCAAACATCAAATAGTAAAATGTCTGATTCCACCAAACATCAAACAGTAGAATATCTGATCCCACCAAACATCAAACAGCAGAATGTCTGATCTGACCAAACATCAAACAGTAAAATGTCTGATCACACCAAACAGTAGAATGTCTTATCTGACCAAACACTAAACAGTAGAATGTCTGATCACACCAAACATCAAACAGTAGAATGTCTGATCTGACCAAACATCAAACAGTAAAATGCCTGATCTGACCAAACATCAAACAGTAGAATGTCTGATCACACCAAACAGTAGAATGTCTGATCTGACCAAACATCAAACAGTAGAATATCTGATCACACCAAACATCAAACAGTAGAATGTCTAATCTGATCAAACAGTAAAATGTCTAATCTGACCAAACATCGAACAGTAGAATGTCTGATCAGACCAAACAGTAGAATGTCTGATCACACCAAACATCAAACAGTAGAATGTCTGATCACACCAAACAGTAGAATGTCTGATCACACCAAACATCAAACAGTAGAATGCCTAATCACACCAAACATCAAACAGTAGAATGTCTGATCACAACAAACATCAAACAGTAGAATGTCTGATCTGACCAAACATCAAACAGTAAAATGTCTGATCTGACCAAACATCAAACAATAAAATGCCTGATCCTACCAAACAGCAAACTTCTAATGCAACAATTCTGGCTGGAAGATCAAACTAACGGCTTCTTGGCATCTAGCTCAACAACAATCTCCTCCATCTTGACTGCTGCAGCCTGCAACTCTATGTGCTGCTTCTTCATCTCCTGGCGCTTGACCTCAGTATAACCACCAGATCCCAGCAGGACAACCATGTTACTGACCCACCATAGATTTGTCTTGACATCATGGAAGTAGATACAAGCTAGGATGGTCTGAGCACAAGCTTTGGCTGTGCCAGAGATGTTGTGTGTCAGAGGAGATGTCACCTGAAAGTACACAAGATTTTAAATCTAGTTTTTAAAATCTAATTTTTAAATCATATTTCAAGTTTTCTTTCACAATATCTTTAACAAAATGATGTTTATCAACAACTTATAGGAAATGGGGTCTTGACAGTTTAGTCAACACTATTCAAAAGTAGGGGCCACTTTAAGCCAGATCAAAGTATTACTTCTCAATCTGTCACTGTCACATTTGGGGTCGGAGTGGCTAAGAGATATGGCATCTGCCCTGAATTCTATCTAGAAGTACTGGGTTTGATCCCCAGTAGAGGGAATATAATTTATGGAAATTTGTTTTCTTTCAGAGCCATTGGTCCTAATGATGTCATACTCCGCCCTGGTCTCCTGGGTAGTGAGATCGGATGTCTACCCTTCTAGGATAAGGGCAAAAGAATAGGAGGTTGTTATGATTAAAATTCATAACGTTTATGTCGATATAATAGGCAGCTCAACAGGGCTCCTTTTTTGTTTATTTTATATGGAGTCACTTATTAATACAGGAAGTGACGTCATGCTGATATGGTTGACTGGCAGACGTGAACAAATTTGAAGCAGAAGTGAGGTAATCGTCTGCAAGAGAGATGCGGCTTGTGTTTGGAAGTGTGCGGACGTATGTGTTTTGAGATCCTGCAGTATTCTGTGTTTTTCTTGAATTATTCCATCACCAGGACATAATATTCGCGCATTCACACCAACACATTCAAGACAAAACCGATAGACTGAATAAGTATGGCCAGCAGGTTGGCCTGAACATCAATTTGAAGAAGACAGAGGTCATGACACTAAATGTGGGCAATCCTGAGCCAATAACAGTAAGGAACCAGAAGTTAGAACAGACAGACACATTTACTTACCTAGGAAGCATAGTAACACCTGACGGCGGAACAAGCAAGGACATTAACAACAGAATGAATAAAGCGAGAACAGCCTTTGCTGTTCTCAACAACATTTGGAAGTCTTCTCAGTACAGCACAAACACTAAATTAAGACTGTATGAGAGCTGTGTACTTTCGGTGCTTCTCTATGGTGCGGAATGTTGGAGAGTAACAGAGAAGGAAATGTCGAAACTGTCCTCCTTCCACACAATCTGCCTAAGGAAAATTCTCCGAATCTTTTGGCCAAACACCATCAGCAATCAAGAACTACTTATTCGGAGTAACCAGGAGGACATGCACACCATCATAGCTGGCAGACGCTGGAGTTGGGTTGGCCATGTCCTCAGAAGGGACCCTGATACCATCACAAGAACAGCTATGCTATGGACCCCCGAGGGAAAGCGAAAGAGAGGCCGACCAAAAACAACTTGGCGGAGAACTGTGGAAGCTGAGATGCAAAGAATGAACCACACTTGGGGCACTGTACGAAGGATGGCCGCTGACCGAGCAAAGTGGAATCAATTTGTTGCTGCCCTACAAGACGCCACCAGGCGTGATGGCCGCTGACTGCTTTGACGGTTGGCGGTTATGGATCAAAGAAGAAGAAGAAGGACATAATATACTTGGTTGAGGTGTCCCTGACTTATTCTAGAACGGAAATGTGTGCTTATTCATAAAGATGTCCAAAGGACGATATTAAATAAAGTTTGACTGATTGCCAATGACCAGCATTTGATAGGGAACGAACTGGACGAATACGTACTACTGCATTTTGCCTTTGGGCCTATATATCTATTACCATGGAGCTGTTTGTCGAAACAAATAAACTGTAAGTTTGTAAAATTGTGAAGGAGGTGTTGGTCCGCTCAGTGCAGTTATGCTGATTGCGTGTTGTATGACTGCCCCTAGAGTCTACTTTGGCCATGGAGAATATCTCAGGAATAATCAACATTACGACACGTATCAGAGGTCCCGTGTGCAAGTTGTGCACATTAAAAATCCCTCAGCAATTGGAAATTGTAAAGAGTGGGCCTACCCCGCTGCATGACAAAATTTAAAAAAATATTTTAAACACACGCTTTTAATGCACTAAAAACTCAAACAATAATTTTTCAAGGAGTTTATAGCTTGCAGTAAAAAAATGTAACATCAAATTGATAAAAAGTGAGGGGCACTTAAGCGCTTATCATATATTTTATCCATAAGTGTCTAATGAAGTATAAAGCAGAAGTTAATTTCATGCAGAATCAGGGCCCCATGCTTTATGTCAATTTGATGTTACATTTTTTTACTGCAAGCTATAAATTCCTTGAAAAAATTATTTTTGGGTTTTTAGTGCATTAAAAGCGTGTGTTTAAAATATTTTTTTAATATTTTTTATTTTCTTCTTTTTAGTGTTAGAAAAATTATGACATACTAAAACATAAACAATATTTTTACTTATTGTAAATCTGGTCTAAAATTTCTTAAGCGATCCATTTCTTTTAGAGCATCAATATTACATGGCTTTGTGCCTGTTAATTTGGTGCAATCAATTTTTTCAATTTGAAAGCCATCTAGAGATCAAACTCGACTTTCCCTTGATTCATAATTTTATAATTTGGATTGTTTCCCTTGACTTAGCTAGACACTAGTTTGAGTACTGCCCTGTTGTACGCATAGAAAAAAATAAAGCACACCACATAATCTTGAATTTTTAATTAACTTGATTATGGCCCCTAATTTGTTTACATTTCTTTACGAAAAACTTTAATTACTCATAATGTCATAATTACAATATTAAATTATTAAATAAATTACTGATTATTGTCATTGGGAATACACAACTATGCCAAGTTTCAGAGCTGTTGTTCATATGGAAGTGATTGAAAAATCGATTGCAAGATTTGAAAGTGACATAAAAGTGAAGTTAAATAAGTGTGTAAAAAATTAGAAACCTACCCACCACAAAAATATTCATAGAATGTGTGACACACAATGGGATTCTTGCTGGTGCTATGGAGTTCATGCACTGTGCTGAGATCCTCCTTGTGTGATCTAAGAGAGGAGATCGGAGCACTGATGGCGTTGTCCATGTGCAATGAAGATAGTCCTTCAAACCAAACCAAACCAAACCAAACATTTGTGGTACATCATGACCATCCTTTGTGCTCCTTATGGAGCAGGGAGACATGACTACAGCTGGTCTCCTTGTAGGAAGCCTGCACCAAGCTAGTTCACTAGTGGTTTCTGTGGCAATTTGTTTGACATGGTGGGTTGTTAGTACATGCATACGTCTTATTTGTATTTGGTGGTGCATATTGATGTTCTGTTTATATTCTGTGGTACATGAGAAAAAAGGCCTAAAAGTCCTATTTTTAGACAAGTCAATAGCTCACTTTTTCTCTCTCACTATTTTGCCATCAATTTCATGTCCATTTATGTACCTTAGCAACAATCAGTTTTAGTCCTTTTTATTCCATGTGAATCTGAGACCTGTAATCTGCAGACCTGTAATCTGCATTACTTTAATCTGCAGACTTGTAATCTTAAATCTGTAATCTGCAGACCTGTAATCTGCATTACTTTAATCTACATACCTCCATTACTTTAATCTACAGACCTGTAATCTGCATTACTTTAATCTACAGACCTGTAATCTACATTACTTTAATCTGCAAACCTGTAATCTGCATTACTTTAATCTACAGACCTGTAATCTACAATACTTTAATCTACATTACTTTAATCTCAGAAATGAGGTATCTGAGGAAGGTGGTTGAAGTAACAAGAAGAGACATGGTCCGCAACCAGACGATACATCAAGGCCTAAAATCCCACCCGCTGCAGACCCAAGTAGAACAGTCCCAACTAAGATGGTTTGGCCATGTCTGCAGAATGGGAGAAGATCGGCTACCACAACAAGCATGCGAAACAAAGAGCCAGGGATCCAGACCTCCAGGATGACCCAGAGTCCGCTGGGAGGACAACATTAGACAATCTTTGAAGGACCGAGGACTAGAATGGAACCAGGCCAGGAAGAAGACAGCTGATAGAATAGTCTAACACTCTCTCTTCCAAACCTCTACACCTCACGGTAGAAGGGGAACGACTAAGTAAGTAAGTACTTTAATCTGCAGACCTGTGTTCAATCACCTTGTATATTATCTATATAAATTTAATTTCCAGACCTGTAATTTATATTAACTGAATTTACAGACCTGTAATTTATATTAATTGAATTACAGACTTGAAATTTATATTAACTGAATTTACACACATGTAATTCATTTTAATTGAATTTATAGACCTGTAATTTATATTAACTGAATTTACACACCTTTAACTCTTTCAGTCCCAAGCAAAAAGGTGGGTTTGGCCCAAACAAAAATGGCCATACCAGTATGTTTTTATTGTTTTTGTTTGGAAATAATTTTTTTTAAATGTTCATATTCATAAATAACAAAAGTCCATAATGGATGGCTATACTTTAAGAAGATAGCGTTTTTGAGTTGTCAAAAATTAGAAAACAGCCCTAGAAAGAATCAAGAGATACGAAAGCCAGTATACTGGCTCTTGGGCCAAATGGGTCTAGTGGGAAGTACAGTATACTGGCTCTTGGGGCTTAAAGAGTTAAGATATTAATAAATGAAAATGCAAATCATGGATTACATCCCTTTATGAATCGGCACACCTACAATCTATATCACCTGCATCTTCACACCTACAATCTATATAACCTGCATCTTCACACCTACAAACTATATCACCTGCATCTTCACACCTACAAACTATATCATCTGCATCTTCAAACCTACAATCTATATAACCTGCATCTTCACACCTACAATCAATATAACCTGCATCTTCAAACCTACAATCTATATAACCAGCATCTTCACACCTACAATCTATTTAACCTGCATCTTCACACCCACAATCTATATAACCTGCATCTTCAAACCTACAAACTATATAACCTGCATCTTCACACCTACAATAACCTGCATCTTCAAACCTACAATCTATATAATCTCAGGGTTCATAGCAAATTTCTTCAAGCATTTTCCAGGCTTTTTCCAGGTTTTTCCAGGTCCAGCACGTGATTTTCAAGGATGGGAAACTCTAATATTTTCCTCATCTAATTTTCTCAGATATAATTATCACTTTGCTGAACCAGCAATCCGGAGCATTACCGTCTCCCATTACCAAGGGTGTTTGCAGATTTCTTTAAAAAGAACATTTTTTTTTTTTTAATTCATAAAAGATTGAAAAACAGACATCTTTTCCCAGTTTTTAGTAGGTACAACAAACTGCCTCTTGCGCGGCGGTCGGAAAATTCTGTAACGCGCAAGCGAGGCCCAGTTTGGGCCCTTTTCAACCTCGCTCTGCCTAGTAATTAATTTGCCTTTTCTAAATAAAAATTATATCTTCTGGTTCCTTGATCTTTCTTCTTTCATAATATGTCAATTATAACTTTCTGCGTGTCATTGAAATTGAGTGAGACAAAAAACAAAAACACCACGAAACTGCTTTTACCGTGCGCTGGCTGACCGGCACTCACGAAAGCGAAATTCCTTGAAAGGACCCCCACCTCATTCATAGCGTCCGCGCTATGTCCTCAAAAATGCTACACTAATACGGTTTTCACCATTGAGAAGAGCGGAAACTGAGGTTTACGCACATGTAACACAAGGTACAGATTTTGTATAGGAAGATATCATAAATTCGAAGTGAATGAGAAAGTTTGAATTTTAATACACATCTGGGAGGCCTACCTACACTTGTGTTACATCAAACAAACGAGCAGCCATACTGCTAAAATCGTATCAAAGTTTTAAACACCGTCGTTATTTGAGCAAAGAGCGAAATAACGTTAAAACAGAGCACCTCCAACACATTTCGGCGTGTAAACATAAAGGCGGATGTTCCATCTGACAAACCCGGACACGACGGGCCGGCTGTACGAAACACAGCACGAAATGACTCAGGTGCTGAAATGAAAGTTTCACCAATGGAAGTCGACTTAATATGTGTTCTGAGTAAGTTTTGAATTTTGTTTTATTTCTACTCATTTCAGACCTATTTTGTTTATTTGCAATATAGCAACGGCAATTGACGGAGGGCGGATGTATTAGTAAAAGAACAGCCAAATGTGGCTGCTCGATTCACACATTTAGACAGAAAGTTTTTCGTTTTTTAAGCAATTTTGGGGGTGGGGAATTGTTGTTTATGTAGCTATTTGGTTGTTTTATCGGACCATCACCATTTTCTAAACATTCGGTATCAGAATTAAGGTCTAACACTTAGTAACAGCTTGTAAAGCCGCTGACCTACTTTCGATAACGTTATGGATGTCAAAGGTCATGTTTAGAATTTAGCTTGTGAACGTTAATCTTTTTTTTTTTTTAAATTGCCTCTCTCGCATAATTAACCTTTTTTTCCCTCAATTATTTCAGGGGACAATCGTTATGATGCACATTTTTCAATGACGGGAAGAGGCAGACGTCCGGCTCTGCCACTGATTTCTACTGTGACAAATCTATTGGCACAGTTCTGTCTTCTGAAGGACTAGGAAAATGCAACATCGGAGCTAGTACGTCTTGTTGTGTAAAGTGTATATATCATATTATTTCCTCTCATTCTCTGATGTTAAAAATCATTAGGCTAATGAAATTATGTAGTTGAAGCTTTCCTGGAAGTCTCTACAGGTTTTGAGTTTATTTGCAATTACAAACATAAAAGACAAATGACATAATCCATGTAAAAGAGAGACTTACAATCTACTGTATAATTAATATAATGATTTAAATGGCAAATGCAGTAAAAATTAATGCCGCAATAAATGCTTAATGATTAACAAAGGGAAAGAAAAAATAATTTGGCCGACATTTTTTGTATTAATAATAAAATAACACAATCATGTAATTTGTCCTCTTCCCGTCCCTCCCAACAAATTTCTCTCAGGTGACCTCTTGGTTTCTCTGTGCTACATGAACAGAATGTGAGTAAAGGACAGCTACAATACAGGTGCCAGATGTCAGTACAACAAGCCAGTGCCCTGAGAGGAGATTCACTTGAGGAATTTTGATGCAGCTGACCTCAAGTGACAGTGAGTTGGACACGGACTAATATGTAATGTTTCTTTGTTTATAAAAATCAAATATTTTAAGCAGTAAAGGTTGTTTCAATCAAGAAAATAACCATCAATTTGAATTGTACAACTCAAATTACATTAATATGGAAGTTTTCAGCTCTATAGCTGCAATATTCATGATTTTATGACAACATTTGGAATTTCGTGAGATTTTTCTTCCGAACTGCAAATTTAGCCTTCGATCCATTTTCACATAATGCAGTTTTATAGTATTCAGTATTTCATGTGGCTCAAAAAAATTAAGCATCAAGTATATATTGCTCTCTTTAAGCTCAATAAATCTTATAGCTTTCCTGTGTGTAGTTTTTGATTTATGAGTGCATGAAAATGCATATTTGCACTTTGCGAGCACAACAATGAGACTTGCTACTGCATCTTTTGTCAATTTTGATGGACCATAATTCATTTAATTGATTTGTTGTACTTCCCATGTTTCTTTTCTGCAATAAGGACTTGTATGACTTTGTACAAAAAGCATTATTGACTTGGTAAGTGTTTGTTGACTGTAGTTCATCATCATCATCATCAGTTGCCATCTCCACAACGAAGGTTGGCTGTAATGGATCTCCAACGTCTTCTGTCTCTTGTCTTGATGGTGCATTCTGATAGACTCTTTCCTGTCCATCTCTTGATGTTGTCTTCCCACTTATAGCGCTGTCTTCCCCTTGCACGTTTGCCTTCAACTCTCCCTTCTGTTATGGTCTTCTGCAAGGTGTTATGCCTTTTTATGTGGCCAAAGTATTTTAGCTGTCGAACTTTGACCTCCCTCATTAGTTCTCTTTTCATACCTAGATTTTCTAGGACCTCCTTATTTGTTTTCATCTCTTTCCATGAGATACGCCCCATTCTTCTATATATCCACATTTCAAGAGCCTCAATTCTTTCTTCCAACTGCTTATTCATCGTCCATGTTTCTGCACCATACAGAAATGCAGAATATATATAACACTTTATGATTCTCAGTTTTAATTTGTGAGATAACTGTTTGGATGTCAGTATATGTTTCATGTTGTTGAATGTAGCTTTGGCCATTCCTATTCTCTTCTTGATTTCTGTTTCACATCTGCCATCTTCTGTTATTATATGACCGAGATATACGTAGCTCTTGACTTGTTCCAGGATTTCCCCATTTACGCTTATCTTTAATGTGGGTTTATCGTCTGTTTTGCTAATTATCATAGTTTTTGTTTTCTCAATATTAATGTCGAGTCCATATTCATGACTTATACTGTTCACTTGCTTCACTAGTTCTTGTAACTCCTGTTTGCTTTCAGCTAACAACACGGTATCATCTGCATATCTAAGGTTGTTTATTGACCTTCCACTGATGTTCAGTCCTGGTATTTCCTGTATCTGTTTGAAAATTTTTTCGGTGTATAAATTAAATAGGCAGGGGGACAGCACACAACCTTGTCTGACACCTCTTTTTATGTCTATGTATGGTGAATAATTCCTTCCAGATCTTACTGTGGCAGTTTGCTCCCAATAAAGGTTACTGAGTATTCTTATATCTTTTCCATCAATACCTATGTCTTCGAGGCATTCAATTATTTTCTCATGATGGACTCTGTCAAAAGCCTTCTTATAGTCAATGAAGCACATATACATACTTTTTTGGACCTCTGTATATTTTTCTGCTAATATTCTTAGGCAAAATATTGCCTCTCTTGTTCCACTGTTCCGTCTAAAACCAAACTGTTCTTCCTGGATTTCGCTGTCTACTTTACTTTTTATTCTTTCCTGTATGATTTTGAGCAGTATCTTAATTGCATGACTCATCAGGCTGATTGTTCTGAAGTCTGAACATTCTGTTGCATTTTGGTTTTTTGGGCAATGTTATAAAAACTGATGTCTTCATGTCGTGTGGTATATATCCTGTATTGTATACATCGTTGCATATTTCTGTGATTGTATCTATACCAAAGCTCTCCAGAGCTTCTATCATTTCAATTTTTATGTTATCCATGCCTGCTGATTTTCCTTTTTGTATCATATGAATGGCATTCTCTACTTCTGATCTGAGAATGTTTGGGCCTTCATTAGAATCTGGTGATGGTTTTTTACCTCTGTTGTCCTCGAATAATTCTTTTACGTATTCTGCCCATCTGTTTGATATGTCTTTCTCATCAAGTAATATTACACCATTTTTGTTCTTGATACAGCTTCCTCCTTGTGCAAACCGTGACCGATTTGATAATTTCTTTATTTCTTCATGCATATCTCTTGTCCTGTGCTTTGCTTCCAAGTCTTCTATTTCCTTGCATTTTGTTTCTATCCACCGTTCTTTTGCTTCTCTACACATAGTACGTATGTCATTGTCTATTGTTTTATATTCTGGAGTGCTTTTTGCTTTCTTTCTTTCGGTCATTTTATTCAAGATGTCACTGTAGTTATGATTGTGCAAAGTCAGGCAATTTGTTCGGTGCGAAGATGTTTGAAAATTTTTGTAATTCCCCACAATTTTGAAATGCTGTAACTCGGTTGTTTGATGTTCGATTTTTAAAATTTAAAAAGGAAATTTCATGGCTTAAAGAGATCCATTAAGATCTATAAACAAAGACACTGTAAAAACAAAATGAAAAATCAGTTTGTGGTACCTATTTTTAGCGAATTTGTTCAACGTCAGCGCAATAAAATGTTAGTGACATGGATGACAATGAATAAAATAAGCTTGATTGACATATTGATTTAATGATTAACGTATATCAACATAAAAGGCTAATAAAATTGTGAATAAAATGCAAAAAAAACTATTTTTCGTGTTTGTCTTTTTTGAATGTATTCTGCGTCTGTGGCATGACAATGAGCGTTTGTAAATGTTTGAGTAGCTACGTACCTCTAGTTGGAGTCTGAGCTGCTTCATTTATTAACTGGGATTGATGTTGTAGCTGTAGGCCTCTGCAAGAGTCTTTGTCTGGATCGTTGATAATCCTTGACTGTGTGGTATAACTTGAAGCAGAATATCAGGCATAGAGGTACATTGCAATCTGGGCAGTATATGCAAGTCTGGCTTCTGTTCCCTGCAGCCTTACACACTTTACAGTCTGGTTTGTACCTTGCCCTTTCATATTTATCAATGAAGGTTCAGTAAGAGTCATACTGACATCCTGATCTTTGCTTTGATCTTTTTTTGTAGAGTTGGCAGTGTTGTAGGTTATGTGCCCATTGACCAGGGCAGTTTCAACTAAGAAATGATATAAAAATAGGATATGTGTGGGTAGGGGTAGCTTGCACCTAGTTGGCTGAAGTAGTCGACACCTCCCATACTTTTGCTGTATTTTTCTGCAAGCAAAGGCTTCTGAATTGTTCTGCCCTAAAGAATTTGTCTTTCTGTCTTGTTTATATTATCATTGGAGTGAACAGTAGATATAAGGTTAAATCTTTTCATATCATGCCAGGTGACTGTCGGCATGCCTTATCTTCTGTCGCACAAAACACAGGATGATTTGTCTTTTTCAATTTGAGTTGTTTTTTCTTCAATGCTACAGGAAAATGCTTCCTATTTTCAGCTACTGTTCCAAATGCACCAATCTGAATTTCAGGTCTTGAAATAAAGCTGAAGGCTGAATAAAAACTACCACAGAAGAGAATATGTCCCTTGTTGCGTATGAAATTTAAATTAAAACTATGGTGACTTTTCACTGAAAAAAGAGTCCAAATAATCTCAGCTCTGAGAGTTTCTTCCTTGGTCACAAATGATGTCACATCTGTAGGTCTCCTAATAGTGTTAGATGTTTTTGACGTGTCCGAGGGAATAGTGTTAGATAGTTTTGATGTTTCTGAGGGAAAAACTGCTCCTTAGGGTTGTGTTCTTTTCTGTTTAAAAAACAAAAAAAAGGAACACACAAATAACTTATAAGTAGGCCTAAGCTATGTATATTTACCAAGTCAAAGTTCTAAACGCATGAATAATATAGTCAAACAATATTTAACTAGAACAAAAGTTAATATATAGTAATTGGGAGGGTGAAGGTATGATGATATCCTTATAACACTTATGATAAGTGAAAATCTATTAAATATCTAACTGGAAACATCAGGCCTTTACACACACACACCCCCTCCCCATCTTTACTATTTTTGTTTGATTTTTTTTGTTGGGGTTTGTTTTGATTTATCGTTTCTGTTTGTTTCGATTAAAAAAAATTTTTTAAAAATTATTTTTAAAATTTTAAATAACATAGACTAGGTCTATGCACAAAATTGGTAATTTTCATTTATCCTAATTACAGTGATTTGACAGATGTGACGCCACTTTCATGTATCGGTGGTTATTCATGTTATCTGGAATTGAAAACATGTAGGCCTAGGCATATCCTAATTATAACCCTGCAGAGCAGAACGGGATATGTCTCTTCATCATAAATATAATGAAAAAGCATTCAAAATATATTTATTTCCCAAAAATGTGGTGAAATGAACAGTGGGACACGTCTGATAACAGAGTAGGCTATAGGATATGGAATCGCCATCAATTTCTATTTTTGACCATCTCAAACTGTGTCAAACATATTCTCGTAAGCAGTTGTAAACCAAGAAATTTCATTCAAACACTAATTTTGGCCATGGTTAAAAATAACTGTAAATAGGCCTACATTGTAAATTACGGCCGCAAGTACAGTAGGCCTATCTATAAACCGCACTTAGCCTATGTAAATATGTTTTATAAATGAATTTATTACTTACCTCAGTTGAAATGAACGATTTAATACAACATGAATGCGTAGAGACAAGTTCTTGGTGTTGTTTTGTTTTTTTTTAAGTTTTGGCGAGGCGTGTTCCGTTCAACCTAGTCGGTTATATTAGGGCGCATATCTAAATATAAAAGGCCCTTAGGTCTGAGGTTATAAATACATTTTTTCCCAGTCATGGGTTTTTGCTCCGCAGTGAATATGTGTAGTTATGTGTCCTTTCGTAGCAGTTAGGGTTAGGTTTAGTATTAGGGTTTGGATTTGGGTTAGCGTTAACCCTAATCCTAACCTTAATACTAAATCTAACCCTAACTGTTACGATACAAGACATAACTACACATATTCACTGCGGAGCAAAAACCCACGAGTAATAGGAAATTACCGCTTTCGAGTAACAACAGACACGCGCGCTAAAAATAAATCTGCTTCACATCGTTAACGCAATTCGCCGAAAACGCAAATCGCCGAAAACACGAACCGCCGAAAACGTCTGGAAATGGATTTTGTGCCCAAAGGGAAGTAAAAATTCTGCGGTAACTGAAGTTTAACGAAAAAATACCATCAATAACCGAAAAATGGAAAACTTCCGATTTTTAATATTTTTTCAAGGTCCGATGCGGGAAATTCAAGGCTGTTAGCCATTTTTCCAGGCTTTTCAAGGCCTGGAATTTTTTTTCTTCGTTTTCCAGGTTTTTCAAGGTCGCTACGAACCCTGTAATCTGCATCTTCAAACCTACAATCTATATAACCTGTATCTTCACACCTACAATCTATATAACCTGCATCTTCACACCTACAATCTATATAACCTGCATCTTCACACCTACAATTTATATTACCTGCATCTTCACGCCTACAATCTATATAACATGCATCTTCACACCTACAATCTATATCACCTGCATCTTCACACCTACAATCTATATAACCTGCATCTTCACACCAACAATCTATATAACCTGCATCTTCAAACCTACAATCTATATAACCTGCATCTGCACACCTGTAATCTATGTCCCCTAAATCTTATATCTGTAGAGCCTCACTACCTGAATACACACATTATATAACTTGTCCCTCACCTGAATCTGCAGACCTGTAACATAGCCAATAGCAAACCCAAAGATTCCACTGACAATCATCCAGTTCCAGAATGTGATGGATTTCAACAAGGGGAATTCATATAACTCGTGCACCTCGCCAAACACAAGCATCATGGGTGCAAAGAGAAAGCAGGCATTAATGTTGTTGTACAGTGTCAGCCGCCAGACGTTGTTGTCCACAAGAGGCAAAACTTTCTTGGTAAAGATGGCATTGAGAGCCACAGTGGCGCTGGCCAAAACACCAAATACAACGCCAATGATAGACAAGGACCCTAAAATACGAAATAATGATAACAAAGCAATTGAAAAAGCCAATAAAAATTCATAGTCTTAAAGAATCTGAAATGTTAGTAAATACAAACAGTATGATGATAAGGACCATACAACAGTTGATAATACAACATTTAAGATATTCATAGAACCTGAAACATCAGGCAATACATAATGTATGGCTTTCATGCAATCTGAATATGAAGATATTCTAGAAAACTGAAACATGTCATGTGATATTTATATTGCTACACAAACCAACACTGTAAGATAAGATCACATGACATGAATGCTATGGTGGTGCAGGGACCAGCTGCACTGGTAGCTCCAGGCTAGATCATAGAAAACAAGAAAATGAAGGACTGAATTTAACATGATAGACAAAAACAAACAAACAAAACTTTAGATAATACAACTAAGGAAAAAAATGTTCTTTAAAAAATAATGATTGATAAGAAAGTTAATATGTGTTAATATAATAAGAAACTTATGTCCAGCATAATACTAGTGTCCAAGAACTGGAGCACTACTCCTTACAGAGCATTGACCATTCAATCCTTCTATTAAATGTGCAAGAACCCATTTATGAAAGTCTATTACTTCCTGGCTGTTTTTGTTGATCTCCTTGCTTCACAGCCATAAAATAGAACTGCCTTGTACCTAGGCATTACCTTTGATCGCCGCTTGACTTGGAAAACTCAGATTGAAAAAAAAACAGGACAAGAGCAAGGCAGAGAATGGCAATCATGAAAAAACTTGCTGGCACGGGATGGGGAGCAGACAAGAGAGTATTAAAGAAGCTATATACTGGGCGAGTGAGACCAGTCTTAGAATATGGCATTGCAGCATGGTCAACGGCAGCTAAGTCGAACTTTGACAAAATAAACAGAACCCAAAACCAAGCATTGAGAATCATAACAGGGGGCATGAAGTCAACGCCCATTGAAGAGTTGGAAAAGATTACTCACCTCCAGCCTATGGAGGATAGAAGAGATAGACGAGCCCAGCAACAAGCCGAGAAATTCCAGGAGGCTGATAGATCACCCAATGCACCAGAGGATAAATGGACTTGGAAGGGGAAGACATCCAACCTGCAAGTCTGGAAGGAAGAGTTGGAGAAGAGAGGGATGGTCATAAGCAGCTCTAAAACAAAATCCATGGTGATATCACGAGAAGAAAGAAAACATCAGATTAAGCTGGGAGAACAGGTCCTGGAGCAGGTCGACCACTTTAAATACCTCAGAGCTATTATAGACCGAAAGGGAGGCATCAAAGAAGAGTTGGCCACTTGAAAAGCAGCAGCTGGGAGACTTTTTCAGGCCATAAATCGAGGATTCCTCAGCAAGAGAGAGGTTGGTAAGAAAACGAAGATGGCTGTATACCGCTCCACCTATGTCCCAGTTTTGACATACAGATGCGAGTCATGGGCAATGACTACAACCCATAAAAGCCAGATCCAAACCTCAGAAATGAGGTATCTGAGGAAGGTGGTTGAAGTAACAAGAAGAGACATGGTACGCAACCAGACGATATGTCAAGGCCTTAAATCCTACCCCCTGCAGACCCAAGTAGAACAGTCCCAATTAAGATGGTTTGGCCATGTCTGCAGAATGGGAGAAGATCGGATACCACGACAAGCATGGGAAACAAAGAGCCAAGGATCCAGACCCCGAGGACGACCCAGAGTCCGCTGGGAGGACAACATCAGACAATCTTTGAAGGATCGAGGACTAGAATGGAACCAGGCCAGGAGGAAGACAGCCGATAGGATAGTCTGGCGCTCTCTCTTCCAAACCTCTACACCTCACGGTAGAAGGGGAACGACTAAGTAAGTAAGGAAGGGGAAGACTGAAGCGAAGCAACTTTGTAGAGACAGTCAAAACAAAGATGAGAGCAGACCCCATAAACGCAATATCAACAGCTACGCCAATATGTACTGCACACAAGCTACCAATTTGGAAACATCAGTGCTTCCCTGAAATGATAGAAAACATTCCTGGTATTGAGAGAAAGAACAGCCAAAATGAAACAGAAAGGAGAGTCCTAACCACAATATATATAGAGAAACATTACCCAAGCAACACCTGGATCCATGCATACACAGATGGATCAGCAACTAATGCAACAGAAGATGGGGGTGGAGGAGTCTTCCTGAGCTTAAGCAATGGCACACAAAAAAAGATAACAGTCGCAACAGGGAAATTTTCAAGTAACTTCAGAGCAGAGGCCTTAAAAACTGCATCAGAAATTCTGATGACAGAAGAAAGCTCAGAGAGACCAGTGGCTATCTTGTCAGATGCGCAGTCAGTGATTACAACGCTGAAAAGTCAAAGTAATGCTGAACTGGATGACCTAAGAGTAACACTTCACAGACTATGTCAGCAGTACAAAAGAGTCGTGATACAGTGGGTCCCTTCTCACTGCAACATCCCTGGAAATGAAGAGGCTGACAGATTGGCAAAGGAAGGGGGAAAGCTTCCTCAACTTGACACAAACATAACTTATGAGGAGGCCAGGAGTTTTATCAAGCGCAGGTACAGGCACAAGTGGAAAGAAGATCATCCAGGCCACACAAAAAATGAACCAGCTCAGTAGAAGTTAACAAGTGGTAATCTTCAGACTTTGCACAGGTCATAACAGATTGAGATACCATCTATTCAACAAATTAAAGATAGGAACTACTGATGAGTGTGACTGTGGCACCGATAAAATGACTGCCAAACATCTGCTTCAAAGGTGCCCAACATATGATGAACAGAGTAAACGCATATGGCCATCACCAGTACCATTCCTGGAGAAAATCTACGGAGATATCAACAGCCTCAGGCTGACCACTGCTTTCTTTGAACTTATTCAAGTTGACATCTGAGGGTGAATGAAAAAGAAGAACTGCCTTGATATTTGAATAGAAAATTCTTGTGCTGGACTTGATATTTATTTGTCATATCCACATATTTCCAAATACAATGATAGCTCCCCCTATCATCTGTGTTTTTATTTTGACATCACTGTCAGATCCTTCAACTCTGCGTGTGCTAAAGCCAAGGTATGAGTCCATGTCCTGTAGGAATGTTGCTTCTAGCACAATGTGGCCAGCATTTGGCACATTTATTCACATAAACTTTGTCTTTTCTCTGTGTATGTTCAGACCCAGTTGCTGTGGCCAGTCATTCAGTATTCTCACTTTGACTTGCCTCAAGCTTCTGTTACTGAACACAAGGGCAAGGTCATTTGATCAGCTGTTTCTGGTGTAAAAACTCACAGACAACACATAAAACATCTATGTGAATTCAAGATACAAACCTGACGCCCCTTCCTGATCAACTCCCAGGAAAAATCCCCCAATGATCACACCACAACACAACAATGCCTTCGCTGATGTAGTTTGTTGAAGCAGAAGATACGTGAAAATCTACAAGTAAAAAAAAATCCATTCTTATAATACGATAAGAATGGAAAATTGCTTAGTAATATACAAGAACAAATGAAGAGATGGACAGAAAATTTTGAGGAACTCCTCAATAGACCAGCTCCAACTAATCCCCCAGACATCCAGCCAGCAGAAGAGGAGCTACAAATCAGCTGTGAATGACCAAGTAGAGAAGAAATAAAGAAAGCCATAAAGCTTCTGAAAGATGGATCAGCTGGTCCAGATGGAATTCCAGCAGAGGCCATCAAAACATATTGATTCCTCTACATAGATACTATATAAACTACTTGGCAAAGTCTAGGAGAGAGAGGAAATACCAGCATAATGGAAGGAAGGTTATCTGGTCAAGTTGCCTAAGAAGGGAAATTTACAAGAGTGCACAAATTATAGAGGAATAATGTTACTATCCCTCAGAAGAGACCCTGATGCCATCACAAGAACAGCTATGCTTTGGACCCTTGAAGGAAAACGAAAGAGAGGCCGACCAAAAACAACCTGGCGGAGGACTGTGGAGGCTGAGATGCAGGGAATGAACCAGAGTTGGGGCACTGTACGAAGGATGGCCACCGACCGAGCAAAGTGGAATCAATTTGTTGTTGCCCTACAAGACGCCACTAGGCGTGATGGCCACTGACTGCTTTGACGGTCGGCGGCTAAGGATCAAAGAAGAAGAATGTTACTATCAGTGCCAGGAGAAGTATTAAACAGAATCATCCTTGAGAGATTAAAAGAGTCCATAGACAAGCAACTGAGAGATGAACAAGCAGGTTTTCAACAAAACAGATCCTGTACAGATGAGATAGCCACATTGAGAATAATAGTTGAACAAAGTCTGGAATGGTATTCACTGCTATACATCAGATTCGTGGACTATGAAAAGGCATTTGACAGTGTAGACAGATAATCACTTTGGAAATTGATGAGGCATTATGGAGTTCCCATGAAGATCATTAACCCTATAACTGTCATAATGGCCGATGATTGGCCATTATGTCTCTCTCCGTGGTGTCATGGCCGGTTAAATCGGCCATTAGTAAAATTGTAAATACAAATGCGAATCGAAGTTTTTCTGAGTGCAAAGGGGAAATAACTATGATAAAATAGATTTCCCTTCATTTCCGCTGTTTCAGCGTGGTGTAAACATGCGTTTTTATTGCTTTGTTTTGCGTTCAATCGGATTGAAATTTTTCTCAATTTTTTTCGACTGCTATCATGTCTGACGCTGTTGAAGGTTCATCAGGACTAGGGAATAAATCTAGATGTCATTATTTGAAATGTTTCAAATGGAAAATAGTGATTCCGACAATGACTTTGTAGACATCACACATGCCAGTGATGAATGTGGATCGACTAGGCCTAGTATTGAAGATGAAGCCAAATCTAGCCCTGGGTCTAGTGTTGTCACTGACCGATTTGGATGGCAAAAGGTGGACAGTGAAAGCAGTAGACTATGATCTGATCCAAATTTGATTGTAAGAAATCCTTACAGCTCCCAAAATATTCTTCTAGAGAAAAGAACATTATTGACTGGGACAGTACGAGTCAATTCAAGAGGCTTACCTGAGGAAAAGACCTCAAAGCTTCAAGTTGGTGAATGCAAATTTTGGTGCAAAGGAGAGATGTTGTGCCTTTCATTCAGAGAAATCTCAAACCAAGCCAGTGCTTCTACTGACTACAGCTCACAATGCAGTAGTTGAGGAAAAGATCATTAGAGGGAAGGCCAAAAATAAACCATCAGCCATTTTTGACAACAATTCTTACATGGGTGGGGTGGACAAGGTTTACCAGACGCTACTGGAAGAAAATCTTTCAGAATATAATAGATGTGTCTATTCAGAACTCATGGATTTTGTACAACTTGACTGTGGCTCAGAACAAAAGACTCAGAACAAGATAAATATATTCTGTCAATAGTGAAATATCTCTGCAGCAATCATCCTGAATCTCGGCAGCCAGCAACAATTCAGCCTCGGGTTCGGCAGCTCATGCCAGAGGCTGGTACATCATTGCATCACCTATTTATTTAGTTTGAAAGAAAGAAAAAGACTGCTTTATCTGCAGTGACAGAAGCAAGGACAAAAAAGCAGTAAAGGCAGAAAAAAAACACGACATTGGTGTCATGAACATTGTGAACCCAACCTCGTTCATAAGACTGATCAAGGACTAAATCAAAAAAGAAAAAAACATCAGGTAATTCTATCTGTATCTGTTTTGTCCATATCTTGAAGAAAAACACAGAGAAAAAGTAGTTAGTTGAAACATATGATTTTTTTGGGTCATTTTTGGATACGGGCAGAAAGACTTTTTTTTAGGTCGTGAATGAAAAAACATTCACCAAAATTAGTTTTCATAATAAAACCTTATAACTATAAATTTTCTGAAATAATATTGTTTGCAGTGTCTGAAAAACTTATTCAGATGATAAATAGAACCAAACAGTCAGCAGAAGAAAAGTTACATAATTAATTTTATTCACTGTGTAAAGGTCAAGGTCACCATACATAATGCTCAAATATCTTGAAATTAGTACCATGTGATTCCTTATCCAAGATACTTTCAGAAAATGTATACAAATATGGACCTCTGACTTCATTTTCTATATGTTTCTGGTATTTTATTGGAACTCGTCAAAATTCTCAAAATAGCCATGACACCACAGCACAAATGCACTTGACAGGTGTCACGAAAGGGCATGTTGATGTTATTGTTGTAATCTAAAGTTATCCTGGACCAAAAAGATGTATCAGATGATACCAGGATAGTGCCAGATAAGAGACTGGTCTTACAAGAAATACCTCCTTTTCTGAAAAGAATCAGGGTGTATTGACATCAAAGGTAGAATCCAGCTGTATAAACCTCCAGGTGTGATGAGAGTGGATGCCTTGAAAGTCTATTTGCTCCCTTTCATGATTCTCCCTTGATATTATGTGTTATTATTATTTTCTATTATTATTATGGCTAATTATGCTAGGGGTACTAATTATGGTCTATCTATATATACGAGGGAAGGTCAAAAAGTAATGCCTCCTATTTTTTATGTATGTAAATACTGCATCGGTGTGCAATTTGTAAATTTAGCAGGATTCCTCAAACACTCTTCTGCACTGTATAGCATTATCAACCTGTTTCAGTAACAGGTGGCACCACTGTAACAGTTTTAAAATGGCTGCCAAAGACGTTTGGTTAAAACAACGTAATGTCATAGAATTCCTCAATGCTGAAGGCGAGACCCCAATTCGCATCCACGAACATTTGAAGAATGTTTATGGAGATTCAACAGTGGATGTTAGCACTGTCCGACATTGGGTACATCGTTGTGACGAAGCTGAAGTAGGTCAATCCTCAATGGCTGATGCAAAGCGGACAGGCCGTCCGTCTACCGCAGTGACTCCACACAACATTCATCGAGTTGATGGCATCATTCGTGATGACCGTCAGGTAACACTGGATGAACTTTCTTCCATGTTGTCCATTAGTAAATGCAGTGTCCAGAACATCATTAAAGACCGTTGGGTTCATTTTTTTTAACCAGAATCCAAGAGGCAGTCAATGGAATGGCATCACACAACATCGCCGACAAGAAAGAAGTTCAAAAGTTCACCATCTGTATTGAAAGTTATGGCCTCCGTGTTTTGGGATGAGAAGGGTGTGATTCTTCTCGACTTCTTGGAACAGGGAAACATGGTGAATGCAGACCGTTACATTGAAACTTTGAAGAAGCTTAGGTCATCTTCGGCGACTTTACCCATTAAAAGATCAGAGAACTGCACTACTGTTGCACGATAATGCCACGCCACACACCGCTAAACGCACCATTGATGCGATTGCAGAATTTGGCTGGACATTATTACCACATCCCCCCTTACAGTCCCGATCTTGCACCTTCTGACTTCCATCTGTTTGGACCACTGAAAGAAGATCTTCGCGGACATCACTTTGAGGACACCGAGACCCTTAAACGCGCCGTATGCCAGTGGTTTAGGAAAAAGGACACAAATTTTTACCGTATGGGGATACACGCCCTTGTAAGAAGATGGACAAAAACTGTAACAAATAACGGAGACTACATTGAGAAATACATTTTTGAAGTTCAGACTTGGGGTTACATTTCAATGTGAATTTTATCTGTTTTCTTGCCTATTGAATGAAATTAAAAATTACGAGGCATTACTTTTTGACTGTCCCTCGTATATATATATATATATATATATATATATATATATATATATATATATATATATATATATATATATATATATATATATATATATATATATATATATATATATATATATATTATGTATCAACAAAACTTGGAACTCAATTTAAATAATTTTAGCAAGTCTGATGGTACATATTTACAATTTATTTAACCTATACCGTTTCTCTTTTCGGTTAGGTAACTTATAATGAATCAAATGTATTTACATAATGAAATAAATAAGCATGGAATATCAATTATCAAAATGAATCAATATGATGAATTTCACCTTTTGATTAACCATTATCTAATACATATAGGTTTTGTCACTCTTACTGGACTGTGAAGTAGTAATTATCATATTTATGTCCACAAGGATTCATCATACACTGTATTTTTATCGTTTTATTATGTATATTAGAGGTAGAGTCTGAATAGGCTGACCAGTGGCTTGGTTTTGCCACTTATCTTCTAGGTAGAAATCAATCACACTCCTGCCATGGACTAACACATCTGTGAATTGTAGACGCTGGGTATCTGGCTCCAATGACTTTAAGAGCACTTGCACCTCAGAGTTCAACAGAGATAGATGATTCATGCACTTCTGGTAGTTTGCAGGATAAAACCTGGAATACAAATAATCACACCCCTGTATGGTCCAGCACTATTCTGTCCTCACACACAATGGACATAACAAACAGTGTCAGACATTGTGCTAACATATGCACAGGACAATTTACCTCAATACCACTCACAGCCAGTTCACTGTGACTACACTTTCCTTATAAATGCTAAGTTAGATCCAGTTGTCCATGATCCGCCTTCATACAATGATTTGGTCTAGTATATAAAGCACTAAGTAATATCTTAATCAATTCCTCAAAACAATTCCTGTCATCCTTCCTTATGTTCCTGGTAAGTGTGTCGTTCCTTTAAGAAATACTCCTTCAAACACTTTGTCAAACTTACAGACGTACTTTGGCCATCATTTCTCAATTATTCTACACATTTTACAAGGCTGGCTTTCGTCTCCAAGAGTTTACACATGCTACACACTTCCTAACGCACAAGTGGATTAATCACAGGAAAATTATATAATTATATACATATATATATTCTTTCTTACCCTCAGGCAATACACACAAGCTGTAACAGGCTGTTAATGGGCATCTAGGTCTGCCAGGCAGATGCGGTGGCAAAGATATATGACTTCTACACTTTTACCGCTCTCTTTTGTTCAGCTGTATTTTTAAAATTTGTGGCCTCAATTTAGCCAAGGGCAAGGTCTTATATACTAGCACATCCGCCGTATCGGATGGCATGGGGCAAAAAGGGTGTTAAAATTCTCAAAATGAGGCATAATTTTGCCTTCTGTTCAATTAGCAAAATTTTTAATATTCATTATCTTTCTTATTTATGGGGCGATTTTGGTCATTTAAAGCTTGAATTATTCTATGAATTATTCTGTATTGATCTATCTACTTATTGGTTAGTTTGCAAAATGCATTTTAATATATGCATGCTTTAACTAGCTAAATTGGGACTAACCTGATGTAACGAAGCCCTTTCCCTCGATATTTCTATCTTACTAAAATACTATTCGAGAAAGTTTTTACACCTACCTCTAGCGTAACATTCCCGTTGTTGAATTATATTATCCTTTCCGGTGATACTTCTTTATTCTTTATGAAATTAAATAGCTTTGTACTATAAGTTGCACACAATGGGCCTCCATGTTAAGCATAAAATGTTTCATTATACACACCAAGAAGGGAGCGTTTTCACTGGCTATTGTATCAGAGAGTTCTTAACATGTGTGCGGTATGGTCAGATTTACTCCTGAGTATACAGAAAACCGTGTTGTGAGACAGACTAAATCACGACAAAGGGTTAACTTAATAAGGAAGACCTTTGAAGACATGACATGCAGAATTCTTCATGAAGGACAATTTACAGAACTGTTTAGGATTAGAACGGGAGTGAGACAGGGATGCCTCTTGTCTCCATTTCTTTTCTTACTAGCAGTAGATTGGGTTATGAAAACATCGACATCACACAACAGAAATGGAATCCAGTGGAATCTGACTAAACAGCTTGATGATCTGGATTTTGCAGATGACTTGGCTCTTCTGTCCCATAACCATAATCAGATGCAAGAGAAAATGAAAATTCTCGATGAGAGGTCACAACAAGTGAGCCTGAAAATACACAATGCAAAGATTATGAGAATAAATGCAAGAAATGATAACAAGGTTGAACTTGAAGAAACACCACTAAAGGATGTAGAATCGTACACATATCTTGGCAGTAATATAGACAGAGTTGGAGGGACAGACAATGATATCAATGTAGTGAAATTGACAGAGATACAATGGTAAAATACTCAAAAGATAACATTTAAGGATAAAAACATAATGCGTAGGCTGCTGATGTACATGATCGCCTAGACCGCGGGTCATCACCCTCCATAAAATTGACTTGCTAGACAGGAGGGAAACGGAGGATCAAAAAGGAAAAAATATGACTGGAAAGATTGCGTAGCAAGGCTAAAGAGACGCAATTGGGGGGGGATGGAGGAAAGTAAAAATTCAAGTCCCCCAAATTGACACGAGGTACGGAATTGGACGTTTTGCGATACCAAGCGCTTGATTTGAATTTGAGCGGAAGAACGCAGATGTTAGGAATATTACAAAAATTTAAAAAGTAAATTTTCTTAATATTAATGCTAGGAATATAAAAATTAGCTGGCCAGATGGCCTATTCTGAGCAGTGAACTAATATGTTCTTAATTTTACAAACGGATAGATAATATTGAAGATAATGACAAAAGACAGTGTAGTTTACAACATCGACAGACTGCCTTGAATAAAAAGTGTCGTTATTTGCACCCAAAACACGACCTTGGGGACGCAAGTGTTCAAAGTTACTTATTATGGAGGAGAGGGTTTTTGAGCGGTAGCTGTGTCTAAATATAACTTTTTACGACAAAATTTTAAGGGGAGAGAAAGGTTGCTTCAAAAATCAAGCACATTTTTTTTAGAAACACAAGTAGAGACGGACAGACTAACAGATAACCATCCATACTTGACTGAAGCATGACTGAAATGACTTTAGTGTAGAAATTTGAAATTTAAAGTACAACTAGGCAGTGATTGGCCACAGACAAGCATATCATTAGCGCTCAGAGCGCATTTGGGGTCATTCTTCAATAATTGTTCAGTGTTAGACACAGATTTTAAAGTGTGGTGTGTTCCCATATGAAAGACAGTGAATAAATTTAGGGACGCCATACTATAGCCAGCAGCTCAGCTGAGTTTTGCTAGCAATTCTGTGTTATGTATTCTTAATCTGAGCTGTGAGTTTTCTATCGACAACAAAGCAGAGTCTATCCGGTGGGTGACTTTACTCGAGTGTATCTGTGCAGTTCTTGTGACAGAGACCACCATTATTGTCCGCCAGCACGGAGAGGTGGGACCTCAAGTTTTCAGCACCAGAGCTACAAAAAGATGAGTGAGCCTCTGGTCTGCTGGACATTCACCAACTATTGGTAGTGACTAATATCCCCATAAAAATTCCCACCAGTTTCTGGACACGGTGTAGTCAATATAGACAGGTGTGATGAGACCACCCCAACAGCACAGACAATACATATCCTCCCTAGTAGCTGACTACCAGAACATTTGAATAAAACTAACTATTCTAGTACTTAAATATGTACACTTTTGTATTTATTATGTAACATTCCATGCATAATTTTCATAAATTTTAAATCCTTCTTTTAAAACAAGTTCTGGTCAAAATAAAACTTGATCCAGAACAAATAAATGTAATATAATTATATCAAAAACCTTATACACGTGAGTTAGTTCAGTGTATTTTAACACTTGTTAATCTTATTAGTCTTCTTAAATGTCTGTGGGTGTATTTATAACTAACACACCACATTACACATCATTACCCTAGACACTTTACGTAGCCACATTCATTAAGAAAAAAAAAAAAGTAAGTGTGAGGTCGTAGTGGTAGCAAGAAAGGCCTTCTGACAATTCTCAAATACATTTTATCTCAGGAGCCTTCACAGCTGGCCTCATACAATTTACATGTAGTAAGAACACCATCATACAATACCATCAATACCACTACATAAATTGGGGGCTCGTCCGGGATAATTAGCCCAACAGTAAAATTAGGATCTCCTGGTGGGAGGAATAAAAGTAGGGAAATAAATTGTAAAATTTCCTTTAAAATTAAAAGTGTCCCTGCAGATAAAAGTTGGTGAATCTTCACAGCCAGTAATAATTAATTAGTTAACTGGTTAGTTAGAATTAGTTAGACTATAGTCATATAGTAATTAGAAGTACTTAGTGTATTTACTGGTTAGAGATTTATCTTGTATATTATTATATTGTCCAAAAAGTATGGCAGAGCTAGCAAAGTTTAGATCAGCTGCTGTGCTCACTGCGAAGGAGATGGGGATGGATGGTCAAATTTTAATTCAATACGTAACGACTGAATGTGATAAATATATTGAACGGGAAGAAAGGAGATTAGAAAAAGAGGCTGAAAGAAAATTAGAGGCTGACAGGTTAGCTGAAGAAAAGAGATTACAAATTGAGGCTGATAGAGAAATTAAGAGGCTGCAGATTGAGGCAGAAGAAAAACGACAGCAAAGGGAGGCAGAAGATAAAAAGGCCGAAAGGGAGGCAGAAGATAAAAAGGCCGAAAGGGAGGCAGAAGATAGAAGGTTGCAGAGGGAGCACGAATTACGACTAAGGGAGCTGGAATTACAAGGCCCGGCTCCTGAAAATGGTGCCAGCCCTTCTGCCTCAGATGCTACGCCCAGTATGGGAGCCTCAAACTCAGCTATGGGGTTTCATTTAGACCATTTTGTTGAGAAAGACGATGACATAGAAGGGTACCTAGGACGTTTTGAGTTATTAGCTACTACATATGGGTTAGAGAGAGAGAGGTGGAGCTTAAAGCTATCACAGGGATTGAGGGGTACTTCTTACGAAGTATTTGCCAAAATGAACAGGGAAGACCAAGACAATTATGACATGTTAAAGCAGGCTTTGTTATTAAGGTACGAAAAGAATGGTGAATTTTATCGTAAGAAATTCAGAAATGCCAAACTGTTGTCTGGGGAGACATACCACCAATTTTCTGCCAGAATAGAAACCTATTTGGAGAAATGGACGGCTCTGGGGAAGACCCAAGATCTTAAAGAAATGATCATGATTGAGCAATTGAGAGAGTCCATGGCTCCAGACATGAGAAAATTTCTCATGGAACAGGGTGCAGAGAAGTTGGGGGAAATTTTAAATGTTGCTGAGAGGTATCAGGCAGCTCAGGCAGAGGTAAGTGGTGCTAAAAAGAAGCACATAGACAATTTTAAAGCTCCACAGCAATTTAATAAATTTGATAATAGAGAGCAGGGAAATAAAGGCAGGACAAATTTTGAGCGGCCAAGAAATGACTATCGCGACAGAAACTCACAGTTCAATGACCAAAAGTTCAATGAAAGAAAACCGTTGAACCAAGGAAAAAGATGGTGCAAATGGTGCAAGAAGGATAACCATAACACCGAATTTTGTAGAAGGAAACCTTCAAACATTGCTGCAATGAAGTCGGGGACGCAAAGAGTAAAGGTTAATCCTAAGGGACAACAGGAACCTTATCACCCCCCAGTTTGTGAGGATGTTATTTGTAATGGGGTCACCATAAGGTGCCTTTATGATACAGGTTTGGATTATGATTCAGTTGTGAAGTCTAGCCTAGTGGACCCAAGTCAGTATACCACAGAAACAGTGGAAATACAAGGGGCGACTAAGGACATACCACTCATGACACTTCCCATCGCAAGGATAACGGTGAAAACTCGCTATGTGGAAGGAGAAATCAGAGCAGCAGTGATAGATGAACCAATCTACCCTCTGATATTGGGGTGTAGATACGTCTTCTTGGGGAATCCCGAGAAACCTGTGATCATGGCGACAGTGCAGACCAGGTCACAGAAGAAGGAGGAAGAAGGTGAACCTATAAACGCTCATCCAGAGGAGATGAGGAAGGCGCAGGCTGAGGATAGGACACTCAAGCCCTGTTTTAAAAAATTGCCCAAATGCCACACACCTCCGAGCAAGGGGGAATATTTCATGAAGAACAAACTCTTATACAGGAAGGCCGGAACTGGAACAAATGGTCACAACCAGCTGGTTCTTCCCATTGCATATAGAGAGAAAGTGATGGAACTCGGACATGCAATCCCCTTCAGTGGTCACATGGGGATCAGCGCCACAGGACAGCGTATAGCTTGTCATTACTTCTGGCCAGGGATAACGGAGGATATAAAAAGATATGTCAAATCCTGCCCAGAATGTCAAAGGGTAGCTCCAAAGCACTGGACTGCCCCTGCAACTCTAGGGGAAATGCCCATAGTGGGAACACCTTTTGAGAGGGTTGCAGTGGATATTGTAGGACCTCTCACTCGGACCAAGAGGAGGAACAGTTACATCCTTACTCTGGTGGACACTTGTTCTATGTGGGGAGAGGCGGTAGCCCTGCCATCAATTGATTCAAAACATGTAGCAGAGGCACTACTTACAATATTTACCCGATTAGGATTCCCGCATCAAATCTTGACGGATAATGGTTCTCAGTTCAAGGGGAAACTAACGGAAGAAGTTTTTAAGCTATTTCAAGCCAGGCACTTTCATTGTAGTCCGTACCATCCACAAGGGAACGGCCAGGTAGAGAGGTTCAATGGGACTCTCATTTCTATCCTGAGAAAGCTGGCACACGAAAAACCGGATCTGTGGGATCAATTCCTGCCCGCCGCATTGTTTGCGTACCGGGAGGTACCACATAGTTCAACCGGGATGGCTCCCGCAACTCTGCTATTTGGGAGGCCAATAAAAGGGCCTTTAGAAGCTTTATTAAGGACCTGGACAGATGAGAAGGCGGAAGAGACTGTTACCTCATCATATCAATATGTGAACGAACTGACCACTCGTTTGAAAGCTGGATGGAAACTGGCAAATGATAATTTGAAACAAGCCAGGAAGAAACATGCAGCATATTTTAATAGGAAGGCAAAGGACAGGGAACTGGCAGTCGGAGAGAAGGTGCTGCTTCTACTACCGGGAAGCCAGAATAAATTACAAATTGGTTGGCAAGGTCCATATACGGTTCTAGAGAAGGTGTCTAGAACAAACTATAAAATTGACAAAAAGGGGAAGGAAAAAGTTTATCATGTAAACCTGTTAAAGAAGTATCTGGACAGACCACTCCAGGAAAGCACCCCCTTATTGACCTTAGCTATTGCAACCCAGATGCAAAAGGAACCACTCACCTCACATGAATACCCATTACATCCTTGTGAAACCGCAGCACAGGTAAAAGTCAGTAAGCACCTGACTAAAAACCAGAGGGAGAGAGTTCAACAGGTTCTGGAGGAACATACAGATGTATTAACAGATAAACCAGGCCATACAAATTTGCTACAGTATGACATGAAACTGGTAGACACAAACCCAATCTGTATGAGAGCCTATTCTATTCCGTTCGCGAAGGAGAAGGCATTAAAGGAAGAAATAGATTATTTATTGAAGGAGGGGATTATTTCGCACAGTGAATCATCTTTTAGTTCTAGTGTCGTTTTGTTGAGGAAACCGTCTGGGGAACACAGACTGTGCATAGATTACAGGAAACTGAATGCTGTCACAGAAGGACAAGTGGATCCATTACCAGACACAAAACAGCTATTTGCCAGACTGAACAAGGCAAAATACTTTTCAAAGGTGGATCTTAGTAAAGGCTATTACCAGATCCCAGTGAAGCCTGAAGTGAGACCTTATTTGGCTTTTAGCACTTCGGATGGACATTATGAATTCAATATGCTACCATTCGGACTGAAAAATGCTCCGAGTGTGTTTTCAAGGATGATGCGAAAATTGTTGGACCCCCTGAATAACCCATGTATCACAAATTTCATGGATGATATTCTCGTCGCCACCGAGACATTTGAAGAACACATTGAAGCTCTGGAGATGTTGTTTGATAGACTTCGGGAGGCGAACTTAACTGCTAGGCCAACAAAATGTTGTATTGGATGCAAAGAGTTGGAATTCTTGGGGCACACCGTATATCAGGGTAATATGACCCCTGATCCTAAGAACTTGGAAAAACTGCAGAGAGCACCTAGGCCGCAAACAAAAAAAGGACGTGCGATCATTTGTGTCGTTATGCGGATTTTATCAGAAATACATCAAAAATTTTAACGCTATATGTGCTCCTCTGACTGATCTGACTCGCAAGGGACTTCCAGATAAAATTATTTGGACTGCACAATGTGAACTAGCGTTCCAAGAGTTAAAGGAAAAACTCACTAGCAAGCCTATTCTCAAACTGCCTGATTTGACACAGGACTTTGTCTTAAGAACCGATGCAAGTAATGTAGGACTTGGAGGGGCTTTGTTGCAAAGATCAGCTGCACCTGATGGGGAACTTAAACCAGTCGCTTATGCAAGCCGCAAATTGAATAAGGCGGAACAAGGATACTCCACAAGCGAAAAAGAATGTTTAGCATTAATCTGGGCAATAAAGAAGTTTCAAATCTATCTGTATGGTAGGACCTTTGTGGTGGAGACGGATCATCAGCCTCTCGTGTTCTTGTCTCAGGCTAAGCATGAAAACGCAAGATTGCTGAGGTGGTCTTTATTGCTTCAACCGTATCAGTTCAGTATCCAATATATCCCAGGCAAATTGAATGTCGGTGCAGATTTCCTCAGTCGGCACCCCTGTGATCAAAATTAGAGTAGTGGCAGACGTGAGGAGTAATTTTACCTATGTGTATCGCTGGTTTTGGAACTTGCCATAGGCATGTTTTCAAGTGGGGAGATGTGTAGTGAAATTGACAGAGATACAACGGTAAAATACTCAAAAGATAACATTTAAGGATAAAAACATAATGCGTAGGCTGCTGATGTACATGATCGCCTAGACCGCGGGTCATCACCCTCCATAAAATTGACTTGCTAGACAGGAGGGAAACGGAGGATCAAAAAGGAAAAAATATGACTGGAAAGATTGCGTAGCAAGGCTAAAGAGACGCAATTGGGGGGGGATGGAGGAAAGTAAAAATTCAAGTCCCCCAAATTGACACGAGGTACGGAATTGGACGTTTTGCGATACCAAGCGCTTGATTTGAATTTGAGCGGAAGAACGCAGATGTTAGGAATATTACAAAAATTTAAAAAGTAAATTTTCTTAATATTAATGCTAGGAATATAAAAATTAGCTGGCCAGATGGCCTATTCTGAGCAGTGAACTAATATGTTCTTAATTTTACAAACGGATAGATAATATTGAAGATAATGACAAAAGACAGTGTAGTTTACAACATCGACAGACTGCCTTGAATAAAAAGTGTCGTTATTTGCACCCAAAACACGACCTTGGGGACGCAAGTGTTCAAAGTTACTTATTATGGAGGAGAGGGTTTTTGAGCGGTAGCTGTGTCTAAATATAACTTTTTACGACAAAATTTTAAGGGGAGAGAAAGGTTGCTTCAAAAATCAAGCACATTTTTTTTAGAAACACAAGTAGAGACGGACAGACTAACAGATAACCATCCATACTTGACTGAAGCATGACTGAAATGACTTTAGTGTAGAAATTTGAAATTTAAAGTACAACTAGGCAGTGATTGGCCACAGACAAGCATATCATTAGCGCTCAGAGCGCATTTGGGGTCATTCTTCAATAATTGTTCAGTGTTAGACACAGATTTTAAAGTGTGGTGTGTTCCCATATGAAAGACAGTGAATAAATTTAGGGACGCCATACTATAGCCAGCAGCTCAGCTGAGTTTTGCTAGCAATTCTGTGTTATGTATTCTTAATCTGAGCTGTGAGTTTTCTATCGACAACAAAGCAGAGTCTATCCGGTGGGTGACTTTACTCGAGTGTATCTGTGCAGTTCTTGTGACAGAGACCACCATTATTGTCCGCCAGCACGGAGAGGTGGGACCTCAAGTTTTCAGCACCAGAGCTACAAAAAGATGAGTGAGCCTCTGGTCTGCTGGACATTCACCAACTATTGGTAGTGACTAATATCCCCATAAAAATTCCCACCAGTTTCTGGACACGGTGTAGTCAATATAGACAGGTGTGATGAGACCACCCCAACAGCACAGACAATACATATCCTCCCTAGTAGCTGACTACCAGAACATTTGAATAAAACTAACTATTCTAGTACTTAAATATGTACACTTTTGTATTTATTATGTAACATTCCATGCATAATTTTCATAAATTTTAAATCCTTCTTTTAAAACAAGTTCTGGTCAAAATAAAACTTGATCCAGAACAAATAAATGTAATATAATTATATCAAAAACCTTATACACGTGAGTTAGTTCAGTGTATTTTAACACTTGTTAATCTTATTAGTCTTCTTAAATGTCTGTGGGTGTATTTATAACTAACACACCACATTACACATCATTACCCTAGACACTTTACGTAGCCACATTCATTAAGAAAAAAAAAAAAAGTAAGTGTGAGGTCGTAGTGGTAGCAAGAAAGGCCTTCTGACAATTCTCAAATACATTTTATCTCAGGAGCCTTCACAGCTGGCCTCATACAATTTACATGTAGTAAGAACACCATCATACAATACCATCAATACCACTACAATCAAAATAAGAATAAAAAAAGCAAGAGGCGCTTTCATTGCATTGGGAAACATATGGAGAACAAGAGAAATCAAGTCCAACACGAAAATAAGAATCTTCAACTCAAATGTCAAGTCAGTCCTATTGTATGGCTCTGAGACATGGAGAGCAACAAAAACAACAACCAAAAAGCTACAGACTTTTATAAACAGGTGCTTGCGTAGAATAGAAGGACTGAAATGGTATGACAAAGTCACAAATGTGGAATTGATGACAAGAACCAGACAAGTGTCAGTGGAACAAGAGTTGAGAAGACACTGACGATGGATAGGACACACAATGAGGAAACCTGCTGATAGCATTACAAGGCAGTCCTTGTTCTGGAATCTACAGGGAAAGAGAGGTAGAGGTAGACCAAAAAAACACATGGAGAAGAGAACTGGATACAGAGGTGAAAATGATGAGGAAAACATGGAAAGAACGTGAGCAGATGGCACAGGACAGGAAGACTTGGCATGTGTTTGTTGAAGGCCTATGCTCCTCGGGGAGGTAAAGGGTATTGATTGATTGAAAAACAAATCATTATGACAGTAGCAAACAAAAATTATGTGAACCTGTAACAGTAACATCAGGACTTCACTAACGGGGATGGCATTCACTGCTCGTATTAAGTCAAATTTTTTTCCAATTATCATTTGTGCTTTCATTCATCTTTCCATTATTCCATGGAACAAATTTCCACTTAATTATGACAACCTTAATTTTTTGATGGCAAAACATCATCCGATGTTCGGTTTCCTTTCCAATGATGCATAGATATAAAATCTATCATCATCATCTGCTTTTTCACCCCTAATGAAGCACGGAGCCACAATGTAGATGGCAGAATGTCTTGCAGCAAAAACCAGGCACAACCTCACATTAGTCAATGTTCAGTCCTAAAAGAAATTAGTAGCCAAAACTAATTCACAAATAAATACCCATCATCAAATTTTTTGGAGGTAATTTTTGTTGTCAAAACAGGTTTTTTTCCAGATAATATTTTGTTCCATAGGTAAAGGGTTAACTAACTGTACTAACATAACATAAAATCAAAAAAGTAGCAAATAACTTACCACATTGAAGACGGTAGTAAGTGACCTCCCGACAAAATAAAAGGCCACACCGATGTACTTGAGACACAAGTTGTTGAAGGTTATCATACACACAAATATCAGAGACAGCGGCAGTGTCTGTACAGGGTCAAACATGTCACAGGATTAACAAAATAAAAGGCCACACCGATGTACTTGAGACACAAGTTGTTGAAGGTTATCATACACACAAATATCAGAGACAGCGGCAGTGTCTGTACAGGGTCAAACATGTCACAGGATTAACAAAATAAAAGGCCACACCGATGTACTTGAGACACAAGTTGTTGAAGGTTATCATACACACAAATATCAGAGACAGCGGCAGTGTCTGTACAGGGCGAAACATGTCACAGGATTAACAAAAATAAATTAATGGATACAAATTTCCAGTTCAACCCCTGGTGGGTTATAGTGAGAATATAAAGCATCTTGAATTGTGGGTAATATATTTAACTGTTGCTGCCACATGCCTACTGGCAACATCCTTCCCAATCATTTATTCCATATTATATTTCGGTTCATTAAAAATTTGGTTCATTAACTGTGTATTTTTTAATCTCAGATATATCTTCCAGGTCCAGGTAGCCTGTATGTGTGTGTTGATCATCATTAACTTTCTTGCTCCCTATAGTGTAGGGGTCAGCAACCCAGGAGCTTTTGGTATCTACTTCAGAAACACTGAGCACTCTAAAGAGCTACCATATATTATGTGTGTGTGTATATATATATGTATCTATATGTGTGTGTCTGTAATTTAAAGAACACAAAAATGGGGGGGGGGGGGGGGCATTTTGGGGGGAGGGATAATTTTTAGTAGCTAGTTTCAGAATTTTCACTGGGAATATGGAAAAAACATACCTTTGATCCCGGAGACACCGAAATTTTAAATGCTGGCAGGAGAAGTCTAGTCCAAAATATCTTTAGTTTAAAAAGAATTTGTTTTTCCCCCTGGAGTTGCCTAAAGATCTACCAAATCATCCACTGAGATCTACCACCAGATCGGCATTGACCTGTTGCTGACTCCTGCTATAGAGCATGCAGCCACCATTCTCTAAAGTGTGAATGTTGCCATCGTAATACTCTAAAGTGTGAATGTTGCTTTCTTAATACTCTAAAGTGTGAATGTTGCCGTCTTCATACTCTAAAGTGTGAATGTTGCTATCTTAATACTCTAAAGTGTGAATGCTGGCAACCAAAATTCTCTAAAGTGTGAATGTTGCCACCTTAATACTCTAAAGTGTGAATGTTGTCATCTTAATACTCTAAAGTGTGAATGTTGGCAACCAAAATTCTCTACAGTGTGAATGTTGCCATCATAATATTCTAAAGTGTGAATGTTGCTGTCTTAATACTCTAAAGTGTGAATGCTGGCAACCAAAATTCTCTAACGTGTGAATGTTGCCATCTTAATACTCTAAAGTGTGAATGTTGCCACCTTAATACTCTAAAGTGTGAATGTTGTCATCTTAATACTCTAAAGTGTGAATATTAGTAGCAAGATTCTCTGAAGTTTGAATGTTGCCATCTTAATACTCTAAAGTGTGAATACTGGCAACCAAAATTCTCTAAAGTGTGAATGTTGCCACCTTAATACTCTAAAGTGTGAATGTTGCTATCTTAATACTCTAAAGTGTGAATGTTGCCGTCTTCATACTCTAAAGTGTGAATGTTGCTATCTTAATACTCTAAAGTGTGAATGCTGGCAACCAAAATTCTCTAAAGTGTGAATGTTGCCACCTGATAAAGCGGGCCTTTTATAGGGGAGGCCGATAAGGCTGAGCTGGTTTAGAGCTGGTTATGTATTTTGTTTAATCGCGAATGCGTGCTTCGTCCGTTTATCATCTTGGAGTAAGGGTCAACGTTATATTGATTCATCATTTGTTGAATGTCCAAGAATACATTCGTTCCCTTCGGATCTCATCATTTTATATACATATTTTTCTTATCAGAAGAGTTCTTCATTTGCATAATCATCAACATTGGCAAATGCAGCAAATAGCTGTAACGTATCGATGTGATAAAGTCCTCAATTCAGAGTCCATGAATTTATTTACAGTTCACACATAAGACATTCACGTAGGTATACATTGCATATAAGTCATTATAAATTACGTGCATAAATATTCATGTCCGTCCATGTCATTATTGCATTCATGTCGACAGACCATCATGGCTTTATACATGCACTGCTGGGTTCCATACAGCCAGAAATGAGCGCATGATGTCTTGACGAATATAATCAAATTATTTATAAAAGATCCTTCCTTCACAGGTTACTCGCAAACCTTTATGAATTCATTTAGATATATCCTTATCTGTATTGACCCTGAGTCCTTAGATTAGTTTACTGCAATATGGCTATTAACAAGCCCAATAGTGGAAGGAGGTAAAAACACAACTTCACGGCTCGACGGACTATGTAACAAGGGTAATGTAACCAAGTCACCCAGCGTGACCTTCCCAACGCGAATGCGTCATAATCTTAGCATATATTTCGCGTTCAGTATACCGTAAAATATCGACATATTCTATTAATGTTATTGACCCCTAAACGTTGCGCACTACTAACCCCCAGCAGACGCCGTCATTTAAAATAACACCGTAACAGATTTCCTGTCCGACGGGGGGAAAAAATCTATTAGATAGATTTTTTTTTAAACTATATTAATCAAATTATTAAAAATTGAACAAAACCCGACGTATGGCCAACGATGTTCTATCTAGAACAGTGTCGCGGTCATGTCAGTAATATCTTATAATAAAATCAACGTCATGTCATATATATAACTTATATTAAACAAGGAAATGTCACTGTCACTAACTAATTAACTAATTAATTTGTTGTATGTATCGACTAACTAATAATGTGAGGTGTTATTAAAATTATTCTAACTAATTAAAATAATTAATTATAATACGTAAGTATGGTACTAACTAATTAATATCTAATTAAAGAAAATGAGAAATAGTATCAGAGAGAAAACGAAATAAAAATTGAGAAGTACGGACAATTAAAACTAAATATTAAAGTATACATTAAATTAGTAATGAGTGTGAAAATGAAGTGTAAGGATAGATACCTAATTAAATTAACGCAATCAGAAGAAAAGAACAGAAAAAATTCATACATTTTAACTATAAATATGAAATGTCATAATCTAATATCTATTACCTTAATAATTAAACTATTTAAAAGGTTTAATTGGTGTGATATTATTTTGCTTCATCTTTTCTTTGTATATTTTATTTTTTTATTTCATCACACTTTAACTTTATTTTATTATATATTAATTTAATAACTAGAAAATTTAACAATATCGGACATGAAGATCCAATCGCTGTTATATCCTGTCGACTTGTATGAAAGTTCATTAAGACACAAGGTTCATATTATCGAATTATGATATGATTATCCAATCATCGTTAGTTCCTTTATTAAACTTTGAAAGTAAATTGAATAAGTCATCAACGTATCTGCCCCTTCTACATCAGAGATTGTTCCTTTTTAACAGTTTTCAATCGAAATGAGTGATACCCAAAGTGGAATTGAAGTCCAAATTTTCAAACGATCCGTAAAACTTGATATTTTGATCACAATAGTTTATTTCGAAATGTCCTTTGAAAGTTTTAATTGAGAAAGTTCCATTGGAGTAAATTTCACCATGTTCAACTATTATTTGTTCTCGATCGAGTGTACATTTCCATCGTGTTGAATTAGTCAATTTATGTTAATAACATTATGTGTCCAGCTTGGATTCATATCATATTCCAGGCCATTTCGTTATGAGTTGTATCACGATTGGACACTATCCAAAGTCCAAACGTTAGAAAAGGACCATCGAAATAAGTCTCTTGCTATCACGAATCTTCTTTCGAAAACTGTTTATCTTGACTGATTCACTGCAAGTATTTGAAGTGTCATTCATATGGAGGTGGTTCTTATCAAATTCGCAACAAGAATAAGTGAAAGTTTCAGAGTCAATCTTGTTATTGAATCTTTTAACTTGTGGACAATTATTCGACTTCAATAGGATGTCTTGAGAGAGTGTTGGTCATTATATTATCTTGTCCCGGAATAACTTCGATGAAGAAATCATATGGCTTCGATACCGTAATTACTGGCATCTGTACGAAGATAAAACCTTTTAGAAGTATATGGTGACCTCAAAATTGGTGGATTTGAAAAGATATTTAGTATTATTTGAAAAATTTTGTCGCATTCGTCTGTCCAATTTACCTTCGCCGGCATGTCTTTTATACAGACAAATAGACGATATACGAAACTTATGCTGCATTGGCTGAGCATAGTTAGAACAGTCAATTACGTTACTGTCTATTGTAGGCATGGTAAAACAAATAAAGACAGAAATACAAAGTGTTATCGTAGATAAGACAATATAAGTGTCACCTAATAGAAGAGTCTACCTTCACTAATATATGCCTGAATAGATTAATAGGAAAGAAAAAAAAAAATGATGATGACTGACTATGCTGAGTCATCAAAGATGTGACGAACAGTGTTAATGTAACCTGTTATCTGCGTGACGCAGAATCAGGTACTAGTTGTAACTTTAGTGAATGGTGATGAAAATAAACACCATTATCACGCTCGATAACCAAATGAGCGTCTCTATTGTTACAGAATGTAACCATAGCTTCACCATACCTGTTGTTGGTAGGTGGCAACAGACGCACAAACTTAACGTCTGCAGTATAATTGAAGAAATTGCTAAGTGCCTGCCATGTAACGTGACGTGGCAGATTGCGCACTAACACGGTGCGAGAATATGCACCTTTACCAATGTAAGAAATATCATTGTCACGAAACTGTGAACAATGACGATATGTATTCCCTGTCGAATTAAATTTCCCCTTCACCATAGACAATGTATTTTTAATGGATGACGTATCATCTTGACTGAACTTAGGGTGATACCTATCATTACTAAAGGTAGTAGGTTTCATACATGTCTTTGACATCTCTTGGCTGGGCAAAGCAAAAACTTTGCTGTCAGACTTATTTGTCTTAACCTTCTTATCCAAGTTCCTACCAACCCTAACATTATTTTTCAACTTATTACACCTCTTAGTACTCTCCTTTTTAATGTCGATAACATCAAAAGTTTTCTTTGGATCAGTTGTATCATGATCCTGTCGCCAGCATCTATTTTCAGAATTAGCAGTAGTATCTTGTCGAGGGAAAGTATATACTTTCCCCGGAATGATCTAATAATCCTCACTGGGTGTGTAGACCCCTTAGTATCGCACTTAGTACTGACTGCATGTCGTAAAATACGTCGATCCTCTCTGTCGTCCATCGATATATTTTTACCTGTCAGTACATCGAGTAGACAATCAACCCTATTTCTTAAATTCTTACTTTCAGAAGTCAGGAAAGTAATATCCTGCCTTTGTTTCTTATTTATTTTATCCAGGTTAGTGTTAATATTCTTCTCCTTTTCCCTTAAAGAATCGAGTGTGATCAATGCTGTTGACAGTTCATAGATCTGTTGTCGTGTTTCATTTTCAAGGTCAGCATATCTATGTTTCTCAGCTAGGAGTAACGTCTCTAATGCAGTCAACCTGTCATCAATGAAACAATCGTCACTCGAGGTGGAAACAGAAACACTAATACCCGATTCTGTATTATCTTCTTCGTTTTCTGATTGCCCTTCATCAGATAATTTTTCTTATGTGTTTTTTATTACTACCATGGGAATCAATCATAAGTTTCTTATTATCTTCACGTAATAATACCAAGTCACACGTGGAAGATTTCACTTTACTTATCTGTTCATTCAGCATCAGTTTCAATGAGGTTACCTCATCGTCCAGCTTTTTTTCCTGTCTAAGATAAAATTCATAAAATTTATCATTATCTGTAAGACATCCATCCATTATATCCTTGTTATCAAATGATACAATCTCATTTTCCATTTTTTCTATTTCAATCTTTGTTTTAATGCCCCTATTTAGACAGAACTGTTTATATTGTTCCTCATCATAATAAAGAGATCCTAACTGCACATCATCAGTGAGAATCAACTCACATTGGATGGCCTGGTCTGTATGACCATGTGATCTTAACGCAGTATCAATCTTATTATCTGCTATTTTATTAATTGATTGTAATCGAGCTACTTCTGAAGTAAGCTCTTGAATATTAACATATTGTGTGTGATTTTCTATTTTCAAAGCTATATTTGTTTGTTCATTTGTTTTCAGTCGACCAACTTCAGATAATAACGACTGAATGTGCGCACTCTGTGTATGAAGTTTTCTTTGGTAGGATGAGGCATTATCTTGTGAAATTTTTAATGCCAGTTTCTTAACCTCAGACTCCAATGCTTTATTTTTTTCAATGGTGGATTCTAATGAGGCTTCTAATTCTTTCTTCTGACTACGACATTTAGTAAGATCCACTATCAACACCGACAAATTATTATTCAAACTTTCTGTTTGAACCTGAAGGAATTTTACTTCTTTATTTGCAAGTTCCACTTCCTGTGTATTTAATCTCGAATTATCAGTGTTGGTTTCAAACTTCAGTACACTCGCCTCCTTTCGCAAGTCACTTATAGTCTTTTTTTGACTGGCAATAATCTCTAATAATTCTTCTTCTCTTTTCTCATCAATGGTTTCTAAAATTGTCACTCTTTCCTCATCATTCAGTGTATTGTGCATTTGTTGATCATGATCATTGTTGCAGAGAATAGCATTATGAATGTTATTAATTATTGAACCATGTTGGACGTGTGTGTACTGTTCCACAAAAGTACGAAACACTCCACCTAGTAAGTCCGCTATGTCCCTAGCCATTATCATATGTGGGACAGAATGAAAATTACTATCCACAAAATTTGTTAAATCGGATGCCGTACGACATAAAAATTTATGTAATACAAAATTTTCAAGGTATTGGCCCTGGAAATCATCATTAATTCCTTCTTGGAGGAGATTCCTCAGAAAAGACATTATGTCTGACCTAGATGTATTATCTACCTTTCTAACATCGACAAAATTGTCCTTAACGAGTACATTGTCTTGAACATCCACATGTTTCATTGAGGACTTCTCTAAGTCATCAAGATGCCTTTCATTATTTAACTTTTGTACTTTATTATCTAACTCCCTCTCAACATTCATTTCTTGTATATGGTCTGCCATCAAAGCAGTATCACACTTATCTGATTCCATACCATCAACACCAATTTCTTTAACAACTATCTTGTTTGGAGAATCCATATATTCCTTCGAAGCATTCTTTAAATCATTAGAATGTCTTTTTTTTATTTAAACCTTGTAAATGTTCATTGTGTAACTCCTGTAAACGATGCAGTAATTCATTGTTATCTATGACACTATACTATTCTTTTCATCTAATTCCTTAATATGCCTTATCTCAACTACTAATTCTTCAGCAGTAGGGAATTTCATTTCCCTATTCAAATAAGTTTTCTCAGCCGTCACTTCATAGGTAAATGAGTTTAATCTTTCACCTTCCATACCATGTTTCCGTCCAATCGCCCTAGTTTCCTCTAAAGTAAGCATTTTAATATAATAATATATATTTTTAGTCTAATATTAATCTTATTCAACAATACAACTTGTTTATCAGTTATATATGTGACTCTCCTAGTCAATCAATTTATATATAACGTATGGTTACTTAATATAACCAACTATAATATTATAATACTATTAGTTGTATGTCCCACAACTAATTTGTAACCTAATAATTTAGATCAATAATGTTCACCAATTACATTATACGAATGTAGTATACCCTTATTAATCCATGATGCTGAATGTATATCATGCATCTAATATCAATATTTAATAATTATGGGTATTGTCCCATTCAATCAATTATATGTGCTAAGTCACCCTTTTAGTACTGGGAAAGTGTCCTAATTAACATCTAATGTGTCTGTCATATTCGAAGCAGACCATAAATTTATATTTAATTATCAATATATATTATATTATTATGCCCTAGTCATCATCTCCAAAGTGCATCGCTAGTGTGTTGAAGCACTACTGCAAATTGATGCAACGTTCCTGAGTCATCATCAAATTTCATGAAAATTAATTAAATTAATTTACTATGTTATTATTGATCAAACTATAATACTATTATTAATGTATGAGATGAACAACTAAGACAAACTAAACTAAAATGTACAGAACATTAGCACATCACAAACTGACAAATTCAAACATTAAAATATGATTACATGAACGAAATAAAAACCGGAAGTCTACAAAGTACTGTAAACAAATGTAGGTTAATACACATGTGTACATAAAACGATGACGCAACAGGACTCTATAACGGACATATATTTCTATCAATTATCAAATAATCGAAAGTAAGATTGAGAAAAACATGAAAGATTACAAACAGTAGACGAAAATGAATATAATGAAACTTATTACATAAGAATTACACCAGATTTCACAGAACTGCACAGCTAAAACACTTAGTATCGAAATCATGCAATGTCGAGCAGAACGGTTCCCTGGTTAATTTGTTAGGGGGCTCTCGTACCGATTGCAACAATTTTAATAAATCCTAAGAACAACTGAAATCTCTGGGGTCAGCTTTTAGCGACATGCAGAGGTTTCAGCTCCCATCGCCAACCAAACCCGCTAACATGTAACATACAACATAATAAATATACACAAACAACAGTCAACACTGATTTGCAAAAAAACAGGCAGGCGAAAAGCAAACAGGAATTGACAGCGTAAGTCTAACACAGTTACTTAGCTTTTTGCCTCGATACAATGCCTGCTTCGCCAACGGACAGTAGAACCCATATTTCATAATGGTGACGGTTGACTCTAGATATGTGGTTGATTGAGCTGTTGTATATTCTGTTCTTGAAAGACGTTGGACTGCTGCTGACATCGATACAGACGGTTCATCTTGTTGTCAAGGGCATGTGACGTCATAGGTGTAGATACAAAAAAAATGTCCATTTTCGCTCGAAAGGAATTTAGTTCTTTCAACTTGGTAATCTTTGAAATTATCCACGCCACATCTGGCCGCCAGCTGATAAAGCGGGCCTTTTATAGGGGAGGCCGATAAGGCTGAGCTGGTTTAGAGCTGGTTATGTATTTTGTTTAATCGCGAATGCGTGCTTCGTCCGTATATCATCTTGGAGTAAGGGTCAACGTTATATTGATTCATCATTTGTTGAATGTCCAAGAATACATTCGTTCCCTTCGGATCTCATCATTATATAAACATATTTTTCTTATCAGAAGAGTTCTTCATTTGCATAATCATCAACATTGGCAAATGCAGCAAATAGCTGTAACGTATCGATGTGATAAAGTCCTCAATTCAGAGTCCATGAATTTATTTACAGTTCACACATAAGACATTCACGTAGGTATACATTGCATATAAGTCATTATAAATTACGTGCATAAATATTCATGTCCGTCCATGTCATTATTGCATTCATGTCAACAGACCATCATGGCTTTATACATGCACTGCTGGGTTCCATACAGCCAGAAATGAGCGCATGATGTCTTGACGAATATAATCAAATTATTTATAAAAGATCCTTCCTTCACAGGTTACTCGCAAACCTTTATGAATTCATTTAGATATATCCTTATCTGTATTGACCCTGAGTCCTTAGATTAGTTTACTGCAATATGGCTATTAACAAGCCCAATAGTGGAAGGAGGTAAAAACACAACTTCACGGCTCGACGGACTATGTAACAAGGGTAATGTAACCAAGTCACCCAGCGTGACCTTCACGCGAATGCGTCATAATCTTAGCATATATTTCGCGTTCAGTATACCGTAAAATATCGACATATTCTATTAATGTTATTGACCCCTAAACGTTGCGCACTACTAACCCCCAGCAGACGCCGTCATTTAAAATAACACCGTAACACCACCTTAATACTCTAAAGTGTGAATGTTGTCATCTTAATACTTTAAAGTGTGAATGTTGGCAACCAAAATTCTCTACAGTGTGAATGTTGCCATCATAATATTCTAAAGTGTGAATGTTGCTGTCTTAATACTCTAAAGTGTGAATGCTGGCAACCAAAATTCTCTAACGTGTGAATGTTGCCACCTTAATACTCTAAAGTGTGAATGTTGCCATCTTAATACTCTAAAGTGTGAATGTTGCCACCTTAATACTCTAAAGTGTGAATGTTGCTATCTTAATACTATAAAGTGTGAATGCTGGCAACCAAAATTCTCTAAAGTGTGAATGTTGCCACCTTAATACTCTAAAGTGTGAATGTTGTCATTTTAATACTCTGAAGTCTGAATCCTATCTCGGCCATCATTCAAAACATTACACCGTACAGAAACTCATAGAAGTCCAACAACCAATCAAAACCGCAGCTCGGTACATGCAATGCTAATATTTTGTAAGGTCTTTTAGTAGGAAGACGAGAAAGTGTAGATGTTGACAATTTTTCGAAAGGCAATGTGCAGATATGAATGGAATATATCAATGAGGAAGAACATAATTCGATAATAGGGATCATTAGCTATTGGCAGATATCTATATTTTCACTGGAAGTGGTGTAGAACTGGAGAAAAAGAGTGTTTAAGGCATTGAAGCATGAACCATGTTATGCTTTGCCATGTTTAGGCTGCTCCAGTGAAAAGTCGGATTAATCTAGACATAAGAGAGATACTGTAATAGATAGAGCTTAGCCCTAAGAATAATATAAGCTTTGGATGAAGGAAATCTGTTCAGAGATAAAGAAAATAGAACGATTTCAGGTTTTTCATACTAGCACAGAACGCCTAAGATTTTCACTTTTTCTAGTCTGCAAAATACCTTGGCCTTGATGCTTTCTCGTACGGGAAACCTTGACCTATAAAAGGCGGAAGGTACCGCTAGTAATACACTTGCCACACAATTCAAACTTCAGACATGAGCGAAAACGTCTCCTACCAGACTCCATTGTCATCTGCAGGTTAACACAGTATGTAGAGCCATTAAAAGCTGGTCTGCATGTATTTGAGGGTAAGAAAGAATGTAATTACATATGTATATATAATTATATTATTAATTTGTGCCTTATAGAAGTGGATAAGAGTGTGTGAAATCACTGTGTAAGTCTTGGAAGGAATTCAAACATGTGTTAGCTCAATTTAATTGTGAAATGAAAGCAGATAGACATGTAGATTGTGATGTTAGTTTTAGGAAAGTATTTTGAAGATAAGCTTGCTGGAATGGACCACCTTATTGGAAAGATGGAAAGAAATTACTTTACTGTACAAACTGAGTATGTTATACATAACTCTTTCCACAAGGCCATCCGAATGTAAGGAAGCAAATCATGGAGAAACTGTAACCAGAGAGTTACTGGAATAGTGTGCTATTAATTAAATGAATTATGTTATTTTTGACTTGCTATGATTCTCATGAGTAACCACATCTTGTCTGATCTGTCTCATCTTACCTACTGACCAGATAGGAGGGAGTCAGTGAGCGGTACTACGTAGGTTATATATATTATATGTCAGGTTATATCCTGCCTTGAAGAGTTTACTAAATTCTACATGCCTAAGTCAGCTGGAGGAAGCTCTTGTTGTTCTGAGCCCTTGTGAAATGTCAGAGGGTCTTCAACAATGCCACCTTTAAGATTGGAAGAACCGCAGTTGTGGAATTCTTTCTAGTTCCATTGCTGGGCCAGGCCTAGAAGAACTTTTCAAAGATAAGTAGCCTTGTTTGGGGCTACTTGACTTTACATAAAATCATACCACACAAAAGAAATTAGAAACTTAAGATTATAAGAATCTAACAATATGGACCATATAACCTACGAGTTTATTCTCTACAAGTGAACATTGAAATGATGAAACACAAGTATGTGGTGTTAAAGAACATAGCAAATGCCAATATAACTTGTGATATACTTACTTACTTAGTCATTCCCCTTCTACCGTGAGGTGTAGAGGTTTGGAAGAGAGAGCGCCAGACTATCCTATCGGCTGTCTTCCTCCTGGCCTTGTTCCATTCTAGTCGTCGGTCCTTCAAAGATTGTCTAATGTTGTCCTCCCAGCGGACTCTGGGTCGTCCTGGAGGTCTGGATCTCTGGCTCTTAGTTTCCCATGCTTGTCGTGGTAGCCGATCTTCTCCCATTCTGCAGACATGGCCAAACCATCTTAGCTGGGACTGTTCTACTTGGGTCTGCAGGGGGTGGGATTTTAGGCCTTGATGTATTGTCTGGTTGCGGACCATGTCTCTTCTTGTTACTTCAACCACCTTCCCCAAATACCTCATTTCTGAGGTCTGGATCGGGCTTTTGTGGGTTGTAGTCATTGCCCATGACTCGCATCCATACGTCAAGACTGGGACATAGGTGGAGCGGTATACAGCCATCTTCATTTTCTTACCAACTTTTCTCTTGCTGAGGAATCCTCGATTTATGGCCTGAAAAAGTCTCCCAGCTGCTGCTTTTCGAGTTGCCAACTCTTCTTTGATGCCTCCCTTCTGGTCAATAACAGCTCCGAGGTATTTAAAGTGGTCAACCTGCTCCAGGACCTATTCTCCCAGCTTAATTTGATCCCTTCTTTCTTCTCGTGATATCACCATGGTTTTTGTTTTAGAGCTGCTTATAACCATCCCTCTCTTCTCCAGCTCTTCCATCCAGACTTGCAGGTTGAATTGGAGATGTGCCTCTGATTTAGCAATCAGGGCAACATCATCAGCAAATGCCAGCTCTGAAATATAGACCTGTCTCATTTTCCAGTACCCCACTGAATACTTTCTTGTTCTCTCATTACATGCCTTGATAACATCGTCCATGAGGAGTATGAAAAGACAAGGTGACAGATATCACCTTGTCTTACACCAGTGGTGGTCCTGAACTCTTCTGTCTTATAGTTTGCTATCCTCACATAATTTCTGCAAGACTTGTAGAAGCTCTGTATAGCATGAATCAGAGGTGCTGGAATGTTCTTCCTTGCCAAACACTGTCAAACGCCTTTTCCAGATCTATGAAACAGAGATGGATCTCACTCTTATACTCAAGAGCCTTTTCACTCAGCTGTCTGAGTGTGGAGATTAGGTCTTGAGTACTTCGGTTTGGTCGGAAGCCACACTGGACCTCTTCCAAATGAAGCTCAGCTAGGCTCTGCTCTAGGATTCTAGAGTAGATTTTACCAGGGACACTGAGAAGGGATATGCCTCTATGGTTTCCACATTGTCGGTTGTCACCCTTTTTGAAAATCGGTGTTATGATGGCAATCTCCCAATCCTTTGGTATGGTCTTGTTGCACCACACTGCCTGTAGGACCCTTAAGAGTAATAGGTCGCCTGCTGCTCCCATGTACTTAACCATTTCTGGTGTTATACCATCATGTCCTGCTGCTTTGCCCATCTTGATTTTCTCCAGTGCTGCCTTCAGTTCTTCCATCTTTATGTCATCTTCGCCATTATTGGTTTTCTCTTCTATGCTAGTGGTTATAATTTCTGATGCTTGACCGTGCTCACCATCAAGGAGTTCTGAGAAATATTCTTTCCATCTTTCCATTACTTCCTTCGGGGCAGTAAGCAATTTGCTTTGCTTGTCCTTTATAAATTTAAGAGGGCACTGTTTTTCCTTCCTCATGTTCTTTAGAGTCTTATAGAACAATTTCTGGTTTTCTTGCGCATCCTTTTCTAGCTTTTCTCCAAATTCTTCCCAGGACCTCTGTTTTGCTGCTAGCATCTTGTTCTTTGCTTCTGAGAATCACATATTCTCTATATTTCTCTGTTTTTCCTGCTGTGTTTTTAGCTCCTAAGTATTGTTTCCATGCCATTTTCTTCTCTCTTATTTTCTCTTTAACTTCCTCTGTCCACCAAGGTGTCCTCTTTCTCTTGTTCCCAATATAACTTGTGATATAATAAAATTAATATTTGTTCAAGTTTAGCACAGAAGAAAGACAGTTTTCATCAAAGATCAACAGATGAACTTTATTTAACTGTAAATGTAATATAAATACTTGACAGTGAAACTATATATATTTTTTTTTAATCAATTTGATTTTATTGAAAATTATCCAACAGAACAAAGAAAGATCCTGTACATAAATAAATTATAAATTGTACCAACAGTCTTTATTGAATTATTTAAGTTTGGTTCATAATTCTTGTTGGTTAGTTAATTACCCCAAGCAGAGTCATAGTCTAAGGTTAGTCTGGAGAGGGGCATCATAGGAACCTAAGTACATTACCATCTCATCTAGGAACCTATACAGCTTGACTATACCTTTGAAGTCGATACACCATTACTCTTTTCAGAGAATGGCGTATTTCTTATAAGACCAGTCTCTTATCTGGCACTATCCTGGTATCATCTGATACATCTATTTGTCCAGGATATTATCATCATCATTATATCTTTCCTCTTGCTACAGTTGCCATCTTAATACTCTAAAGTGTGAATGTTAGTAGTACAATTCTCTGAAATTTGAATGTTGATGACAGCTCGTCTTTAAAGGATAAATGCAAAGATTTTCATTACAAGTTTTTGTCATTGGAAATCTGTTTTCTTTAAAATTTGTCATACCATAAAACTTTCCATGATTTAAAAATGTGATATATTCAGTATCTTTGTTCATGCTATGACAACAGGTTCCACTTACAGCTCGGATAAGTTTGGCTTCAACCTTCAGTGATGGAAACTTGATCTTGTTTGGGAAGATCTGCCCTGCCATGCTCAACAAAGCACACAGCAACACAGTCACAACACACTGGAACCATGTCACAAACAGTGGTGCATTCAGCTGCAGAAGGATGTCAGAATAAATTTAGACTAGTGGCAAAACACTTGCAGAAAAAAAACCAAAATAAGGTCCCAAAAGTTAGACCTGTGGTAATGATCTATTTTTGCCCTATATGTCTGGTTACATCATCATTTTTTAAAGAGTTAAACTGTTACTGACAGTTGCAGGATTTCACACTGCTAAATCATTATTGTTATTATGGTTCAGAATCAACATTATTGCACTCTGTGCAAACCCATTGGTGCTCAGTCTCTAGCAAATGCTGAAGCACATGAGTGTTTATTGTTCCTACTGCGCGCTGCTTGCATACAAGCCTGACCCATCCTCTCATACATCCATCCCTGCAAATTTTACATTTGATGCTATATTCCACAAGTCTGAGTCTCTCCCTTATCCACATCCAGTGTCCTCCCTATTGGTGCTCTCAGGGCTAGTCTTATTGCCACAAACTTCTGTATGACTTGCACAGTAGATCTATGCCAGTTCCTGAAGGGTTGAGGCCACTATGCTTATTCGTTATATGAGCTAAACTGTTAGGAGGAGAGAGATAAAGGAAGCAAGAAACACTGTCAAATTCAGCTAAACATGTGTAGCATGTCAGACTGATGGTGTAATGACCTCCAATAGTTGAAACAACATTTGGTATAAAAATTATCTGCAGAGATATAGATGCTAGAACCAGACAGACAAGTGTGGATACAAGTATCAATGTTCAATGAAAAGTGCTGCCCCCTATAATAGCCCCTTCAGTCATAACTGACTATGGGAATGTGTCTCTGAGGTGACAGCCGTCAGCTGCTTATTTTCCTGGTGTTCCCTTTGACGTTTTATCTTTTCTTCAGCTTGCTGCGAGAGCTTATTTTCACTCAATCTGAGGTGGCGCCGTAGATAGCATCGCCACCTGGTTCGATCGGCAGCTTCATCCTCCCAGGTTTCTGGATTTATGTCCAGAGCCCTCATGTCTCTCTTGCACACATTTCTGAACCTCGGCTGCGGTTGCCCAACTGTTCTTTTGCCATCTACCAGTTGTCCGTAGAAGATATCTTTCAGGATGCGACCATCTTCCATGCGGCAGACATGGCTAAGCCAGCGCAGTCTGCACTGTCTAAGCAGTGTATACATGCTTTGAAGCTCAGCACATGACAACACCTTGACATTTGTCCCTTTGTCCACGAAATACCAAGGATATGGCACAGACACCGTAGATGGAAGGTATTGAGCCTTCTTTTTTGCTTATCATAGGTTGTCCATGTCTCGCTGCCATATAGAAGTGTGCTAGTGATGCAGGCATTATATACTGCAGCTTTGAAGCTGAAGTGCCCTCTCCAGTGCGCGGGCTTGGGCACAGTTATATGGAAATCAAGCTGTTGTTGAATCAACATTAGGCTGCCTTAGGGACTCCGACTCCGGATATATCCTCAGGGTTTACTTCCGAAGCCTTTCCCGTAAACAGATATTCCCGTAAGTCAGCGGTGGTTTGAATTCAGAGTTTTACCTTCTCTTAGATAGGCTATCAACCAAGGATCACGAGCCTATCTGCCTGAAGCTGCTGGTTTTAAGATGCCAGTGACTCGCCTTCACACTTTCTCCCATCAGTGGAAACAGTTCCAGCAGGTTCAAATTGAGCCACACATGAAGGCTAGGAACTGGGCCTGGTTGTAGAGGCTATTTGAGGCTCATGCCATATAAGCATTTATCTGCGATAAGAGCTTATTCTCATTACAACTCCTGGCTATGACAACCTTTCTGCCCCCTAGAACACCTTGATTACAGTCTGAAGGAAGAAAGGATAGCAAAAAGAAGAAAAAAAACTAAACTAAATTGTTACAGATATTTGTCAGATTTCAGACCTCACTAAACTAAATTGTAACAGATATTTGTCAGATTTCAGACTTCACAAAACCTACAATATTAACGTCAAGATGCTTACCTTAGACAATTTTATTAAAAATGGGAAAGATTTTAATATGAAAGGACAGGAACTACGTGAATATGCGGAACAACAACTTGCGAAATATAAAACAGAAATAGAGGAACTTGAAAGAAAAGAAGCTGAGAAATTAAGACAAGAAGAAGAAAGGAAAGTGGCAAGAGATGAAATCCTACGGATTGAAGAAGAGAATAAATTGAGATGACAGGAAATTTTAATGCAGCAAGAAATGGAATTACAACGGCTTAAGTTGGAAACAGCAAAACTTCAGGCGCAAGGTGCTGCTGCAAACCAAAATGATAACTCACAAAATGGATCTTCATCCAACCAAAATAAGGGCAATTATTATTTCAAGCTACCACCATTCAAGTTACATGTTGATGATTTATCAGCATGGCTATTACGCTTTGAGGATGTATGCAAAGTCAATAACCTTAACAAAACTGCATGGGCACTCAAACTCAAGGAATTTCTGGATGGCGAACCCGCAAGTGCAGCACAAAATATTGATCCAACATTAGCCACAGACTATGATGCCATTAAGACCTTATTATTGCGTCGTTTCCACTTGAACGAAGAGGCCTGTAGATTACGTTTCAAAAGTATTTTGCCAGATAATAATAAGGACTTTACAGGTTTTATTGCGAACATACGCAATACTTTTAACAGATGGGTGGAACTGGCAAGTGTCAACAAATCATATGACAAGTTAGCTGATCTGTTACTAAGGGATAAAGTGTTATCCTCTGTCAGCCCACCGTTCTTTGCCTATTTGCAAGAACGTAAACCAGATACTATTGAGGAGTTGGAAAAAATTTCATTAAATTATTGTACTGCGCATCCGAATGCGAACATTTCTAGCTCTTTGATAAGGGAACCTCTTCCTGTGACCTCTAATATGGCATACCACAGTCATAACAAACCAAGAACACACAGTGTAGATAGAAGTCGCTTCAAAGGAAATTATAATGTCAATTTCCATAAGGGACAGAATAATTTTAACAATAACAATGACTTTAGTAGAGGAAGACCACAAAATAGAAATTATTCACCTCAGTCCAGATACAACAATAGTCAATGTAACGCAAGTCATAATCGGTCATATAACTATAATAATGGTAAAAATTGGAATAACAATAATCTTAGCTCGAGACATCGAGATAACAGTTACAATAGGGGACAACGGGATAATTCAAATGATTATTCTCGTCATCGTTCTCATTCTCGTAGATCGTCAAATTATAATCACAATACAGGGGCAGCCGTTACTAATGGTACAACCCCTGGGGTTCAGGGTTCACATAATGATAATATAATACAATCTTTGTCTACATGTTATGCAATGAATTATAATGTGGCAAATAGTTGCCCAGAATGTAATCTTGTATTTCAGAAGGCAAAAGAGATGGTTCTGAACTGCGGACACATTCTCCCAGAAGTCGGTCTGGCAGTCAATGACGGAACAGGCTCGCTGATTTTCAACAGGGGAATTGTTAATGGATCCATCGTCTCAGTGTTAAGAGATTCCGGATCTACAACGATCGGAGTCCGTCAGTCACTTGTTCATCCTAATTGTGCAACTGGAGAACATGTCAGGTGCATGACTTTCGGAGGGACAATAGAATTTTATCCAACTGCCCTTATACATGTTAATACACTTTTTTTCACAGGCAACGTTAAAGTATGCATGTTAAGGAACCCAATTGCAGACCTTATGGTGGGACGCATACATGGCAGTAAGGATTGCACACCAGAAGAGATTATTGAATGGGAAAAAAATAATCTATGCATTGGAAATGCAGTGATAACCAGAGCACAGACGAATCTATTAGAGACTATGGACACTGATAAAAAGAAAACAGACAAACATGAAAATATTGATGTTCATTCTTCGATTGACCGAGCGTCCTTTGCTGCAAAACAGAAGGAAGACAGATCATTGAAAAAATTTTTTGCTCTGGTCAACAAAGTTGACAATCTTACTTTGAACAATAATAATAATCATTGGTTTATTATCAAGAATGATATATTATTAAGATGTTTTATGGATAAAACTCAAGTAAGACAACAGGTCATGGTACCTTTTGCTTTTAGACGGTACATACTTCAACACGCACATGATTCTAAGTGCGCAGGTCACATGGGATATACTCGGACACGTTCGAGTATTATCTTCCTTTTTTTGGCCGGGAGTATCACGAGATATTTCACAGTACGTACGCTCCTGTACTATATGCCAGGAAGTGAAAGCACGAGGAGCATTTCACACGGCGCCTATTCAGGCTTGTGACATATCTGTGAGACCCTTTGACAAGATGGCCATTGATATTATTGGTCCACTTTTACCATCAGCCAGAGGACATAGATTTGTACTCACGTGCATCGATTTATGCACACGATGGCCAGAAGCCATCCCATTGAAGACCACCACTACCACAGATGTAGCTGATGCACTACATCTGATCTTTTCTAGAGTAGGTTTTCCTAAGAAGCTGTTATCAGATCATGGATCTCAATTTATATCTGAGACTATGACAGAAGTAATGAAGACCTGGATTGATGCCTGCAAAACGGCAACAGCTTCATCTGAGGCTGCTAAAGCGAAAGCTAGAACTTTCCAAAACAGTACTAGACGATTACGTCAATTATTTCCAGGAGATCAAGCTTATGTGTTATTGCCACATAACGATAATAAACTACTCATCTCATGGAATGGTCCATACCAGGTTATTGATAAGATTTCTGATGTTGATTATGTCCTGGACATTAAGGGACATCACAAAATATTTCACATAAATATGCTCAAACAGTTTCATACTCGTCCTGAACATCTACAAGCTATTTTTCATGAACTAGATGACACTTTCGTACCCACATGTCACTATTCTAATCTGTCTGTTATCCAGGAAGAAGAATCTTCTTTTCCTGAGGTACAGTTGGCGTTACCTGTACCTGTAGTACAACCTACTGAATCTTGGCGGGACGTAACCATCTCTTCGTCGGTTACACCGCAACAGCATCAACAGATTGCTGATCTTTTACAATCTTATCCAGATGTGTTGACCGACGTTCCAGGTCGCACATCGGTCATTAGTCATGACATCACTCTTAATGATGATACACCAATTCGGGTACATCCCTATTCTGTTCCACTACACTTTCTTACTAAAACTACTAAAGAACTTGAACAGATGTTATCTTTAGGGATTATTGAGACTAGTAATTCTCCATTTTCTTCTCCATTAGTTATTGTCCGAAAGAAGGACAATAACATTAGACTATGCGTCGACTATAGAAAATTAAATGCACAAACTGTAGTTGATAGCGAACCACATCCACTTCTCGACAACTTACTGCCATGTCTATCTACCACAACTATATTGACAAAGATAGACTTAACTAAAGGTTATTGGCAGATACCACTAACCGAAAAAGCTAAATACTACACAGCGTTTTCCACTCCGCAAGGTCTATACCAGTGGAATGTGATGCCTTTTGGCTCCAGCTACCTTTATTCGCATGATGCGACGAATTTTGTCAGGTAGACCAGACATCATTACATACATTGACGACATATGCTTATTTAGTTCGTCATTTGAGGAACATTTTTCGGGACTTAAATATGTTTTGGACACATTAAGAAAGAATAATTTAACTGCTAAACCTACAAAAGTACAAGTAGCGTTTCATGAAATAACTTTTTTGGGACATATCATTGGAGCGGGATTATCCAAACACTTCCTAGTACAGTTTCTAAAATTTTAAACGTATCCGTTCCTCAAACGAAGAAACAGGTTAGAAGCTTGTTAGGACTAGTCCAATATTACAGCAGATTCGTACCTAACTTGTCATCTATCACGGCTGTTTTATCATCACTGTTAAAAAAAGACATGCCAGTGAAGGTGACATGGACTGTTGAATGTAATAAAATATTTCGTAAAATAATTGATATCTTCTCAAATCCACCTATTTTGAGACTACCTGATGCTTCCAAAAAGTTTATACTCCGTACAGATGCGAGTAATTACGGAATTGGCGCTTGTTTGCTCCAATATCATGACGACATCCTTCATCCATCATTATATGTCTCACGGAAACTGAAGCCGCCAGAAGTCAAATACTCCACTGTCGACAGGGAATTGTTGGCAGTCGTCCACTTAACACATATAATTATTGTCAAACACACATAACTAAGTTAAATTTATATGTTATTTTCTTTCTCTGCTTTACTTCTCATTTGGTTTTTTCTTTTTCTTTTCTTTTCTCATGACATCGTCTTTCATTTTTTTGCATTAGATTTTTAATAACTTGATTCCTAATACACAATTAATAAACCTATTACACGACATGCCGTCAATATTATGGGTGATACTAATGTATCAACACACCCAGCGAAGATTAGGAAATCATTTCAAGGCAAGTACACCTTCCCTCGACAACAGAATACTGCCAATTCTGGGAATAAATCTTGGCGGCAGGATCAGATTGAAACTGATCCTAAGAAAACTGTTGAAGGTAGAACCATTTACATCTGTTGAAGCATGTAAGAAGGGGTCATACCTTGATGATCAATGTTCCATGTAATTATTAATAAAGAAGCTATAGAATTCTGGCCATTGAATTTGCTTCGGTCTGTTCATTATTTCGTTCAATTATTCTTTGTTGTGCCCTTGATGGTATATTACGCGAATGTGGGTTTAGAATCTTGTGAACATAATAATTCTTGAATTGTGAACTTCAATTGACGTGATAAGTCCTTTATCGAGTCCACACATTTTTAATGTACATTTTTTTACACGTAAAACAATCCACATATGTTTGATCATGAAATATTATATATTAAATTTGAATCCTATATCGAATAAGCTATCTATGCATGTCAGTCCTTGTCCAGTAATATGAATTACTATAGGCAGAACGTCATAACTATATGTACGCGCAGTTGGTGATCCCAACGGCCGACAGTGAGATTATGCGTCTGGCAACTATAAACTAATAAGGACTGTTAATTCATCCCGTCCTAGGTTTAGTCAATTACTAACCTGTAACATTTCATCTCTTTTCATAATAACAGTGGACTGACCCATGTCCAGACTTAAATACAACATAACTGTGTGGCACTCCATGCCCGACACTAGAAGAACGTAGGGACACGTCTTTTCAGCTCAACGGTCATACAAGAAAGGGTCCCGTCTCTTGGTCACGGTGAGTGACCTACCAACGCTAACACGTCATAGCGTTCAATAGTCTAATAATATTTTACATTATATTAAATGCTGTAACCCCTAAAATTACATGCTGCCAACCTCTAGCAGACGACTGCAATAAACTACCGTAACATAGAGATATTTGTCAAATTTCAGACCTCACTAAACTAAACTGTTACAGATATTTGTCAGATTTCAGACCTCACTAAACTAAATTGTAACAGATATTTGTCAGATTTCAGACCTCACTAAACTAAATTGTAACAGATATTTGTCAGATTTCAGACTTCACGAAACTAAATTGTTAGAGATATTTGTCCAATTTCAGACCTCACTAAACTAAACTGTTACAGATATTTGTCAAATTTCAGACCTCACTAAACTAAACTGTTACAGATATTTGTCAAATTTCAGACCTCACTAAACTAAACTGTTACAGATATTTGTCAGATTTCAGACCTCAGTAAACTAAACTGTTACAGATATTTGTCAGATTTCAGACCTCAGTAAACTGTAACTAATATTTTTTATCTTATTTCCTTGCTGCTCTGTATGGAGCATGGAACCTCTACTGCAGCTGTCCCCTTGTAGGAAACCTGCATTAAAACATACGTCTGCTCTGTCAATGATGGCTACTGTGACAGGTTGGTTTTATATGGTGTGGTTACAGGCCACATGCATAACAACCTCATCCAGGCCATTTCAGTAACTAGTAATATATATTACATGAAACAATCTGTCGCCACTGGGTTGCACCTTGACATTTGACCAATTGTAACCAATCTGGGGTGTCCTAGCACAGGTGAAAAAAAAAAAAAAAAAAAAAAAAAGAAAAGACCTAGATAGAAAATTGGCTGGCTAAATCAAACACAACTGACCTTGAGATCTTCACTGCTCAGCAAGTACTTGTTAACAAACACCATAGAGATGGAGATAACCCTGGACAAGTAAAACAAAACTGGTTGAGATGATACATGGACCTTCAGAAAACTTGCATATTTATCTCTGCATAAATGTAAAAATATCACAACTTTGCACCTAGTACCAGCACAGGAATCTTTGCTTATTTCTGCTAGTGCCATTCATAAAGATTCAGTGGCTAATAAGCATCATGAGTAGAAGCAGATTTCCTTCTTGTATGTGGTGTGTATTGTTGCCAGTGTCATTTGATCACAACTGAATACTATAAATGTGAGTACGTTGTTGTTACTTTTGCAAATTTTCATTACTTAAAATGAATACTTAAAATGGAAGTGAGAATGGAACGGCAGAATGTTATACTAGATAACAATTCTCAGTTATGCTGCCTATTCCCCACCATTTGAAAATAAAGTTTGTATGTTGGCTCCTGCCATATTTCCTCAGGATAGCTCTAACACCGTTCATCCATTTTCTCTCTGTCATCCTCTTGCTTTGTAACCAGTTTTTCTGCTGTTGAAGTACTATGTTACTAGCTGGTCAGATTGTCTTTTAGTCCAGTGTCCAGATTTCTAATGTTGAAGTACTATGTTGCTAGCTGGTCAGATTGTCTTTTAGTCAAGTGTCCAGATTTCTAATGTTGAAGTACTATCTTGCTAGCTGGTCAGATTGTTTTTTAGTCTAGTGTCCAGATTTCTAATGTTGAAGTACTATGTTGCTAGCTGGCCAAATTGTCTGTTAGTCTAGTGTCCAGATTTCTAATGTTGAAGTACTATGTTGCTAGCTGGCCAGATTGTCTGTTAGTCTAGTGTCCAGATTTCTAATGTTGAAGTACTATGTTGCTAGCTGGCCAGATTGCCTGTTAGTCTAGTGTCCAGATTTCTAATGTTGAAGTACTATCTTGCTAGCTGGTCAGATTGTCTTTTAGTCAAGTGTCCAGATTTCTAATGTTGAAGTACTATGCTGCTAGCTGGTCAGATTGTCTTTCAGTCAAGTGTCCAGATTTCTAATGTTGAAGTACTATCTTGCTAGCTGGTCAGATTGTCTTCTAGTCAAGTGTCCAGATTTCAGCTGAAGTACTATGTTGCTAGCTGGTCAGATTGTCTTCTAGTCTGGTGTCCAGATTTCTGTTGTTGAAGTACAATACTGCTAGCTGATCAGATTGTCTTCTAGTCAGGTGTCCAGATTTCTGCTGTTGAAGGACTGTACAACTAGCTAATCTGACTGCATTCTAACAAAATGTTCAGATTTGACTAACAGTAAAGTACTGTGCTGCTAGTTAATTTGCCTGCATCTTCAAGATGTGACCACACAGTTTTATTTGATGTCTCTGGTGCATGTTATTGTTCCCACCAACTTATTATTTTTAATGTTTCTCATTCTGTCTCTTACTGTGACATCTGCAGCTTTTCTCAGAAGTCTCATCTCACATGTTGTTACCTTTCTCGCCAGTGTTTTTTTTACAACATGGCACACTCAAGTGCCCTTCAAAACTCCATGGCACACTATAATATTTAAATAGATGGGTTTGGTAAATATTTAGAAATTCACAACAAGAGACAATGATCCCTAATTTTCTGTCTTGCATTGGTGAATGATGATACCTCAACTTATTATCTATACAATTGTAAGTATTAGATTCTTTCATAACATTTTACCATAACACATAATATCATTATATGGTGATTTTGCCTGGTGTCAAGGTACACTGCTTCAGACAGTGACCATGTTTGAAACTGATATAAAAAATAGGGTATGAATATGATGTTTATCACCAATCGATATATCAACATGGAGATGCTTGGGGTGCCTTAGCACCTAGAAAGAACTGGCCAATGAGGCTCTTGTGAGTGGATTTTACACTGCTCATTATCAAATAAAGCAGGACTGGATATCTGAGTTGAAAATTCATATTTAAAAAAATTATCTTCCTCTGAGAAACTATAACTGATATTATTTTCTAGTGATGTATAACTGAAAAGTATAATTATTTTCCAATGGTAAGTATAACAAAAAAGCAGAATTACTTTCTAGTAGCAAGTATAACACAAAATGATAAGAATTTTCCAGTGGTGAGTATAACATAACATTCAAGTAGTAAGTATAACAATAAAACAGTATTATTTTCTAGAAGAGAGAATAAAATTAAATGATAATTATTTTCTAGAACTGAGTAGAACACAAAAGCCTAATTATTTTCTAGTGCTGAGTATAACTTTAAAGCATAATTCATGAACTAAATAGAAATTTAAAAACAGTTAAAATGAAGAATAATGGGTCGTGTTCTTTGATGTCATACAAATAAGTCGCTGACATCCTTAGGGTTAGGGTTTAGGATTCCTAAATCTAACCCTTTACCCCAACCTTATTACTGCATCTCTGAATTCTTTTTTGAGGCTGTACGGAACACAAGGCTTACTGTTCTTCAATTCAACCTAAATAAACTTGATGACTTTAGGACTGCTTGGCAAAGGAAGAACATTTCAACACCTCTGATATGTGATATACAGAGGTAAGGAGAGGACAAGAAAATATTCAGTGGGGTACTGGAAGATGAGACAGGTTTATATTTCAGAGCTGGTATTTGCCGATGATGTTGCCCTGATTGCTAAATCAGAGGCACATCTTCAATCCAACCTGCAAGTCTGGAAGGAAGAGCTGGAGAAGAGAGGGATGGTCATCAGCAGCTCCAAAACAAAAACCAGTGATATCACAAGAGGAAAGAAGGCATCAGATTAAGCTGGGAGAACAAGTCCTGGAGCAGGTCAACCACTTTAAATACCTCGGAGCTGTCACAGACTGAAAGGGAGGCATTAAAGAAGATTTGGCTACCCGAAGAGCAGCAGCTGGGAGACTTTTTCATGCCATAAATCGAGCTTCCTCAGTAAAGGAGAAGATGGCAAGAAAACGAAGATGGCTGTATACTGCTCCACCTATGTCCCAGTCTTGACGTATGAATGCGAGTCAGGGGCAATGAGTACAACCCACAAAAGTCAGATCCAAACCTCAGAAATGAGGTATCTGAGAAAGGTGGTTGAAAACAAGGACATGGTCCCAACCAGACAAAACATCAAGGCCTAAAAACCCAACCCTTGCAGGCCAAAGTAGAACAGTCCCAACTAAGATGGTTTGGCCATTCTGCAGAATGGTAGAAGATCGGCTGCCACGGCAGGTATGGGAGGCTAAGAGCCAGGGATCCAGATCTCCAGTATGACCCAGAGTCTGCTGGGAGGACAACATTAGACAATCTCTGAAGGACTGAGGACAAGAATGGAACCAGGCCAGGAGGAAGACAGCTGATATTCATATGTATGGCGCTCTCTCTTCCAAACCTCTACATCTCACGGTAGAAGGGGAACAACTAAGTAAGTAAGTAAACTTGATGATGTACTAGCTTCTGTGTTGTCCAGGAACATCTGAAGATAAACGTAAAGTAGAGAACCACTGTTAACTCAGACATCTTGTCAAGGCAACTTCTTCTTCTTCGTACACTATCAGACGTCGTCCACTTGAATGTTCTCAAAGAAAGCAGTAGTCAGTTTGAGGCTATTTGAATCCCCGTAAAGCTTTTCCACAAAAGGAGCTGGCGTCAGCCATATGCGCTTTCTCTGTACAGCATATAAGGGGCAACTTTGAAGCAGATGTTCAGCAATCATTTTATCAGTGCCACAGTTACACTCATTCGTAGTTCCTATCTTTAGCTTGTTGAATAGATGGTATCTCAATCTGTTGTGGCCAGTGCGGAGTCTGAAGATAACCACTTGTTCTCTTCTGTTGAGTTGGTAGTAAGCATCATTCTGTGTGTGACCTGGATGTTCTACATTCCATTTGTTTCTGTATCTGATTCTGATAAAACTTTTTACCTCCTCGAAAGTTATGCTTGCATCAGGCTGAGGTAGATGTGAACCTTCTTTTGCCATTCTGTCAGCCTCTTCATTGCCGGTGATGTTACAATGAGATGTTACAATGAGATGTTACAATGTGATGTTACAATGAGATGTTACAATGCGATTATTACATGACGATGTAAAGGCAAGTAATATGAGGTCTTTCCTGTGACAACAGAACAGATGAAGGAAAGGGAGAGAGTGGATGACAAAGGGAGAGAGAGTGGATGACAAAGGGAGAGAGAGTGGATGACAAAGGGAGAGAGTGGATGACAAAGGGAGAGAGAGTGGATGACAAAGGGAGAGAGTGGATGACAAAGGGAGAGAGTGGATGACAAAGGGAGAGAGAGTGGATGACAAAGGGAGAGAGAGTGGATGACAAAGGTAGAGAGAGTGGATGACAAAGGGAGAGAGAGTGGATGACAAAGGGAGAGAGAGTGGATGACAAAGGGAGAGAGTGGATGACAAAGGGAGAGAGAGTGGATGACAAAGGGAGAGAGTGGATGACAAAGAGAAGATATTGGAGAGTGCCACACTGTGGGATGGAAAGAAGTCAACAAGAGAAATGATAAAACTGGACTGGGGTTAGGAGGCTGTGGTGAGACATGATCGCCTATACTAGCTGGCATGGTATTGAGGGAAGAATATGTGGTAATGCCTAGGACTGGCAACTACGATGTCTAAAACAAACTGCCACAGAAACTACCATTGTAAGAAAACAGAAAATAGAACTTTGGCATATAAAATTTAAAAAATTGATGAGAAAAATCCCGTTCAACCTCTGAAGGGTTATAATTAGGATATAGTGTTTTCAAGCCCAAATAATATGTACAATCGCCAATATGATGTGAAAGTGGCATTATAACCTATGTTCAATCATTCTTAAAAGGGCATTTCAAAATTACCAAATTGTGTGTGCGTAAAAAAAAAAAAAAAAAAAAAACCCCCAAAAAAAACAAGAAATAGGGGGTAGAGTGTAAAGGCCTGTCATGTTTAGTTTTATATTTAACTGACCATCATTAGTGTTAGGCCTAAGTAAGATGTTTTATAAGAACACCATCAGACCTTCATCCTCCCTGCCACATACTCATCACTTACTATATATAAACTTTTGTTCCTGTTAAATACTTTTTGATTATATTATGCAGTTCCCTACATCTGAATATTTTTTAACACCTGTTCTGTGGTGAATTTGAAGCCTGCAAGTAATCTAATTTTGGGACTCTGTTGTTCATATCTCTTACATTTTAACAACACATGCTATATATTATGGCCTTGAAGACATTCCTCATGGTAAAGTTTCTTCTATTCTGAAACATCCTGTTCCCAGCTGTAGTCTCAGAAGTTTCCTAAGGGTCAACAGTAGTGGTGGCCCCTTGATCCCGAAGAAGCGTAGCAGCAGTAATGATAAATCAACATCATGAACTTCATTTCTTACATGTGGTTACTGGTCTTTACATTATTTTAACTAGTTATACTTTGATCAATGTAAACCAAACAAGTAGGTCATGCAAACAGCTTAACATTTAAAGTAGCAGACAAGTAGACACTAGGCCTATAACTTTCAATGTTCAAGCTGGTAACCAACTCCCAGCCTGTGTTAAATTATAGTATCTCTTACCAGTACGAGGCAACAACGCTGGCAATGGTTATATATTTGGACGTCAGCGACTCCATTTTTACACGTCTGCTTGCGTCGACAAATGTCTTGCTTGACTTGAGACCAGGAGAGAAATCCCAATACATCATAGGCCCCTGTAAGAAGGAAAGGCGTCGCTTGATAGCTACCGGTGAGAAACAGTTACTCCCCGTTTTCACCCACCTCGGTCCCAGCTCCGATGTGCCATGTCACAATATGGGCCACGCCATTGATTTTTTATTCAAATCTATTTTTAATTTTCAAGGGGCGGGGTCTGACAACGTTGTTAGCCTGATGAGCAGACACGCAAGCGATTTAATTAAAATCAACTGTGATGTACAAATCAATAATTAATGTCTTCATGTTCAGATAAAACTATTGCTAAGTAGTGTCTTGTTGTAGATGTTGTATGAAATCTTTTGTCGCTTCTTACTTTATAACCCAGTAGGTCTAATCTTTCAAGACAGCAGGGCGGGTGTCGAATGTTTGATAAAGTAGAGTTACTTTTAATGCTTTAAAATGCAACAGCTATCATAAAATAAATTTATAATTTTAAAATATCAAATATAAATTGACTAACACATTTTTGAACTTTGCTTTTATCTGTACAACTAAAAGATAAATATAAAATTTTAACGCTACAATAGATACCATGTTCTTTCACAAAGGTAAACCACTCTTTCCGCTCAGATTTTGTTTATATATGTTTCCAGGGAAGAAGATATATACATAAAACAAAGGAAAAAATATAAGGTTAGAACTTCAGGAAAATCATCCAACTAAATAGAAATTAAGCAGCAAGAACTAACAAAGCATTAACAAAAAAAAATAACTACTCATAGGACAAGGAAAGACAAGGTATTAAAAAAAAAAAAGGGACAACAACTCAAAAAGAACAAATACTAATACAAACTAAAACCAAGTGTAAAGGACAATAGTTATCTAGAAACAATACAAAAGAGAAAATAAAATTGACAAATACTAATATAAATAAAAATCAGCAACTGCAAAAGACAACAGTTTTTTAAATTGAATACAAAATTAGTAAATAAAATGACACTAAATACCCCAATTATAACCAACTTTCAGGTTGAACAGGGTAGACCAAGATGGAACGAGAAGAGGCAACAATGATCAGATGTTGAGTACCCGATCTCCACCCATCAATTCATCAAAACAACAACAACAACAACCGTTCCTAGTTCATCATAATTACCAGGGATTTGGAACAGTCAAATGTTTTAATTGCTCCGCTCCGGCATCGATAATGACTGCTCCCAGATCCGCCTCAAATTATTATTTGGTTTTTTTTTTTAAATTAATGAAAAAAAAATATCCCGTTCAACCTCTGATAGGTTATAATTAAGATATATATTGTTTTCAATTCCAAATAATATGAACAACTGCCGATATGAGAAAGTGGCATCACATTTGTCAGATCATTGTAAATAGGGACAATCACAATTGTGCTTATACGTTAAATAAATAGAAAAAAAAAACAAACAAAAAAAAACTCAAGAAGAAACTCTGAACAAGAATAATATTAAAGTGGAGGGGTGTAAATATTTCGGAGCTGGCATTTGCTGATGATGTTGCCCTGATTGCTAAATCAGAGGCACATCTCCAATCCAACCTGCAAGTCTGGAAGGAAGAGCTGGAGAAGAGAGGGATGGTCATAAGCAGCTCTAAAACAAAATCCATGGTGATATCACGAGAAGAAAGAAAACATCAGATTAAGTTGGGAGAACAGGTCCTGGAGCAGGTCGACCACTTTAAATATCTCGGAGCTATTATAGACCGAAAGGGAGGCATCAAAGAAGAGTTGGCCACTCGAAAAGCAGCGGCTGGGAGACTTTTTCAGGCCATAAATCGTGGATTCCTCAGCAAGAAAGAGGTTGGTAAGAAAACGAAGATGGCTGTATACCGCTCCACCTATGTCCCAGTCTTGACATATGGATGCGAGTCGTGGGCAATGACTACAACCCATAAAAGCCAGATCCAAACCTCAGAAATGAGGTATCTGAGGAAAGTGGTTGAAGTAACAAGAAGAGACATGGTCCGCAACCAGACGATCCGTCAAGGCCTAAAATCCCATCCGCTGCAGACCCAAATAGAACAGTCCCAACTAAGATGGTTTGGCCATGTCTGCAGAATGGGAGAAGATCGGCTACCACGACAAGCATGGGAAACAAAGAGCCAGGGATCCAGACCTCCAGGACGACCCAGAGTCCGCTGGGAGGACAACATTAGACAATCTTTGAAGGACCGAGGACTAGAATGGAACCAGGCCAGGAAGAAGACAGCTGATAGAATGGTCTGGCGCTCTCTCTTCCAAACCTCTACACCTCACGGTAGAAGGGGAACGACTAAGTAAGTAAGTAAGGAGGGGTGTAAAGGCCTGGTGGTTCTAGTTATACAACTGACTTTAACAGATATTTAATTGACTTTCATCTGTTAAAAGTCATATGCATTGTAAGAACAGCATCAGACCTTCACATTCCCAGCCCCTATATATTAACATTTGTTCATGTTAAATATTGTTTGACTATATTATTTGGTATTCTATGTTTCACAGTACAAAATAGCAATGACTGGTCAGAACTGTACGAACAACAGAATGGCATTCCTCAAAGATCAGTTTTATTCCCTTTCAATTTTTACAATAATGGTAAATGGTTGGAATGGAGAATTTAAAGATATCACAAATTTGACACAATTCACAGATGATGTTGCTATATGGAGATCTAGGCAAAATCTAACAAAATTTTATAATAATCTTCAAAAACAAATAAATAAAGCATATAAAAGGGTGAATACATGGGGATTTCACTTAAATGTGAATAACGCTGTAGGAATGATCTTCAGTAAAGGTAGGATTGTTAAAAATAAGATAACTGACATAAACTTACACACAGGGGCAACACATTAGTACAGTCCAAACCACACGATATCTAGACTGAACTGGAACAAACACATAAATAGACTGCTTGAATTTGTTCAGTTTTATCTCGTTTTTTTTTTTTTGTTGGGTTTTTTTTTTTTTTGTTGGGTTTTTTTTTTTTTTAACATACAAGCATAACTGGTAATTGTGATTTGCCCTATTTGCAATGATTTAACAAGTGTGATGCCACTTTCCCATATTGGCAGTTGTTCATATTATTTGGAATTGAAAACAATATATATATCTGTTGCGATTTTGTTATATTATTACATCTGTAACTTCTTGAGTACACGTCTGGTTACTCTGGCCAAGTTAGTATAGGGTCAATCAGCTGAACAACGCACACAGCAATACACCCGAAATATCCATATCACCACCAAGGCCGAGTGGACAGTTAAAAAACGTTTATTACAATGCACACAGCTCCTTAGGTATCAACTTGGAAGCCATTATAGCATATGGCATAATATATATATCGTCATCAGTATAGTTCTGTAGCGTCAGAAGCTAGTACACTGTCCCCGACAGTTTTCCACATCTTTATTTACTCAGTTCAAAGAGATACATAATTTCTTTTCACATGCATATATCAAGTACCCCTCACAAAAGATCGTGAAGTACAGAAATTGGTATCATGTAGGAATCAATCACAAAATCATATAAATCTCAGGAGCTCAGACAAACACGTCCACTCGCCATGAAACACACCATCACTCTCCTGCCCCTTCTCTCCCACCAGTCACCTGTCTCACGAGACCCAGCCAAGCATGACGGCTTAACGTAGCTCACCCGTCTTTTCCAGTGACCCGTGTACAAATAAACAAACACAGAGCCCCGCTGAGCTAAGCTATAACCTGTAATGAATTTTAATCATAACAATATCCTAATTAAAACTCATCAGAACGGGATATTTTCATCATTAATTTTTTTTTAAATCCCCCCCCCCCCCCCCCCTCTCCTTGCATATGGACTAACTAACATGCTAAGATATTTGAAAAATCATGGATGGGGTGCAAGCACTAAGACAATGATCATGTTTTATAAATCTTTCATTAGAGGCAAAATTGATTATGGAAGCACATAGTCTATGACTCTGCAGCACATAGTCACAAGATTAAATTAGATAGAATTCAACACCAAGCATTATGTACAATTGCAGGTGCAATCAGATCAACATCGAGGGGTGCTCTAGAGTCCTTCCTTTGGAGAAAGGAACTAAAACTAGATCACATTACTAAAATTATGTTGGAAAAAAGACTCATCCAGCTTTTCCAGCATATTCTAGGTATCAATTAACATCTCAGAACAGGTTCATGAATAATTAGTAGATAACCCACAAGTTGGAAATGCATGGAGGAACTAGTACACTTGGATGCCCTAAATGCATCAATTAATAATAGTAGTATAAACAAGCCAGTGGTACCACCCTGGCAGCTCAAGAAACCATATACAGAATACCACCTGGCAGGCATAATTAATAAAACAACTAATATGGAAACTATCAAAAACAAAGCCAGGAAATATATTCAACAAATATCAAAGGACAGTATTACAGTGTACACAGATGGATCTAAAGGAGAAGATAACAAATTAGGGATAGGAATTTATGTTCCCATGTGGCAAATGGTGAAAGGATATAGTATAACAGATCATACATCTATTTTCACAGCAGAGATGGTTGTAATTCTGAAAGCTTTAGAAATCTTCTCTAACAACCCTCTTTATAAATTGACAGTATTTAACAGACTCACTTTCATCTATTCAAGCTATAAGAAACATACGAGAATGTAGTGGACCAGATATAACAGAAGAGATATTACTGGCAAATACTTACCTATGCTCCAGAGGATGTTCTGTTCTAATAGCTTGGATACCTTCACATGTTGGTATAGAAGGAAATGAAAAGGCGGATAAAGAAATTAAGAAAAGTAGAATGAATAGAAACGAAATAAATGTGGGGATGAGTAAAAACAGAGATCAAAAACTTAATGAAAAGAATAATAACTGAGGAATGGACAGTAGAGTGGGATGCAAGCCTGAAGGGCAGACATGCATATAAATTGTTCAAGGCTCAAAGAAGAACGTGTCAGGTATCTAGAGAACTGAAAATTCCTAGCAATAAGAAACTTCATAGACCACAATTAGGAACGGGCTATTTTAGAATAGAAGAACCTTACTGTCCAGAATGTCTAGAAAAAAATAATATAGAGCATTTCTTACTAATTTAAGGAAGTATGAACAACAGAGAAAACTAATATAAGATTATTAACAGGCATGCAATTCATCCATAACTGTTGAACAGGTGTTGAGAATAGATAGACCTAGAGAACTGCACAATATAGTAAAACAGTATATAACAAGAACTAAAATTAATATACAATATAAGGATCAATGATGGTGTGAGGGTAAGAGGTAGTCTGATGGGGTGCTCATATGGACGATAGCAGATAATTGGTGGATTTGGTGTCATCCCGGACACCCCTGGGCCTTGTTAACAGGGCAGTTATGAGAGAGACTTTTTTTTTCTTGTATTTGTTTTTTATTTTAATTGTTTTTTTTTGGAACGGGGAGGGCACATACACACACATAAATTCACAGTTTTACAGCTTTGATTTACTATATTTGGACTGAGTGTGTGTGTGTGGTGGGGGGGGGGGGGGGGGGAAAGAGAAGATACTATATTTAGATATTGAAAATCAGATTTTATTATCTTGGCTTTACTATACTATATATCCTAATTATAACCCTGTCAGATGATGATGTGTGTATGGCAGTTAGTAAAGTATGGAGAGGTCTCTTGCGTGAACAGTATATTGTGTAGGCCTGTGTGTATGTTAAATGTGAAGGAACACTAGTCAGTCTGGTTTTACGTGAGGGACATAAATAGATGGTGAGTTTGTCTCGTGCGGGGTTTGTCAGAAAAACACAGGAGAATAGTTTTAGTGTTGAGGGAGTTTTTGTATTAATTAAGAAGGTGAATGGAAGGTTGTTGCATGCTGAGCGGGCTAGCTGGATTGTATTGTATTACTCTGAAGTGAAGAAAGGAACAAGGATTACGAAGTACACCATTTTGGTGGCAGGATGTTTATCTGTATTTTTGGATGGTATCGATGTTAATGGCAGTATTCATTATATTCTGTTGTGGGACTAAATTCCTGAGTTGGTCATTCATTCAGGAATGAATGTGTGATTTATAAGGATCATTTCAAACCGTTAGACATTCATCACACAGGCTGTGTGTCTACCTGTACATACTACATACACCCATATCAACACACACTAATACTACATGGTGTCACAGAAGAAGGGACCGCTTGTGTCAATCCATAAAGGGTTTAATGGCATACTTTGTCTTTAAAAAAAAAATTCGAAGCTTCCTGAATGTGGTGTGTGTAGCTGTGAATAGTTTCAAGAACATTCTTAACTTTTAGCCTATCAGTAGTTTCCATCGCCTCAGAATCTTCCCCAACTTTTATTAATTTTGTTTCTTAGTTTGGTTTGAAGGATCATCTTCATTGCACACGAACTACTCCATCAGTGCTCCAATCTCCTCCATTAGATCACATGGGGATCTCAGCACAGTGCACAGACTCTGTAGCACCAGCAAGGATCCCAATGTGTGTATACAGGAATCACAAATTCTATAAATATTATTGTGGCAGGTAGGTTTTCCTAATTTTGTAAATTTCTCCAAGGCAGCGGCCATATGGCCTTCTCTTTACGATTTCCAACTGCCAAGGGATTTTTAACGTGTGCAACTTGTGCACAGAACCTCTTACCTTTTTGCCCTTATCTGAGAAGGCTAGGCATCTGATCTCACTACCTAGGAGATCAGGAGGGAGTATGACAGCATTAGAAACCACTGGTTCTGAAAACATTTCCAACAAATATATTCCCCGTAGGGGAACTGAACCCGGTATCTTTAGAATTATAAGCCATACTTCTCAGCCGCTCTGACCCCCTTTTGTCTCTTAAATCTCCGGTTACATCGACTGTTATTGTTCAGTTGCACAGGTCTGTGTCTGTTACTACATCTAGCCATTTAAAATGGAGGATATGACCAAGAGTTAGGCAAATGTCTCTCCACAACTTCTCATCCCTGGCACCCGTTAGCAATTCTGTTGTTTTATTTTTATGCCACAATGTCAGGCAGTCCACTATCTTGTCCTTTCATCATCCTGTATCACTTTCTCCTTCAAACTTTCTGGTTGTCTCTATATACTCCAACTTTCTGGTTGTCTCTATATACTCCAACTTTCTGGTTATCTCTATATACTCCAACTTTCTGGTTGTCTCTATATACTCCAACTTTCTGGTTGTCTCTATATACTCCAACTTTCTGGTTATCTCTATATACTCCAACTTTCTGGTTGTCTCTATATACTCCAACTTTCTGGTTGTCTCTATATACTCCAACTTTCTGGTTGTCTCTATATACTCCAACTTTCTGGTTATCTCTATATACTCCAACTTTCTTGTTATCTCTATATACTCCAACTTTCTGGTTGTCTCTATATACTCCAACTTTCTGGTTGTCTCTATATACTCCAACTTTCTGGTTATCTCTATATACTCCAACTTTCTGGTTATCTCTATATACTCCAACTTTCTGGTTGTCTCTATATACTCCAACTTTCTGGTTATCTCTATATACTCCAACTTTCTGGTTATCTCTATATACTCCAACTTTCTGGTTATCTCTATATACTCCAACTTTCTGGTTGTCTCTATATACATACTCCAACTTTCTGGTTATCTCTATATACTCCAACTTTCTGGTTATCTCTATATACTCCAACTTTCTGGTTGTCTCTATATACTCCAACTTTCTGGTTATCTCTATATACTCCAACTTTCTGGTTATCTCTATATACTCCAACTTTCTGGTTGTCTCTATATACTCCAACTTTCTGGTTATCTCTATATACTCCAACTTTCTGGTTGTCTCTATATACCCCAACTTTCTGGTTATCTCTATATACATACTCCAACTTTCTGGTTATCTCTATATACTCCAACTTTCTGGTTGTCTCTATATACTCCAACTTTCTGGTTATCTCTATATACTCCAACTTTCTGGTTATCTCTATATACTCCAACTTTCTGGTTATCTCTATATACTCCAACTTTCTGGTTGTCTCTATATACATACTCCAAATTTCTGGTTATCTCTATATACTCCAACTTTCTGGTTATCTCTATATACTCCAACTTTCTGGTTATCTCTATATACTCCAACTTTCTGGTTATCTCTATATACTCCAACTTTCTGGTTATCTCTATATACTCCAACTTTCTGGTTGTCTCTATATACTCCAACTTTCTGGTTATCTCTATATACTCCAACTTTCTGGTTATCTCTATATACTCCAACTTTCTGGTTATCTCTATATACTCCAACTTTCTGGTTATCTCTATATACTCCAACTTTCTGGTTATCTCTATATACTCCAACTTTCTGGTTATCTCTATATACTCCAACTTTCTGGTTATCTCTATATACTCCAACTTTCTGGTTATCTCTATATACATACTCCAACTTTCTGGTTATCTCTATATACTCCAACTTTCTGGTTGTCTCTATATACTCCAACTTTCTGGTTATCTCTATATACTCCAACTTTCTGGTTGTCTCTATATACTCCAACTTTCTGGTTATCTCTATATACTCCAACTTTCTGGTTATATCTATATACTTACTCCAATTTTCTGGTTGTCTCTATATACTCCAACTTTCTGGTTATCTCTATATACTCCAACTTTCTGGTTATCTCTATATACTCCAACTTTCTGGTTATCTCTATATACTCCAACTTTCTGGTTATCTCTATATACTCCAACTTTCTGGTTATCTTTATATACTCCAACTTTCTGGTTATCTCTATATACTCCAATTTTCTGGTTGTCTCTATATACTCCAACTTTCTGGTTATCTCTATATACTCCAACTTTCTGGTTGTCTCTATATACTCCAACTTTCTGGTTATCTCTATATACTCCAACTTTCTGGTTATATCTATATACATACTCCAATTTTCTGGTTGTCTCTATATACTCCAACTTTCTGGTTATCTCTATATACTCCAACTTTCTGGTTGTCTCTATATACTCCAACTTTCTGGATGTCTCTATATACTCCAACTTTCTGGTTGTCTCTATATACTCCAACTTTCTGGTTATCTCTATATACTCCAATTTTCTGGTTATCTCTATATACTCCAACTTTCTGGTTATCTCTATATACTCCAACTTTCTGGTTATCTCTATATACTCCAACTTTCTTGTTATCTCTATATACTCCAACTTTCTGGTTATCTCTATATACTCCAACTTTCTGGTTATCTCTATATACTCCAACTTTCTGGTTATCTCTATATACTCCAACTTTCTGGTTATCTCTATAAACTCCAACTTTCTTGTTATCTCTATATACTCCAACTTTCTGGTTATCTCTATATACTCCAACTTTCTGGTTATCTCTATATACTCCAACTTTCTGGTTATCTCTATATACTCCAACTTTCTGGTTATCTCTATATACTCCAACTTTCTGGTTGTCTCTATATACTCCAACTTTCTGGTTGTCTCTATATACCCCAACTTTCTGGTTATCTCTATATACATACTCCAACTTTCTGGTTACCTCTATATACTCCAACTTTCTGGTTGTCTCTATATACTCCAACTTTCTGGTTATCTCTATATACTCCAACTTTCTGGTTATCTCTATATACTCCAACTTATTAAATTTGTGGTACGTATAAAATGACTGGATGTGGAGGTAAACTTGTGGCATGTATAACATGACTGGATGTGGAGGTAAATTTGTGGCATGTATAAAATGACTGGATGTGGAGGTAAATTTGTGGCATGTATAAAAGGACTGGATGTGGAGGTAAATTTGTGGCATGTATAAAAGGACTGGATGTGGAGGTAAATTTGTGCCATTGTCACGGGCTGCCTCCCCTTTCTTCTGCAGTAGTGGTCCAACAGTGGCCAAACCTAGAGTAACTAATGTGGGTCTTCAAAACTGTCTACCTTCGCACAAGATTACTCTTGGCAGAGATGCAGATAGAAGGATGATGATGCTTCTAGGAGGGAAGGTCAAAAAGTAATGCCTCCTATTGTTTATGTATGTAAATACTGCATCGGTGTGCAATTTGTAAATTTAGCAGGATTCCACAAACACTCTTCTGCACTGTTTAGCATTACCAACCTTTTTCAGTAACAGGTGGCACCACTGTAACAGTTTAAAAATGGCTGCCAAAGACGTTCGGTTAAAACAACGTTATGTCATAGAATTCCTCAATGCTGAAGGCGAGACCCCAATTCGCATCCACAAACGTTTGAAGAATGTTTATGGAGATTCAACAGGGGATGTTAGCACATTCCGACGTTGGGTACATCGTTGGGACGAAGCTGAAGTAGGTCAATCCTCAATAACTGACGCAAAGCGGACTGGCCGTCCGTCTACCGCAGTGACTCTACACAACATTCATCGAGTTGATGGCATCATTCGTGGTGATCGTCGGGTAACACTGGATAAACTTTCTTCCATGTTGTCCATTAGTAAAGGCAGTGTCCAGAACATCATTAAAGACCTGGGTTATTCAAAAGTTTGTGCACGGTGGGTACCCAGAATGTTGACAGACAGACATAAAGAAACAAGGAAAACCATAGCCATCAACCTCCTGCACCGTTACGAAACTGAAGGAGAAGAGTTTTTATCGAATATTGTGACAGGTGATAAGACTTGGGTTCATTTTTTTGAACCGGAATCCAAGAGGCAGTCAATGGAATGGCATCACACAACATCGCCGACAAGAAAGAAGTTCAAAAGTTCACCATCTGTAGGAAAAGTTATGGCCTCCGTGTTTTGGGATGAGAAGGGTGTGATTCTTCTCGACTTCTTGGAACAGGGAAACACGGTGAATGCAGACCGTTACATTGAAACAGAAATCTTAAACATCATGTGTTCGATAAAATCTCTTCTCCTTCAGAAGAAGCTTAGAGGTCATCTTTGGCCACTTTACCCATTACAAGATCAGAGAACTGCACTACTGTTGCACGATAATGCCACGCCACACACCGCTTAACGCACCATTGATGCGATTGCATAATTTAGCTGGACATTATTACCACATCCCCCTTACAGTCCCGATCTTGCACCTTCTGACTTCCATCTGTTTGGACCACTGAAAGATCTTCGCGGACATCACTTTGAGGACCCAAAGATGCAGCAATAGAGAATGCAGTCAGCGACCCATAGCTTGACTGCTTGCGTCAGGGTCAGCGAACCAGAGCTGACCAAGACCCTACCCCACCTCCACGTGGTGGTCCTGGAAACAGGCTGCATCACTGCAGTCTGGCTGAGAGAGTAGGGATCGAAGAGGGAAGGCAAACCCGGTCCCAAAAACTGCCGTGCTGAAGTCAGATGTGTCGGCCGAAAGGCGCAGATATCGCAGCTCCGGCGTAAACAGACACAACGCAACCAACGTCCTTTTCAGGACGAACGAAGAAGAAGAAGACTTTGAGGACACCGAGACCCTTAAAAGCGCCGTGCGCCAGTGGTTTTGGAAAAAGGACAAATTTTTACCGTGCGGGGATACATGCCCTTGTCAGAAGATGGACAAAAACTGTAACAAATAACGGAGACTACATTGAGAAATAAATTTTTGAAGGTCAGACTTGGGGCTACATTTCAATGTGAATTTTATCTGTTTTCTTGCCTATTGAATGAAATTAAAAAAATACGAGGCATTACTTTTTGACCGTCCCTCGTACCTCGAGGCAGTATCCACAGGATATTTAAGAAATCGAGAACAATGCTGAATGGGTCTAGGGACGTTAACTCTTTATATTTCCTGCCGCCTTTTGTGGAGAGATGTAATATCGTTCAAGCCCCCAACTGAATTACCAGTAAAATACCTCTGCTTATTATTGCTCGTATTGGCTCTTTACATGCAGATATAACTATATATATTAGAAGACTTATTCACACGTGTGCACTTCTCTTTGTAATAATTGATTGAACTATGAATTTGTAAAAAAAAAAAGAAAACAATATATACCGTACAAATTTAATGATCAATTACTTTATAACTTGTAAATAAATAAGAACTGGTGATTAATAAATAGGGAGGCATCAAAGAAGAGGTGGCCACTCGAAAAGCAGTAGCTGGGAGACTTTTTCAGGCCATAAATCGAGGATTCCTCAGCAAGAGAGAGGTTGGTAAGAAAACGAAGATGGCTGTATACCGCTCCACCTATGTCCCAGTCTTGACATACGGATGCGAGTCATGGGCAATGACTACAACCCATAAAAGCCAGATCCAAACCTCAGAAATGAGGTATCTGAGGAAGGTGGTTGAAGTAACAAGAAGAGACATGGTACGCAACCAGACGATACGTCAAGGCCTTAAATCCTACCCCCTGCAGACCCAAGTAGAACAGTCCCAATTAAGATGGTTTGGCCATGTCTGCAGAATGGGAGAAGATCGGATACCACGACAAGCATGGGAAACAAAGAGCCAAGGATCCAGACCCCGAGGACGACCCAGAGTCCGCTGGGAGGACAACATTAGACAATCTTTGAAGGATCGAGGACTAGAATGGAACCAGGCCAGGAGGAAGACAGCCGATAGGATAGTCTGGCGCTCTCTCTTCCAAACCTCTACACCTCACGGTAGAAGGGGAACGACTAAGTAAGTAAGTAAGATTAATAAATAGTAAGTCTCATCATGGAAGATATTGGCTATCGTAAGCTTAATAACAATAACAATAAGGAACCAGAAGGTAGAACCGACAGTCACATTTACATACTTAAGATGCATAGTAACACCAGACGGCGGAACAAGCAAGGACATCAACAACAGAATGAATAAAGCGAGAACAGCCTTTGCTAGTCCCAACAACATATGGAAGTCTTCCCAGAACAGCACAAACAATTGAAACACCGAATTAAGATTATATGAGAGCTGTGTACTTTCTGTGCTTCTCTATGGTGCGGAATGCTGGAGAGTAACAGAAGGAAATGTCGAAACTGTCCTCTTTCTTCTGCCTAAGGAAAATTCACCAATTCTTTTGGCAATATCACCACCAACCAAGAAGACTTATACGCCATCATAGCTGGCAGACGCTGGAGTTGGGTTGGCCACATTCTCAGAAGGGACCCTGATGCCATTACAAGAACAGCTATGCTATGGACCCCAATGAAAGCGAAAGAGAGGCCGACCAAAAACTTGGCGGAGAACTGTAGAGATTCAGATGCAAAGAATGAACCAGAGCTGGGGCACTGTACGAAGGATGGCCGCCGACCGAACAAAGTGGAAGCAGTTTGTTGCTGCCCTACAAGACACCACCAGACGTGATGGCCACTGACTGCTTTGACAGTCTGCAGCTAAGGATCAACGAAGAAGAAGCATAATTTTAGAAAGGAAAGTTCTTTGTTTGGCCGGCTAAAAATGGGACTTGCCAAAATGCTAAAGTACTGATGCTGCTGCTTCCGTAGATTTGTCTCTGTGGTGAGGGCACGTTTCCAGATCAGTCAGGAAGTAACCACTCCTGGTCATGGCAAGAATTTTCACAACCCATGGAATGTAGGTTTGTTGTTGTCGATATCCCATGCTGCTGAGCATATCTACTCTTGGCAGCCCAATGCCATTCTTAAAAAAGTGCAGGTTTTCTGCAGTTGTTTTAATGTTCCGTATAGTGCGTTGGTGACTGTCAGAGGTGTCTGTAAAAGTTTTTTCCTGGCGTTTGTGAGTGATGGACACTCCGTGAGGAGGTGTCTGGTTGTTTCATAGGGATGAGAGCAGTGTCTACACATGGGTAGGTGCTGAGGGTTGATACGGTTTAGATGGCTATTGACTCTGGTGTGTCCTGTTCGGAACTGAAAGATAAGACTTTGATTTCTCCTGCTGAGTCTGTTTATGTTGTCGTTGTCTTTTGGGCAGGTCATTTCATTAAAGACATTTCGGCCAGTCGGCCCGTTCGCCCATCTGTTCAGCCAGATTTCTCTTGTGTTGTTTCTGAGAATCTGTTTGACTGTTCTCATGCTACAGGGTCTGTCCTTTTGTTGTTTAGAGGCTCCTGTTTTAGCAAGTCTATCAGCTGTCTCATTTCCAGTTAGATCACTGTGTCCAGGGATCCACTGTAGAGTTACACTGATGGAGTAGGCTGTGATCAAGTTATGAACCGCTTTTCCTATAAGAAAAATGTCTTTGTTTTCATATGGAGTCTGTTTAAGTGCTTCCAGAACAGACATGGAGTCACTGAAAATCACTATATCTGATGGCTTTCGTTCCATAAGGTCAAACTGTTTGTGTAGTAATTCAATGGCTGTCTTGATGGCCTCAGCCTCCGCTTCATAATTTGAACAATTCTCACCACAGGAGTCACAGAACTCATAAGAGGATCCATCCAGGTACCATATGCAGACGCCATATCCTGCAAAAGAGGTGGTCTTGAAAGCAGAACCATCTGTGTAGGCCTGGATTGCTGACGTTGGGTAGCTGTTTATGGTCTCCAAGGCACACGTCTTCAAGACTGTGGGTAGTGTTTCCTTGTTGGCCGTTTTATCTATCAGTTGTGTTTTGACAGTTGGTTGATGGAAGTTTTCCCAAGGGGGTGGTCCAAAGTATTTGTTTTCCAATTCTCTCTCTTGCGGGAGATGGTGTTTATCATTTTCCTCTTTGGCTATGTCCAGGAGAGATAGTTGTTTCAGTCTTCGTGTTTGTTTCCAAGTGTCAATAAGTACTTTGTTTGGGTGGTCTTTCTCTTGTCTCCTGTATCTCTCTACAGCTTCAGTCAGTGCTATTTTACGCCTAATATCCAGTGGCTCTATATTGGCATCTATCTCGCATACGGCTGTGGGTGTTGATCTCATCCATCCACAAATTAACCTGAGAGCTTGGTTCTGCACACGGTCCAGAGATGAGATGGTATTAGTACTCACAATGGTCTGGAGGGGGAGGTTATAGTCTATCACTGATCTCACATAGCCGAGATATAGTTGACGAAGTGTTAGTTTATCCGCTCCCCAATTTGTACTAGCTAGCCGTTTGATGAGGTTTAGAAGCTTACATGCTTTTTCCCTGAGGTTGTAGATGTTGTAGTGAATTTCTAATACAATAGCTAAATTAATAAATAACAATATAGGGCATAAAGGCAAAATAAGAAAGTATAAAAGAAATTTCGGCTAGAACGCGTGGTTATCGCCTACGCCTTCAGATTATCAATTGCTAACGCATAAGACGAACAAAACGGTACTCAAATTTTCAAATTCGTCCTTGACACCACTTTTCCTAGTTCTAAGAAAACATCTGCTTACAAATGCATTGTAGAACGAGGAGGGGCAAGGAGATGAAAATGCAAATACGTTTCGCATTGATTTTAAACTAAAAGCCAACTATAGCAAGTGGCAAGCCTTGCCTTAGGGGTTCCCCCAAAATACGATGAAAAAGTTAGAACATGTAGACGACACGTGTCACTAAAACGACTTTAGCTCTTATTAGGAATGACGAAATTCTATCGTAAGTACAGAAGTCATCCCCTAGTATGGAAGTGAACGGTGGTAACAGCAAATACATGACTATCATAGAAAAATACATATTTTGAACGAAGCCACTTAGCCCCATTAAACTTATATATTCGGGTACCTTAGGACTTGCTGACAAAGAATATGTTATGTGTTTCGCAAATAGTCCATTAATTAACAAATTATAGCCAAAATACTATAGTGGAGTTGACTGACAGCACAAGATCATATCTGCTTAATTTTTTTAATGGCATGTTTGGAAAACACTGCTTTGGGGGAAATGAGGCCAACAAGTTAGATACGATTTGATTGGCTGTAGTAAAATGTAAGGCGAAACATTATTGGGTGACCTGGAAATACAAATATTGTTGTTAATGGAAACGTATAGGATGGATAGTTTTTTTCAAAGGCTCATGTAAACATGGCCTGATTGGTTAGAACGTTAGATATGGTCAAGTAGAAGCGTCGGTTCACTGCCATTTTTGAAAATAAATTCTGTGAAAATCAAGTACGTTGAGAACAGGCTAAGAATTTTCTAATAAAGGAAAAGCCTGGACAAAGGCAGATCGAAAATGTGCCAGATTCTATTGCCTAGTCATCGTTTTACTAGTGTTATTTCGTTACATCTGTGGTAAGATTGATTTTCTTAATATTTTATTTAAAATAAAATTTGAATGTGAGATACTAACATACGATTATAAGTAAGTGAGTCTATGGCAGACTCAAAACAGAGTCTAGAGATAAATCCAGCATATGAAAGACTATCAGAGAGGTGTAGACCAACTAAATTATATAGGATTATCATCAGGAGCATAATACCTATCCTATGGTATGGACAACAGATTATTGCTGGAATTGCAGAGGCGTTGTAACTATTAGGGGAGAGGAGTACTTTTATACCTGGTCACATCAAAAGAAACTGGTGAAAGGGATTGTCGTAAAGAGCTGATCTTGCATGTTTGTTTGTAATGTGCCTGTCCTGGTTGTTGAGTATTAGTGTAGGCTGTTGATTACGAAGGAGGCATATCCTTCTGATTTCAGAGGTATTTGGTTGCTGTCAATAACTGGTGCCAGACTACAGTGGGCCGATATATTCATGCCACAGTCTTGCCTTTTTCGGAGACAACTGTAAACCACCATCATTCTTGAAGAAGTGGGAGCTGAAGGTTGTCGTTCAGCGAAGTGCGGGAAGATTCCTACAGCATATTACCAAGTTAGGTGCATGTTTCGGCACCTGGTCGTTCAACTCACATTATATTAGAAAAGGAGACTGGGAATAGTGATATAAACATTCCATCAGTGTCCATAAAAACTTACAAACAACATGCAGAGATGATGATAGTAGACAATCAACCAGTGTATACTAGAAGTCACCTCAGTTAAACAATACAACTACACCCTTATATAATAATATATGTATTATGGACAGAAGATCCATTGTATAAATTGATTGATGTAATTAATTTCTATGATTTCACTTTGAGTGTCAGTCCTGATTCCAAATAAATCAGATTCAGGACAATAAATTGAAAAACCTTAACTTTCAACCGCAGACTTACTAAAGATAGTCTTTTAAAGTGTAGTTTGTATGTGATTGTCGTGGTACTGTTGTGTTGTATTAGATAATAAAATAATTTGTGTAATTGTTTATATGTTTAGTTGGTTAATGCAACCTTACACTAACATTTCATAACCCTAGACACCAAACGTAGTCATCTTACATTATATCTAGAATAAGTCTGAATGAGATCATAGTGGTGGTAGTAGAAAGGTACCCTGGAAATTTACTCTAATATTTATTATATTCAGGGACCTTCACAGCTGACCTCATTCAGTACACTAAGATTTCTTAACAACAAACTGTATTAACATCAAACCCACCACAGATGTGTCCATCTAGTTTCAATTGTCTGTCCAGTTTTACTCCTAGATAGACTGGGTGCTCCTCTTTTGTTAGCATTTCCCCACTCAGTTTGATGTTGATAGGTCTTTTTGCTATTTTGTGGCTGCGCGAGAAAGTGGTGTATACAGTTTTCTGCGTATTGATTTTTAGTTTCCACAGTTCACAATATACTGACATTGTAAGGAGAGCTCTGTTGATCTTGGCTTTTGCCAGAATGGGATATTTATTAGTAGTCCAGATGGCAAGGTCATCGGCAAACAGCGCCTTCGACACATTCAGATGTTTGGCAAGGTCATTAATAAAGATGAGGAAAAGGGTGCAACTTAAAGGAGAGCCTTGAGGCAGTCCTTCTTCCAGCGTTCTTTTCCGTGAAATTGTACCAGCATAGTTGGTGGCTATGGTTCTATTTGTTAGGAAAGCCTGTATCCATCTAATCATTTTCCCTCCTATTCCCATTCTTCTCATCTTTAGCAAAAGTCCCTTTCTCCAAACTCTGTCGTAGGCTTGCTCAAGGTCGATGAACACAGCTATTGTGCTTTTTCCCTCTTGAAAACCATCCATCACATTCTGTGTGAACCTGAAGAGGGGGTCATCTGTGCGGCACTTACGTCTGAAGCCTGCCTGGTTGTTGTCCAGAAGGTTCCAGCTTTCCAACCACCAGTATAGTCTGTTGTTTACCATTCTCTCGACCAGCTTGCCTAAGCATGAAGTGAGGGATATGGGCCTATAGCTTCTTGGTGTTCCCGGTGGTTTCCCTTTCTTCAATATAGGCAAGATGGTTGCTGTCAGCCATGCTGATGGTAGCTGTCCCTCGTTCCACGTTCTATTGATGAACCACAGAAGTGTCTCTTTTGCCTTTGGCCCTAGCTGACAAATCATCTCATTTTTAATGTTATCTGGTCCTGGAGCTTTATTTTGGGCCAGTTTCCGTAGTGCCATTCTCAGTTCTTGTGGGCGGAACGGATCATCGAACGCAGCCATATTGGCCTGATCTATGTTACGCGTGGATGTGTTCTTTAGGAGCACTTTGTTTAGTTTCTTTCTCTGTTGTGTTTTATTTACACTGGCGTAAAAATTGTTGAAGACATCGGCTTTCTTGCTGCTTGATGTTACTTCATCACCACTTCCATCCACCATAGGTGTTGGGTTTGTCTTTTTCTTGCTTCCCTCGAGATTACTAAGGAGTCTCCAAACTTTGTTCCCTTCTCTTTTTAAATCTAGTTTATTGCAATTTTCTTTCCAAGTCTCCCGTTTATTCTTCTTGGTGACATACCTTACTTTTGCTGTCCACCTGTTGTACTCTGTTTTATTTAGGGTGGTAGGGTATTTTTCAGCCTTCTTTCTAGCCTCTCTCCTCTCTTTGACTGCTTCAGCTAGTTCAGATGTCCAGTAAGGTTTATACTTCTTATGCTTCCCCCTTGGGATGCACTTTTTGGCAGCTGCTAGGATTGTGGTACATATGTTGTTGTATGTAGTATTAATGTTATCAGTTCTAATGATTTGACTGAATCCAGCATCAGTTTCTCGGCCGTAGCGGTCCCAGTCTGCTTTCCTGAAGTTCCAGGATGGTTTACCAAGGGACTTCTGTGTCATCTGTGGTGTTAAAATAGTTGTTAAAACAGGGCGGTGGTCACTTCCCACATCTTCTAAGACTTTGATGATACTATTTTCTGCTATATCAGCTGAAACAAATGTCAGATCTGGCCGGCTGGTCGAGCCGTGTGCCCTGTGAAGGAGTGTTGGTGGAGTTTCCAAGTTCTGCAGTAGCATTAAGTTGGTACTGCTGCACAACTCCTCAACCTCTAGGCCCCTACTGTTAAACCGCCTGTATCCTAGAGCAGGAATGTGAGCATTAAAATCACCAGCTACGACAGTTTTCTTTAGTATGGGCTCAAACTCAGGCAGACCTTTTGATGAGGTCGGGGGACAGTAAATGTTGTGTAGTGTGTACTTGGTGTTATCTTTGCCCCATAGCTTTATTATTTGGAGGTCGATATCCGCTGTAGGGTTGTTGGTTACTGTGGCTCGGGTATCATTTCTGATTAAGGTCATGATGCCTTGGCACTTCAGGCATTCACATTTGTACTGTGTATAACCCGTGATGTTAATTTGTCTCCGTGGGAGTATTGTTTCCTGGAGAAGGGCTACTTGTACTTGATGTTCGTGTAGTATTTTGTTAAGCTCAATTGTCTTGTTCTGTAGTCCAGCTATATTTAGCTGTAAAATGTTAAGGTTCCCCTTCGCTGACTTTTCACAAGGAGCAGGGGATTTATCTCTCTTGCGCGGGCCTTGGTAACCGAGGCGACGCCCGAGCTCGTATGGAATATGTTGTTTGACTGGCATTGGGTGTTTGCTGCAGACATCTCCCTCCCAAAGAATGCAATGTGTGTGTCTTCCTCCATGAGTATTGGGTTGGTTTGCTTGGCCACTCACCTTTTTGGCTCTAAAGATCACTTTGCTTTGGGGGTTCAGAGAGATGCATTCCCCGCTAGTCACAAGCGCTCACGATGCAGGCTTCATTTCTTCGTTCTGTGGCTGAGCTTTTGCTGTGGCTGTGTTACGTCCTGCATCCTATGCCTTCACGATTTTCCCCAGCACAGTGGTTCTAAATTTCCAGAGTTTTAGTGGCTTTGCTTCCCATGTCTCAGGAGTTGGACAAAATCTGACGATGGGTGCAATGTCAGGTCGCACGGCACTCTTGCTGCAGCTGGGACGTTGGGCAGGGCCCGGATCCCTTCTAAGTAAAGACCTATATTTTACCATCACCACTTCAGGATCCTTGGTGAGGTTATCGAGGATTGGACAGAGAAAGCTTGGTAGGCAAGTAGAGAAGAGAGAAAGTAGCACTTAACCCATGAGTGGGGTTTGGGTTGGTGTTGGCCAGAGCATGGTCCACTCGCTGGTGGGTATTGCGCCTGCACCTTAAGAGGGGTCCCAAACAACTCCCGACCCAGTTATACCGCCAGGCACTCGGTCGCCCCCATAGCAAACTCTGTGAGAACGGGGTCACCTCGTGAAGGTGCTGCTATGGACACGTTTGTGCAGGAGAGGCCATATGCCAGAAGCTTACTACAAGACAGTAGCTTCCGCGGCGATCACTGCACCTGGATATGAGAGGCTATGTGTTCGCTTCAACATCCATTGATGTAGGTGGGACGTCGTGGCCCGAACCCTACATAGACCCCGGAATGTAGGTTTCAAGTGTCAATTACAAGCTTTGAGCCACAGACTAGTAGTACAGCAAATGGTCTCTTCGGGTCGTACCACAAATAGTCGGGTCGCCTTGTGCTGGTACCACAAACTTTAGAGGGAATAAAAGAACAAATTCCGCTGCTAAGTCTTTGTTTTCCTGATGTCAGTCAGGCGCCTTTCCCAATGTCCATCAACCATTTGTTTTCTCAGATTTTTTACTCTCCCATAGCGTATATTGTATCACTCAGGGCATGTGATGAACAATCACCAGTATGTCAGTTAATTTAAGGAAAAATTTGTGCCTGGACAGCGGCAGTGGCTTGTGCCTGAAGGAACATGTAAGCTTACATACATTCACAAAATGATAATATACAACTATGCGCCCGTTGATGTAATCATCACTCACTCCCTGCTCCATTTGGAGTATGGGGTTACCTCTGCTTTTGGTTCTTCCGTGAGAACTAGCATGAAGCAATCACCATCGCTTGCTGTGGTGGTTCATGAATGTATCCTTTTCACATGCTGAGGTTGCCAGCCTCTTATGGACTTTTACCACAAACAGCAAGTACAAACATGTCAAATTCAAAGCATAAAAAGATGTTCCAACTCAACTCAAAAACTGAGAAATCTTAGACTTCTTGCTCAGGTAAATAGTCTTGGCAACTTGATACAGATGCCTAGAACACACGTCGGGGTACTTAGTTCTATTAACAATCCCTCTGCAACTTTGTGAGTAAGTCCTGTATAAGTCCGGTTTTTGTTTGAATGACGTAGGGTTTCCTTGCTGTAGTGTTCAGAAGTGCTCCACTAAGTCCGGTTCTATTTAAAGTCAGAATCTTTACTTCTTTTGTTTCCTGGCTTCAGTCCGAGCTGTCTACTTGACGATTCAGGAATGCAGTGCAGTGTGTCTAAAAAGTCCAACATTATATCGCAGACTTCACCCATGCACTCTTGGTGTCAACTACTAGGCAACTCCCAATCAGAGCAATTGTATATGACAACTCGAATTGCCTAACAAATGGCATTCAAAGTACATGTAATGATAGAGTAGTGTTTATGGAATTTTCTACGTGACTCATACTTTTGAGAATTTAAACAGCCACTTTCCATATATGGAATCGTGATTTCCTTAAAGTGTTGCCACAGTTTACTTATATCACACTTCCCCTCACTCTTCAAAATGTCTTCCAAGATTGTGTTTATCTATAATCACCTATCCCAAGTAATTCAGAAGTCTGATTACTTAGTTTATCAGACTCCGCCGATCTCTTGTATCACATGACTTCTGGCAATCCGACTGCCCGTCTAGACAAATCGTGGTCTATACAATTAAACCCATATTGCAAGTCCATTCTAATGTCGGATCGGAAGCGATTATGCAATCTCGAACAAACATTTTATGCTTGCATTTACCTGGAGTCAATGTGGTATTATCACGTTTAGTGATACAATTAATCTCTCAGGGATGGGTGATTGTCTGCCCCTGTCATGCATCAAAGCATTCTTCTTCTTCCTGAAAAGGATGTTGGTTGCGCTGTGTCAGTTTACAGCGAAGCTGTGATATTTGCGCCTTTCGGCCGACACATTTGACTTTAGCACAGCATCTTTTGGGACCGGGTTTGCCTTCCCACCTCGATCCCTACTCTCTCAGCCAGACTGCAGTGATGCAGCCTGTTTCCAGGACCACCACTTGGAGATGGAGTAGGGTTTTTGTCATCTCTGGTTCATTGACCCTGACGCAAGCAGTCAAGCTTTCAGTCGTTGACTGCATTCATCTCTTTTGCTGCGTCTTCAGTCCGGCATCAAAGCATGAAATGTGAACAATGATAGTAGCAAAATAGGGTAACAATTCTGAGGATAGGCACAAAATTATGTGTGTTAGCAGAAATAATAGATCAGAGGACTAGATGTGGAGGTAAATTTGTGGTATTTATAAAAGAACTGAATGTGGAGGCAAATTTGTGGCATTTATAAAAGGATTGGATGAAGAGGTAAAGTTGTTGGATTGTTTCAGTTTATTCTCAGGATAAAGAACAACAAAATGCAGTCACACTCAGCACCAGACAAATCAATGTTTATTTCACAGTTTACATTATTTAATTTGTCTGCTTCCTAATACAAAAACTAATCAACAAACGAAGACCATGCACAAGGTGATATCATGATGTGTGTGAAATATGTGTCGATGGTGATATCATGATGCATGTGAAATATGTGTAGATGGTGATATCATGATGTTTGTGAAATATGTGTAGATGGTGATATCATGATGTATGTGAAATATGTGTAGATGGTGATATCATAATGTATGTGAAATGTGTAGATGTGATATCATGATGTGTGTGAAATATGTGTAGATAGTGATATCATTATGTAGGTGAAATATGTATAATTATGATATGATGTATGTGAATTATGTGTAGATGGTGATATGATGTGTGTGAAATATGTATACACGGTGATATCATGATGTATGTGAAATATGTGTACATGGTGATATCACGATATATGTGAAATATGTGTACACGGTGAAACCACGATGTGCGTGACATGTGTACAATGTGATATCATGATGTGTGTGACACATATACATGGTGATATCATTATGTAGGTGAAATAAGTGCAGGTGGTGATATCATGATGTATGTGACATGTGTACATGGTGATATCATGATATGCGTGAAATATGTGTACATGGTGACATCATTATGTAGATGAAACATGTGTACATGTTGATATCATGATGTCTGTGGCATGTGTAATGGTGATATCATAACATATGTGACATGTGTACATGGTGATATCATGATGTATGTGACATATGTACATGGTGATATCATGATGTATGTGGCGTGATGTCATGGTGTATGTGAAAAATGTGTACATGGTGATATCATGATGTATGTGGCATGTGTAAATGGTGATATCATGATGTATGACACATGTACATGGTGATATCATGATGTATGTGAAATACGTGTAGATGGTGATATCATGATGTGTCTGAAATATGTGTAGATGGTGATATCACAATATATGTGACATGTGTACATGGTGATATCATGATGTGTGTGTGGTATGTGAACCATGTTTACATGGTGTCATCACGATGTCTGTGAAATATGTGTATATGGTAATATCATGATGTATGTGAAATATGTGTACATGATAATATCATGATGTATGTGAAATATGTGTACATGGCATTATCATGGTGTATGAGACATGTGTACATGGTGATATCATGATGTATGTGACATGTGTAGATGGTGATATCATAATGTGTGTGAAATATACTGTGTACATGATGATGTCAAGATGTCTGTGAAATATATGCCTTCACAATTTTGACTTGATCAGTTGGTCTATCTGTGTCATCTGTCTCAACCATGCCAATTCGCTGCACCACAATCATCCCCGAGCACACACGTCCAAATATGGTATGCTTCCCATCCAACCACTGAGTTGGGGCCAGTGTTATGAAAAATTGACTTCCGTTTGTGTTGGGGCCGCTGTTGGCCATAGAAAGTATGCCTGCACCTGTGTTAGATGTAAGAAACATGAGGCATTAACAAAATTACAGCTCAATAAATTTACATTCTTTCTTCTTGTATGTAACTACTTCTGCTGTAACATGTTGCACATTAACTTATTTCTGTACACTTCAGTTCCCTTAGGAGCACATGCCTTCAACAAATTCATGTCAAGTCCTGGGATCTGCCATAGTCACAAAGTCCTTCCATGCCTTCATGTCAAGTCCTGGGATCTGCCATAGATACAAAGTCCTTCCATGCCTTCAACAAAGTCATGTCAAGTCCTGGGATGTGCTATAGTCACAAAGTCCTTCAATGCCTTCAACAAAGTCATGTCAAGTCCTGGGATGTGACATAGTCACAAAGTCCTTCCATGCCTTCAACAAAGTCATGTCAAGTCCTGGGATGTGCCATAGTCACAAAGTCCTTCCATGCCTTCAACAAAGTCATGTCAAGTCCTGGGCTGTGACATAGACACAAAGTCCTTCCATGCCTTCAACAAAGTCATGGGCTGTGTCATAGTTACAAAGTCCTTCCATGCCTTCAACAAAGTCATGTCAAGTCCTGGGATGTGCCACAGTCACAAAGTCCTTCCATGCCTTCAAAGTCATGTCAAGTCCTGGGATGTGCCATAGTCACAAAGTCCTTCCATGCCTTCAACAAAGTCATGTCAAGTCCTGGGCTGTGCCATAGTCACAAAGTCCTTCCATGCCTTCAACAAAGTCATGTCAAGTCCTGGGATGTGCCATAGTCACAAAGTCCTTCCATGCCTTCAACAAAGTCATGTCAAGTCCTGGGCTGTGACATAGACACAAAGTCCTTCCATGCCTTCAACAGTCATGGGCTGTGTCATAGTTACAAAGTCCTTCCATGCCTTCAACAAAGTCATGTTAAGTCCTGGGATGTGCCATAGTCACAAAGTCCTTCCATACCTTCAACAAAGTCATGTCAAGTCCTGGGCTGTGCTATAGTCACAAAGTCCTTCCATGCCTTCAACAAAGTCATGTCAAGTCCTGGGATGTGCCATAGTCACAAAGTCCTTCCATACCTTCAACAAAGTCATGTCAAGTCCTGGGCTGTGCTATAGTCACAAAGTCCTTCCATGCCTTCAACAAAGTCATGTCAAGTCCTGGGATGTGCCATAGTCACAAAGTCCCCTTTATCCCTGTCATGTCTGTCTCCAGCTCTGTTCTGTTCTCCGTGTCTGTTTTGGTCCACCTCTACCTCTCTTACCCTGGAGATTCCAGAACAAGGACTGCCCTGTAATGCTATCAACAAGTTTCCTCAAAGTGTGTTCTACCTACCACCAGGATCTTCTTAAGTGTGGCACGTGGTATCAATTACATGTTTCTGATGCACTGCACATGCTGCAGCATGTTATTCTGTGATATTGTATTTCTGTAAATGTCTGCCACCTCTCAGATCCCCCCGCCTCTTCTCAGTCTTCCTGTATACTAGAGATCTCCTATTTTATGGTTTCATGCCTGTGCTGCCAGTTGATTGGGATTTATCCGCATTTGTGTCTAAACCAACTTGGTCCTTGTTTCTCAATATAATCCTTCACCAGTGCTATCCAAACTACGGTCCTGTACTGTTCTCGTCTCACTACCGAAAAGACTATTTGAGTTTTATCAGTTGCTCTTCTCAGCCATCTAACTACACTGGAGGTGATTTTCCTTTCTTGTCCCCTGGTTAATATTTAGGTCTGGCACTGACACCACAATGTTGCTATAAATATATTATTTATCATTTGTTTCTTCACAGTCATTAGGATCTTGGGGTCCACACAGTTATGGTTTGGTTTTGAAAGACTATCTTCATTGCACACGGATAACTCCTTCAGTGCTCCCATCTCCACCCTTAGATCACACAAGGAGGATCTCAGCACAGTGCACGAACTCCATAGCACTGGTAAAAATCCCAATGTGTATATATATGAATACACACAGTTATAAACAATTTTACTAAATTTGGTTTCTCCTTCACCCAGCAACGCCCTCTGAAACACTGACCTTCAAACAAATGTTCCTAAGCTTTCTTTCCCCAGTTCTTTCCTGTCTGCCATATCCTTCAGATTTGTGTCTCAGATTCTTCATTCTCTCTACTTAGTTTGATGTTTCCTTCTACCTTGTCAGTTTCCGTTCATGGCCTGCCATGTAATGACAGCTAATGGCTTTCTCAAAGCAAAATTTAGGTTTTATTTTTTTTGGTTAACTTGTAAATTTCTTGACGTCTGCTTGCTATTTTAGTATTTAAGGAGCATGGTACCACCTCTACAGTTGACCTATTGCAAGAAACATGCAACATTGCAACTTCATATGTTCTTGCAGTGGCTGTTTTTGTTTCACACAAGACACTGCCAGTCATGTGTAAACAAATTCCCAAAATGCAAATTTAGTTTTTGTAGCCTGTTCCGAAAGTTATTTGAACCAGTAATTTAAAAAAAAAAAAAAATTGATTCTTACTGAGCGTAACACAGGTCATTATAATAAATCTACAGCAAGTCTTGGTATTACAAATCTAGTACATCTCAGTATCATAAATCTAGCACGTCTCAATACAATGAATCTAGTATATCCTCAATCAGTCTACTACGTGTCACACCATAATAAATATACTACCTGTGTGCTTTAAATCTTCAGTAATTTCATCATCAAAATTTTTTCCATAGATGGAAGCACCACCTCTGCCTGTAACAGTCACCAAAAAGGAAAAAAAGGGGGGATATTTTAGTACAAAATGATAGCGGTTTGTGTATTTGTGAATCAAGCTTATTAAACAATTATATTTACACATAAGAAAGTCACCATTTTTCTTATGAGACAAGGAAAGCTACAATGTATAGTTACATCTGATGGATAAAGAGATCAAGGATGATAAAGTCAGAAGACATCAGACTCATTAACATTGGGGGGGTAGGGGGGTGGAAAAAGTCAATAACAGAAACGATTAATTACACCAGGGGCGAGAAGTTGTGAAGAGACATGATTGCCTAAGCCAGTTTGCATGGCACTTGAAGATGAAGATGTGATCTGAAGATCATGAAGAAGCTCATAATATCAAGGCTTCATTCCCTTCATTTAGTGTACAGCCTGGCAGTGGAAAGACAGAGTTGACAGCATGTCTATGAAATGTGGGGTGAAAATCTGTGATGTATGCAAGTCATTACGATGTGTGTATCTAGTCTATGATGTATTTGTGTGTGTGTGTAACTGACAGATTGGAACTTTCTCATTCTGTGACATGACCATGGTCAGATTAACACCAAAAGCATGTTATGATAAAAAAAGAAGTGTGCACTTGCACATTTCATTACCTGGCACAAGGAAGAAAGAGTGAAAACTTGTAACCTAGAGGACAGGAAAAGTCAATCCAAGTCATGTCAAGAAAAGTGTGCAAATTGATCACGTAAATGACCGACGTGATGTTCCTAAAGCACTTCATTACTGAGATTTTTAATGTATGTAAATAAATGAATATAATATTTGCATAATTTCATTTTCATTAACATTTCATAAAAATCAGTAATGAGGAGGACTACATTAAGAGTATTATATAAAATCATGAGATGAACATTCTATGATGGCACAGGATAACAGTTAGGCTTAGAGTGAAACTGATTACGGCCTAAGTTCTACAGGGAGCTGGATGGACAGCATGATGATGATGAGAGTTGTGTGACCTACCGGTTCCTGTTGGATCACCTCCTTGTATCATAAAGTCTTTTATGATCCTGTGAAACCTAATGCCGTTGTAGTAACCACGTCTGGTGAGCTCGGCAAAGTTTCTGCATGTGTTGGGGGCATGCTTCCAGTATAACTCTATAACAATATTTCCCATTCTAGAGCAGAAGAGAGAAAAAAATGACTACATTAAACAGGTCTGAGGCAAAGTCTGTGTATTCCTTCCCTCTTTAGCCCCTGATGCAGTAGCCCCCCTTCCCCCTGCAGGAGCCCCTGTACAAGAAGCTTGCATAAATAAATTCATTTATCTGCTCCTGGGGAGGTGGTTTCTGTAGCAATTTGTTTTACATGGTAAGGTGACTGTGACAGTATTCCCTCCCCTGCTTTGCAGTAGTGGTCCAACAGTGGCCAAGACTCACGAGTATCTATTATAGGCTTCAATAGAGTCTATCTTTACACAAGATTACTCTTGGCAGAAATGTAGATAGAAGAGTAGTAAAGTTTCTATCACATGGGAGTCTTCACAAGAAATTCAGATAAGCGAAAACAATACTGGCTGTTGCTGAGCACGTTAATTCTGTAATCTGCCGACAACTTTTGTGAAGGATTTAAGCACTTTTTACTTTCAGCTCGTTTAAGCCCCCACCCCTGATTTACTCAGTGGAATTCTATTATTCTAGTATAGCTCTGTTTAGAGTGTGTGTAGTAATTTGACTGAGACAAAATGCAGTAACTTTAAAATGATTAACACATTAACTACCGCAAGCCGCTGTCAGCGGCTCACAAAATAATCACATTTGGACCGCAAGCCGCTCAGAGCGCCAATCTAATTTTAGTAGTAAAACGAATGAAAAATGTACTGAAACACTCTCTGATCTGGTTCGAGATTTTAAGTTGCCACCGGAAAATAAATTCCCAAAGCATGGTTGTTGTAGAACACTGGAAAATTGATATTATGTTCATATTTTTCAACGTTTTGGGTTAGTTACCAAATCGTGTAAAATTGTGTACTGTGGCAACTAGTGATAGGACTACAAAAAATGCGTGTACATCTCGTCTAACGGCTGAATAGGATAGAAACTTGTTTCAACAATTGACTGATAGATCTAGCGACAAGAACAAGAGTGAAAACAGTGTGCACATTGATTGAAATTGTGATTTTGATAGAGATGGGGCGCAAGCAGTTATAATTGTGAAGATATTGCAAGTCCTCGGCCATCGGAGGGCCGTTAAATAACAACAACCTCTATTAGAGTTACAACCGGTATTTATTGTAATAGTACATTCATTTATCTTTAAAATGACGTGTAATTCATAAAAATCTGTAAACAATTACGAAAACTACAGCTTACTTTGTGCAAACACCTACAGGATGAAAATGGGAAAAAATTTTAATTCGGCCACAGTGTGTTTTTCAATTCGGTAGTTAATATGTTAAATTGAAGTTAAATTTGTAACATTACAAATAACAAAATTTAATAATCACTTTAGGTTTTAACAGTTGGAAATAATTTGAATAGTTATGGATCAAGAAAAGTTATCATCACAGTCTTTAGGGAATGTGAGATATTACTAGAAGTTCAAGTGGCAGCATATATTTGAACTTAGCTGCCAATGACGGTTCTGCTCCTTCTTATGGATTGGTTCATTTCACTCTGCTCGCGCTTGTCTCTGATCAAGGTTGTTGAGGGTAGCTCGTTTCCCAGAAACGTCAAGGAAAGTCTACCCCATGCGTCCTTCGTCTTAAAGCTTAGGCCATGGTTCCCTTCTTGTTCCAGAGATAGTACGTTCTGCTGGTACCACCAATAACTATGGTAAAAGAATAGAACGAAACGCTCTTCTGAGTATGGCATTTTCCACCCCATAGTTATGGGTTCCTATCTTCCCATACCACCATCCCAATTACTCAGACTTTACCCTCGATGAGAATTAAATTTAATCTCTCGGGATAAAACTTTCTTTACATTTAAATAGAACAGCTTTCATAGATACCTTATATTTAAATTAAAAGGTTAATAATACAGATAGAGTCTGTTTATATATACATCTCCACTGATTGAAAAGTGTTCATAATATAAATGGAATTTGTTTTCATTTATGTTTTACACTGATTGAAAAGTTTGAAACTTCCATTACTTTAAAATGAATATTTTCACATAGACATTTACACTGGTTTAAGCTTGAAAACTTACATTAATTTTAAAGAGACTATGTTTATAGGGACATTTACACTGCTTTGAAAATGTAAGTATTATATTTAGAATGTACATCATTTCTTTCATCTTTCCCTCCCTGCTCCATAGGGAACCTGGACCTACTTTATGCTTTTAGTTCTCTTTACGAAACTATCAATAAAGCAATCACCAGCCCGTGCAATGGTGGTTCATGAATCATCATTCTATATGCTGAGGTTGCCAGCCCCAAATGACTTTGACATCCAATAGCGAGTTTCACACATTAATCTTCACATGGTAATATATACATATATATATGTTAGTTCACATGTTAGTAATTAAATATGAAATGTAAATCACAACTTACGCCAATCCTGACTCACAGACTTTTTGCTCAGATGAATAAAAGAGACTTGAATCGGCCTCTTACAGGCAGATCGGTAGACACACATGACAACACGGGCAAGCTGTAATACTTATTACTTTATTAGAAAGTAATGTTGTCTAACAAGTCGGCCCGGAAGCGATTATGTCACACTTGTCACACAGACAGTAATCTCGTTATCTGTCGTATGAGTATGCAAAAAACTCCGTGTCTGCCCATCTGGGTTACCAAACGAGTCGTCTTGTCAGCGGTTCAATCTAAACACGCCGGCGACTATCTTATCTCAGTTGCTCACTGCAAGCCAGGATGATCGGGTAAGAGACATCACAGAGAGGAGTATCGAACAATTTGATAAAATGAAATATCTGCTTCTTAGCAGAAAAATAATGAAGAAAGAAAGAAAGAAATTGTGATAATTCAGAGCACATAATAAACACCAGTACCACAAATGTACCGATACTGCCGGAGAGAAACAAAGATCGATAGGGGCCGCCCCGTTTTGTCACAGTGACAAGGTACCACGCTCAGTCAGTAGAGAATTCCAGACATTACAATGACCCATGGTTTAACAGGCACCAGGAACAATGTCTCAACAACTAAGGTGCCACAGGCACACCTGGTTACAAATAAGCCCAGAGCCTGACGTTTAATTTTCATGAACAATTTAAAAAAAAAAAACAATTTAAGAGCCTGGTTTATACCTATTGAAATGTCAATATAGATTATGTTTCGTTTAACAATAAATCTCAGATCTTGATAGTGGATAAACATGGTTAGGTTATTATTGACAGTATGTAGCATATGTTACACATGCAGGTTGGATCTTACTGTATGAGAAGTTAAGAGGTTATTTCTTCAAGCTTAAAAGTGACATTTCCCTCACAACAAGTTCGCTGATCATATCATGGTACCTACAAAGTGTGATAGCTTATCTGCAGTAAAAGTCACAACTCCCAACAGTTGTTCTCTATACGATGCCCAACAAGCATGAATGCTTGTTCTCTTATATAGATGAACAATATCTCTGAGTGAACACGAACTACCGGCAGATCTCAGCACAGGTAAGTATTAATATTGCTAACACAAGAGCTTCTTTGCATGGAGGCATATCTGGAGTCATCTTTATATGACCACCAGCTATGCACAATGCTACAATATACATATGTGGAGGTGAACCTCTGCCTGTGAGGGTAATTATACCTTCATTGACTCTTGAAATCACACTTCCGGGGATTCCCCCTGTGGTGAAACTTGTTGAGAACCCAGCATTGCACACTAAACTTGGAGAAGTCACTTGAGCCCCAGCTTTGATTCATGGGCTTTGACCTGGTTGACTGCATGCAGGTGGATCTCACTATGGACCCAGTGATAGGCAGGGGGAGCTGCGAAGTGACTCTGCAGAACGTGACAATTCCTTGGGAGAGCCCAGAACCAGAGCACAGTATTTTAGCTCTGCATAGTTGGAGAGCCCCCTTCACTGCCACTTATAAAGTCTTCTTATCTTTGATATTAGACTATTACCTTGTATTTCCATTACATTTTTACAGTTTATTGGCAAGTACCTGTCAAGTTCTGACTGCAGTTTACTACAATTATCTGGCCACACATACATCGGAGGCAGATGTATTGCTTTGACCAAGCACAGCCTCATTGACACTACTTTCATTATTGTGAGCCACACATTTTCTGTGTATAACTTCCAGGTGTGTAGATCTCCTTATTCATGTCCCCATTACTGTCAGCCCATTGTGTAACCTCCTGTGATGTAATACTGCAACATTGGGGTAACCAGTCCCATGCACAATCTCACCTTAGTCACCTCTAATGATATGCCTGATTGGAGCAGTGGTTCTTTTTGTTCTTTGTCTAATCATCACCTCCTGAGAAACACAGACTTTGTCTGTTTATGGATTTATGAAAATGTGTTAGTAATAAATACAGAAATACACCAGCAACACAGGTCACCATCAGTCTGGATTGTTTAGTCACAAGTACAGTTAGTTTAGTCACAAGTACAGTTAGTTTAGTCACAAGTGCCATACAGACAGTTCAGTCATAAGTACAGTTCATTTAGCCACAAGTACAGATAGTTTAGCCACAAGTACAGTTAGTTTAGCCACAAGTACAGATAGTTTAGCCACAAGTACAGTTAGTTTAGTCACAAGTACAGTTAGTTTAGTCACAAGTACAGTTAGTTTAGCCATAAGAATATCTATTTTAGCCATCAATATGATCATCTTAACCAGCAAGCAAAGTTAGTTTAGCCATGAGCATGGTTAATTTAGCCAGCAGTGTGACTGTTACTCATCTGTATAGTTAACCGTCATCAGTCTGGATTGTTTATCCACCAGTACAATTGTTACCAATCTGTACAGTTAATTTTTCATCACTCTGATTAAGAACTTACCTTACAAAGATAATTTGTGCTAATACAGCAGAAGACAAAAAACATTATCATAATGATCATAAACTTCAGATACTAAGAGGGATGTGGTTACTGTAAATGACTGAAACATGGGGCATGCCACTTCAAGTAATTAAATATCAGGAAGGGTTTCATCATGAATCATCATGAATGTCCTACAAGTCAGAGAAGTACGAATCTAGTTGAATGTAAGCACCTCAGTGATGGCTTTATATGGATTTGCAGAGTTTGTGCCCAGTAATCTGGTCTCTTGTTGCTTTTTTCTTCTCTTTAATGTGTGGCCTCGATATTTGTTGGACGTTATTATTTTTTGAAAAAAAAAAAAAAAAAAAAAACCAAAAACAAAGTTTGAGTTAGGGTTAAAATTAGTGTTAGAGGCTATATGGTGTGACAGACTGCGGTTTAGGCTAGGGGAGGACACACTCACATAATATGTCACTTAATTTACTCTTGTAAGACTGATTGGAGGGACAAAGTGATCAGCCCGTTGGTTCACATATTGGAAATACGTTATTAACTTGAATTAAAAGGTAAAGGTACTCCCATAAAAGATACTGCTATAGGAGAGGGTGACGTATTACAGACTTTGATATACTAAGTCCAGCATTGAGAGAAGGTGTGACCAGTTCCTTTCCTCACTGCCTTTACTTTCCTTAACTCAAGAGCAGAGTCAGGTACCCATTTACAGTTGGGTAGATAGGAGGAATCCTAAACCTAACCGTAACCCTGACCATAACAATGCGGGCGACTTTTTTTGATAGTATAAAAGAACATGTCCCTCTGTTTAATTTCTTCATTTTATCAAATTACCACCCCCCAATGTGTGGCGAGCACTGAAATCTCGCACTATAATAGATTTACTGCTTAATCTCTTCTTTACTTAAGCAAGATCTCTATTATTTATATTTCCACTTGAACAGTAGAGGTTAATGAGTTTTAATTCCCCTAATTCACCAGATAGGCTACTGTTATTTGTAGGCCTATTCCGTAGGCAGATATGGAGCGAAGGATTCAGGCTTTCGAGCATAAATGTTATAGAAGAATTTTGCGCATTTGCTATAAAGAGCACAAAACAAATGTCTATGTTAGAGAGAAGATAAACACCTATGCAGGCCACCAAGAACCACTTTTGTCAGTAGTGAAACGTCGAAAGCTTGCCTGGTTTGGGCATGTAACTCGTCATGACTCCCTTTCGAAAACGATCCTCCAGGGAACAGTCGAAGGTAAACGGAGAAGAGGAAGGCAAAGAAAATCCTGGGCTGATAACATCAAAGAATGGGCAGGACACGGTTTTTCCACACTTGTACGCATTGCTGAGGATAGAGAGCAGTGGAGGACCCTGTCTGCTGATGCTTCCACCATGGCACCCCTACGACCCATGACGGGTTACGGGTTGAGATGATGATTCCGTAGGCCTATATCACAACTCAAACACAGAGAAAAGTAAAGTTGATAAGGACAAAATGTGTTTCTTACGTTGTCTCTAGGGTCACGTTGGCAGGCTGCCATGATTTTTTCGGGACGTTTGTTCCTCCTCCTCCTATAGAGTTTGACATTTTCAAACCAGTCCGAAATTCGTACCAAACACAACGGTGTGGTTCAGTTGTCAAAAATATTACCAAACACGGCACGACGTACCAGCGCAAAATGCGAAATTTTTAAACTGCCAAATGTTGAAAATTTGTGCTGGCTTATTTGAGCTTAAGTTATTCCAAAACATTGATTTTGTCGTTTGACAAACACAGCATCAGGATCGATTATTCTGATTACTAAATTAAATATTCAGCAAAAACAACTAAATCAATCTTTCTTTTATAATTGTACAAATCGTCATTGGAGAATACGTTCTGTTGTTGTATACGTTTGCTACAACAACGTAAATATAGTAAGTGCGAATTATTTGTTTCTTTTTCTTCTTATTATTAATCTAGGCTACTGACTAGGCCTATACGTCGGTAAGTGGGTTTTTAACAACAGGTTAGTGAAATTAAAATGTATGATAGCTTGATCTCTCTCGCTCTCTCCTTCAGTATCTCTGTTTAGTTTTCTCTATCTCTCACTTTTTCCATTAGATTTTACGTGGAAGTACGCTGGCGCCTTCATAGATCTACTTGTAAAAAAACATATTATTAACATTTAAATAGCACGCATATTCCGCACGTAGAGGGAAAATCGAGACCTCCTAGTAGTAATTACCTAATTAACGTAAATGGTAGACACTGTTGAAATGAAGAACAGTGGGCCGTCTGTTCGAAACGGCCTTAAAAAGAATTCAGAGGCATAGGGTTAGGTTTAGGAATCCTAAAACCAACCCTAATCATAATCCCAACCCTAACGACATTGGCGACTTAGCCTATTTGAAAGACATTGAAGAACATGACCTACTATTCTTCATTTCAACCAGTAGTCACTTTTAAGAAAGAAAGGACACTTCAAGCTTTCAAACCCCTTTTTACATCATGGGAAGTATAAGAGACTGTTTAGTGATTGGTGAGTGTATGGCAGGGAAAGTGAAGGTCTATGAGTGTTCTTATAAAACACATTACTTAGCCTATGTCAAATGAACGTCAATTACATATCAAACTAAATACCTCAGGCTTTTACACCCTGCCCCCTGCAATTTTTATTTTTGGTTTGCCTGTTTTTTTATATTTTTATTTCATTTTTACACACACATAGTTTGGTAATTTTGATTGGCAATATTTACAATGATTGGACAGGGGATATAAATGCCACTTTCACATATTATACAAATATTTGGACTTGAAAACATTATATATCCGAATTATAAGCATTCAGAGGTTGAGTGGGATATTTTTCATCATCTATTTTTAAAAAAAATATGAAGAGACTGCCATGTTAGGACAAAGGGAAAACACACATACTTGCATACATACTACTTGGACATTTTTATTTACTCAGTTTATAATAATGGGCCTGGAGGGAGGATGCCACACTCAGGTATCGGCAGCTGAACATATTTTCTGGAAGTAGAAACACTATATATCCTAAATATAACCTATTGGAGGTTGAAGGCGATACTTTTCTTTATAAATGAAAGAAAAGGAAAAAGGAGGACACTAGACAACAGAAAAGTAGCGTAAGTGATAGGCACTCTGGGGATTTAACCCAGGGACCATCCAAACAGTGTCATCACCTTGCTACGAGAATGAACCTTGACAGGACACAGGCCAGCTAAGCAACCAAAGAAAAAAGCATCACCAGAAGTAGTCACTCTTTTAAGACTGCACCTACTATGGAATATAGGACCTGGAATAACCCAGACCTTTATAGTTTCAGCCACCTCCATAATTTTCCTCCATAATACTGTGTAAATAGGAAAGTTATGTAGGTGATTCTATATTCCCCACTGATCATTGATAGACCTCATGAAGTTTTTGCTGTACAGAGAGAACAGATAAGGTAAAAGAACATGTCCCCACCTTGTTGCAAGTATTTCATTAACCTGTTTATGAAATGACTGGTTAAGGTCACTTTTAAGAGTGCTTATGTTAAAACTAGAGTATGAAGTCTGTGAAAAAAAAAAAACGTTTCAGAGTCCAGGCATTTTACAGTTATTGACGCCCACTCTACACTGACTCCACCTAAAAATATAACGAACTCCACAACTCTGACTCTCCACTTGAACTCCGGCTAGACTGAACAGCCCTTAATACTGAACGCCGGCTAGACTGAACAGCCCTTAATACTGAACTCCGGCTAGACTGAACAGCCCTTAATACTGAACTCCAGCTAGACTGAACAGCCCTTAATACTGAACTCCGGCTAGACTGAACAGCCCTTAATACTGAAAAAAAGTTTTTAACTCCAACTTTGACTAGAAATTTTACAAGTCTGGCTGACTCCAGCCACAAATAAATAATTAGGTAACTCTTGACTCTGACACACACTGTATATATATATATATATATATTTGTTTCACGGAATTTCAGATAAGTATCACAAGCTGCAATGTCTTTGAGTCTTGATGACAAGCTTCTGGGAGAGAAGGTGCATTATTACTGTAGCAGCAGTGAAGATGAGGGTGATGCTGGTGAAGATAGTGATGCAGGCCATGATGATGAAGATGACAAGGGTCACAGCAAGGCTGTATGTGAAGCAAGCACCATATCATCTCCTGAAGCACAGGCAGACGGTTATGGTGGCGTTACAAACGTAAGTCCAGTGTTTGTTGACGTCTTGTGTAACCATAGAGGAGTGTTCTGCAACTACATTTGATCAATACTCCATGTCAAAAGCTTGATGCGTTGCATTAGCCTGGCCTGCAAACTACTTGTTATGTTAATGGGAAAAAAATGATGAAGAAAACCAGATTTTTTTACTTTATTTACAAAACCACAGTATCTAATTATAACCTTAGCTAATCTAATGGCTAAATAGATATTTCTTACTACTGTTGATCATTTCTTCAAACTGTGGCTTGTGTTGAGTCAGTTCACACATCTGATGTTGTTCTCTGGGATGATACAGTTTCTCATTTTCATTGTAATGCCGAAAAGCCCACCTCATACAGGTAGGTGGTCACAAAAGGTAGCAAAAACTTGGTCACCTTCTCGTATATCAATGATATTTGCTCTTTACCCTTAGAAAACTTGAAATTAACCCCCCTGAGGTAATTTACCCATGGTTGCCAACCAGTTCCAAAGAGGATAATGTGTCCCATGTTATCAAAGAGGATAACTAGGGTAGAGAAATCTCCTAGACAAAGCAGACACTGACAGCTCAAAGTAGAAATTAGTAGCAAGCAACAGTTAGAGCCTTATTCTCCGCATGGAATGAAAAGGAAGGATGTTCATCATCATAGAGGGTTGTACAACAAGGATTTGTGTTGTGTTAAATATCTTTTCTGTTTTTTTTTAAAATTTTGTTTATTGAATGAAGATGTATGTCATATTCTTGTAATTCCAAATTTCTGCTGCCACTTGTGCAGTTTTTCTTTGGTCATTTAACCCCATCAGCACCAGTATGACGTATGACGTACGGCATAAATCTTCACAATTTTTGTCGCTATGCTGTACGGCATACGTCACGAAGTAGCACGATATCTCAACCCCATTCACCTATATGACGTACACCGTACGTCCTATTTTAAAAGCACCAGAACTCTTCTGTTTACAAGCGTATCGGCAATTGCTGGGCATCATCGGATTCAGCATTGAAAAATCTGGCCACTAAGCTTGAAACGAACAAAATATTTTACTGCTAGCGAATACATTAGAACTGATAAAAGAGATTTTGTAAAAGCGAAAGTTCACAAACATGGATACGGCCGAACCATAAACATCTGGTGGAAAAAGAGCATGAAAATCCTTGTTTGAGTTGAATTTATTCAACTTGAATGATTCTGACGACTCTTTTTACTCAGATTCCGGGTCAGAGTATGTGTAGTCTGGTTCAGAATCAGACTCTGATGTAAATTTAGATCTGAGCAAAGTGATAGTGAAAGGCTTGCTAAAATGAGGAAAGTGAATGATAGTATTAGTGGTAACATTCGATCTAGATCTAGTTCACTCAGTTTAGATCAAAATAATTCATCAGTGAAAGGAAAAGGAAAGGCAGTGAAAACAAGATCTGCACCTAAACAAGGAAAGAAAATGTCGAGATCTAGACTCGGAATGAAAAAAAAAATCATTGATGAAGAAGAACGTCACCTTTAAGACACTGATAACGAAGAGTTACCAAACATAAGTCATGAATGGAGACAAGAAAACCATGCTGCCCCAGCCTGATTGGCCTGAGTTTACAGCACTATCTGGTCTACTCTTTGATCATACTGATTATGTATGTCATGATTGAGTTTCTGAATGAAAACTTTTAGATACTAACAGTGAATGAGACTAACAGCAAGCTGGGTTTGTGCCTTGGGGAATGCTTTGAAACTGACCACACTCAGCCCAACCTGTAACTGTAAAAATGTCAGCAAACTCAAGAAAACAAGTGCCAGCAGTGTTTCCATGTTCTTTTATCATAATAAAATGACAACAACAAAGCTTTTGTGGCTCATACAAATAATGTTTGTTTATTTTTCTCTCAATTTTCATTTATGTACGTACTCTTTGACCTTGACTTATGTTGGCCTTGATTAGCATATTCTGAAAACTTTGTTTAATGCTCTTTCATAATATAAATACTTTCAATGGGTTTCCTTTTACGATAAACTGTATACAGTCAAATTAAAAATATGACCCCAAAAATTACAATTATCCTGTCGTTCAGGGGAACGAACTAAGCTGAAAATGGTGTTGTCATGGGGAATGAAAAACCCATTGTTGTGAAAGGGTTAAAGTATGAACATTCTAGTCACCAGTTCTGGAGATTCTCTTAGAAGATAAAAGGTGAGTCAGCAACCCAGAGTCCTGTCGGTTCTCTCTGGGTTGAGCCATGAGCTTCCTTACCAGAGGACTTTCTGTCTTGGGTAGCTGACTTGAGGTGTTTATGATACCATACATAATTTGTCATGTGTGACAAAATTGTTATATTCGTATTGACCTTATTCCCTGTTAAAAAAAAATGTTAAAAACAGAAATAGTTTGCTTTAGTAGGCACTAAGTTGTCTGTGACTATTGCTATAACCTAACAGTCATATCAAATCTATGGATGGATCACAAATATTGATATCAGTGAATGGAGAATGAGAAACAAATATGACAGCACGAGCTCTACATATCACCATCAGTGGTGAATGCTCGGGGGTTCCCTAAGGCATATCATAAAAGGTGTCTAATATGAGATTGTGTATGGGGATGGCAACCTCATCATACTGCTACAGACACCATCACTGCAAGAGAACATGAATGCTGTCATGTAGGCTTCCTGTGAGAGGTCCAGCTTCCTGTGAGAGGTCCAGCTTCTTGTGAGAGGACCAGCTTGCTGTGAGAGGTCCAGCTTCCTGTGAGAGGACCAGCTTCCTGTGAGAGGACCAGCTTCCTGTGAGAGGTCCAGCTTCCTGTGAGAGGACCAGCTTCCTGTGAGAGGACCAGCTTCCTGTGAGAGGACCAGCTTGCTGTGAGAGGACCAGCTTGCTGTGAGAGGACCAGCTTGCTGTGAGAGGTCCAGCTTGCTGTGAGAGGTCCAGCTTGCTGTGAGAGGACCAGCTTCCTGTGAGAGGACCAGCTTCCTGTGAGAGGTCCAGCTTTCTGTGAGAGGACCAGCTTGCTGTGAGAGGTCCAGCTTGCTGTGAGAGGTCCAGCTTGCTGTGAGAGGACCAGCTTCCTGTGAGAGGACCAGCTTCCTGTGAGAGGACCAGCTTCCTGTGAGAGGACCAGCTTCCTGTGAGAGGACCAGCTTCCTGTGAGAGGACCAGCTTGCTGTGAGAGGTCCAGCTTGCTGTGAGAGGTCCAGCTTCCTGTGAGAGGACCAGCTTCCTGTGAGAGGACCAGCTTCCTGTGAGAGGACCAGCTTGCTGTGAGAGGACCAGCTTGCTGTGAGAGGACCAGCTTCCTGTGAGAGGACCAGCTTCCTGTGAGAGGACCAGCTTCCTGTGAGAGGACCAGCTTGCTGTGAGAGGACCAGCTTGCTGTGAGAGGACCAGCTTCCTGTGAGAGGACCAGCTTCCTGTGAAGACCAGCTCCTGTGAGGGTCCAGCTTCTTGTGAGAGGACCAGCTTCCTGTGAGAGGACCAGCGTGCTGTGAGAGGACCAGCTTGCTGTGAGAGGACCAGCTTCCTGTGAGAGGACCAGCTTCCTGTGTACAGGAGGTAGAGGACCACTTCCTGTGATAAAGCTTCCTGTGAAGCTTGGTGAGAGGTTCAGCTTCCTGTGAGAGGACCAGCTTCCTGTGAGAGGGACCAGCTTCCTGTGAGAGGGACCAGCTTTCCTGTGACACTGGAGGACCAGCTTCCTGTGAGAGGACCATCACTGTGATAAGGACCCAGCTTCCTGTGAGAGGAACCAGACAGTCCTGTGCAGCTAAGACCAGCTTGCTGTGAGAGGAAGCTTCTGAAGAGAAACCAGCTCTGTGAGAGGACCAGCTTACTGTGAGAGGAAAAGCTTGCTGTGAGAACCAGCTTCCTGTGAGGTTTAGCTTCCTTGACAAGACCAGCTTCCTGTGAGAGACCAGCTGTTCCTGGGAGAGGACAGCAACTGTGAAACCAGCTTCCTGTAACATTTGGACCATTTACTTGTTAGAGGACAGTTTAAGGACCAGCTTGTTTAGAAGAAAAGCATCTAACAACTGGATTTGCTTGTTACAAGACAGTTTAATAGCTGTTTAAATAAAACATCTAACATTTGGATTTACTTGTTACAAGACAGTTTAATAGCTGTTTAAACAACAACAAACATCTAACATTTGGATTTACTTGTTACAAGACAGTTTAATAGCTGTTTAAATAAAACATCTAACATTTGGATTTACTTGTTCATTTGGATTTACTTGTTACAAGACAGTTTAATAGCTGTTTAAACAACAACAAACATCTAACATTTGGATTTACTTGTTACAAGACAGTTTAATTGCTGTTTAACATTTGGATTTACTTGTTACAAGACAGTTTAATTGCTGTTTAACACTTTGCAGACCAGCGATCCGGAGCATTAATGTCTCCCATTACCAAGGGTACCAACAGGCTGATCACCCGTTTGCCAGTCACTTCGATTACGGAAACAGCAGCAGATGGATTGATTTGCCGTTGCCCTAAAGACGCCAATAGGCGTGATGGGAAACAATGGCAAAGAAAACCTATCTGCTGTTGCCCTAAGACGCCACTAGGCGTAATGGCCACTGACTGCTTTGACGGTCGGTGGCTAAGGACAGAAGAAGAAGAAGAAGATTACCAAGGGTGTTTGCAGATGTCTTTAAAAATAACTTTTTTTTTTTAAATTCATAAAAAATTGAAAAACTGAAATAGGGTTTTGAAATTTTCAGAGCGCCATTATGAATGAGTTGACTACATCTGCTTATTTTCCTTTCTTTCGAGCAATTCCAGGTCTCCTCACATGATCATGGCAGCCATCTTACGCCCAATTTGTGGGGCTCATTTAGTATAGAAATTCCCCAAACAGTGCGGACAGATAGTTTTGGAACAACAACATGATCTAAACCATTTTTACTTGTTTCAGTGACAGTTTTTGTTCTATGTGGTCGCAATAAAAATGTTAGGGACGTTGATCTGCTACTTGAACAAAATAAGCTTGATTGATGCGTACTGATTTAACATGCGGCGACCAGCAATCCGGAGCATTAATGTCTCCCATTTCCAAGGGTGTTTGCTGATTTCTTAAAAATAACTTTTTTTTTTTAAATTCATAAAAATTGAAAAACAGACATAGGGTTTTGAAATTTTCAGAGTCACATGATAATGGTGGCCATCTTGAATTTGTGTGGCTATTTATAGAAATTTCAGGAGATGTTTTAAAACCATGATATTTTTCCAGTGTTTAGTGAATTTGTTCGATGTCAGTGCAATAAAATGTTAGGGACATTGATGGCAATGAACAAAATAAGCTTGATTGATGTACTGATTTAACGATTAACCATGTATTTCAACATAAAAGGCTAACAAAAATTGTGAATAAAATGCAAAGAAAATTTAATTTTTGTATTTGTCTTTTTTGAGTGGATTCTGTGTCTGCGGCATCTGACAATGAGTGTTTGTGAATGTTTTGAGTAGTTAAGTACCTCTAGTTGGAGTCTGAGCTGCTTCCTTCACTAACTGGGGTTGAAGTTGTAGCTGTAGGCCTCTGCAAGAGTCTTTGTCTGGATCGTTGATAATCCTCGACTGTGTGGTATAACTTGAAGCATGGTATCGTGCATAGAGGTACATTGCAATCTGGGCAGTTACATGACAGTCTGGCATTCTTTTCCCTGCAGACTTACTACTTTACAGTCTGGTTTGGTACCTTGCAATCCTTGACAGTCTGCCTTCTTTTCCCTGCAGACTTACCTACTTTACAGTCTGGTTTGTACCTTGCCTTTTCATATTTATCAATGAAGTGGCGCTCAGTAAGTCGTGTTGTTGTGACTTGTGGTTTTGAAGGTGTCACATTGCGTCGAAGAATAGCAGGTTCAATAAGAGCGAGACTGACATCCTGCCTGAACTTCTTTGCTGTGATCTTTTTTGTAGAGTTGGCAGTGTTGTAGGTTATGTGCCCATTAACCAGGGCAGTTTCAACTAAGAAATGATATAATGGAAGGTACCATTTATAGGATCTGTGTGGGTAGGGGTAGCTTGCACCCAGTTGGCCGAAATGGTCGACACCTCCCATACTTTTGTTGTATTTTTCTGCTAGCACTGGCTTCTGAATTGTTCTGCCCTCAGGTATTCCTCGTTTTCTAACTGTCTTGTCCATAACATCATTGGAGTGAACAGTAGATAAAAGGTTAACTCTTTTCGTGTCATGCCAGGTAACTGCCAACATGCCTTTATCTTCTGTGGCACAAAACACAGGATGATCTGCCTTTTTCAATTTGAGTTGCTTTTTCTTCAGTGCTTCAGGAAAATGCTTCCTATTCTCAGCTACTGTTCCACATGCACCAATATGAATTTCTTTCAGCTCTTGAAATAAAGCTGGGGCTGAATAAAAGCTGTCGCAGTAGAGAATATGTCCTTTGTTGCCATATCCATCAAGAAGATCTTTCACAACCTTGGAAGTTGCCCCAACACAACCTTCATCATTTGCCTTACCAGTATAAATTTTCAATTTCAGGCAGTATTGTGTTTTAGCATCAGTGAGTACAAATACTTTGAATCTCCACTTTGTGGGTTTTGCTGGCAGGTATTGCTTGAAATATATTCTACCCTTGAACCTCACCATCGATTCATCTATTGACAACTCCTGCCCAGGTGTGTAGTGTTGCTTATATGTAGGCAAAATAATATCCAGTAAGGGTCTGAGCTTGAAGAGGGGGTCATACCCAGGCTGCCCCCTCTCAATTCTGTTATCATTATTATTAAAATGGAGATTTCTGTGGAGCTGTTGGTACCTGTTCTGACTCATGACCCTCGAATATGGTGTGTCATTCAACCAAAAGTTCTTACACCAGTAGTCTGAGACTGCTGGTTTGCAACACATTCCCATACCAATCTGAAGGCCTATGAATGCAGAAATTTCAACTGCATCAGTTTTATCCCAAGTACGTTTCTTGTATTTAGCATTTCCTGTGTACTGAGAGAGGTGATTTTCTCCGTACCTATTCACTTCGTCAGTGATCAGATCTATGGCAGTGTTGGGAAAAAAAAGTTTCAAAAAATCAATGGACATATATTCAGTTGTGTCTGCCGTGACACCTTGTTGTTCTTCATATGGAGGAAGCATGTCAAGCTCAACAAGTTCGTTTTGAGCAAGCTTTCTCCATTTCCACAGATTATTTTGATGTGCAGTCTTGCTGTGGTCTCTTGTGCTACGCCCATCTCCTGCTTCAGATGTACCTACATCACCTTCATCTAATCCAAATTCGTTGTCGCTACTATCAGTTGCGTTACGATTGAGTGACACATCTCTACTTAGCCATGAGATATCACTTTCGGCCCCAGATTCGCTGCCAGAGTCAGAATCATCTCTGTTATAAGTCTGGTTTTCATCATCAAATAAAAATACCCGGATGAGGCTTGTTTCGTAAAACTATTGATACGGCTGTCTTTTGCGTTGGTAGAGTTACTAATTCGACTTTCATCGAATCTGGTCAGCAAGGGTTTCAACCGGAAATTCGATGATCGTCGAATTTGGTCAGCAAAGTGTTAAACAACAACAAACATCTAACATTTGGATTTACTTGTTACAAGACAGTTTAATAGCTGTTTAAACAACAACAAACATCTAACATTTGGATTTACTTGTTACAAGACAGTTTAATAGCTGTTTAAACAACAACAAACATCTAACATTTGGATTTACTTGTTACAAGACAGTTTAATAGCTGTTTAACATTTGGATTTACTTGTTACAAGACAGTTTAATAGCTGTTTAAACAACAACAAACATCTAACATTTGGATTTACTTGTTACAAGACAGTTTAATAGCTGTTTAAAAAAAACATATGATGTGACATAATTTTATTTATATTTGCAGACAGGACCCAAGGGTGTGATCAAAGACTGGAGAGAATATAAGAAGCTTCAGACGGAGAAACGGGCTGAGCAGGAGAGTGAGAGACTTCGTTTGGCTAAGAAACTGACGTTAACATGTCGGTCACATGTATGTATGCTCACTTGCTCATGTGGAGGTGTTCTTAGCTAAACATTTATAACTTGATCTTTTTGGCATATTTAAACCCTTAATTAGTAGGAAATTCTGTACAGAGCATGAACATAAGAGACAGTCAAGTGTCAGCTTCCTGTTGTCTTCCTGTAGATTACACTGTGTCGTCACAAGTTGGCATGTTTAGCTTATTTACTTGACAGATAATGGCAGATTTCTTTGTATCTTTTCCTGGACTAAAACAGTAATCTTAGTTATTCGAAACAATAGTGGCCAAGTATAATTCAGATATTTGTTTGGAGAACCTCAAACAGCCTTAGATTCTTAACAAGTTAAATAATTTGCTCTTGAGGGTTTTAAAAAAAAAACCCAAATAAGTAGGTTACGATAGCTGATGTTCGTGTAATCAATTCTGTATACAAATTTTGAGTAGAAATCATCTCTTCAAGATCTGTAGGTTCAGATTTTAGTGAGAAAGTGCACAGCCAGTGATCATAAATGTTTATTTAAGTCTGAACTTTAACATGACTACCAGTTAACATAAATACAACATGTAGCTCATAATTATACCATAGCATTTTATGATTACAACATTGCTGCTTGTAATATAATATTGCAGATCATAATACAACATTGCGGTCTATACTCGAACTTTGCAGGTCATAATACAACATTGCAGTCTACACTAAAACTTTGCAGGTCATAATACAACATTGCAGTCTATGCTCAAACATTGCAGATCATCATACAACATGGCAGTCTATGCTCAAACTTTACAGATCATAATACAACCTTGCAGGTCATAATTAAAGCATATTATGTCATGATTGATACATACGATCTAGGCAGTCATGATTGATACATACGATCTAGGCAGTCATGATTGATACATACGATCTAGGCAGTCATGATTGATACATATGATCTAGGCAGTCATGATTGATACATACGATAAAAGGCAGTCATGATTGATACATACGATCTAGGCAGTCATGATTGATACATACGATCTAGGCAGTCATGATTGATACATACGATCTAGGCAGTCATGATTGATACATACGATCTAGGCAGTAATGTAGACACTGTTGGAGGGACAAACAAGGATATCAAAATAAGAAAACAAAAGCCTTGAGGAAGCTTTCGTTGCATTGGGAAATATATGGAGATCAACAGAAATTAATTCCAACACAAAAATCAGAATCTTGATTCGGATGTTAAGTCAGTCGTTTGTATGGCTCTGAAACATGAAAAACAACAACCAAAAAGCTACAGACTTTCATAGATGGATGCCTATGTAGAATATAAGGATTAAAATGGTATGACAAGGTCTGTAATGTGGAACTGATGACAAGAACCAAATAAGTGCCAGTGGAGTAAGAGATGATAAGAACCAAACAAGTGCCAGTGGAGTAAAAGATGACAAGAACCAAACAAGTGCCAGTGGAGTAAGAGATGACAAGAACCAAACAAGTGCCAGTGGAGTAAGAGATGACAAGAACCAAACACGTGCCAGTGAAGTAAGAGATGACAAGAACCAAACAAGTGCCAGTGAAGTAAGAGATGACAAGAACCAAACAAGTGCCAGTGAAGTAAGAGATGACAAGAACCAAACAAGTGCCAGTGAAGTAAGAGATGACAAGAACCAAACAAGTGCCAGTGAAGTAAGAGATGACAAGAACCAAACAAGTGCCAGTGAAGTAAGAGATGACAAGAACCAAACAAGTGCCAGTGAAGTAAGAGATGACAAGAACCAAACAAGTGCCAGTGGAGTAAGAGATGACAAGAACCAAACAAGTGCCAGTAGAGTAAGAGATGACAAGAACCAAACAAGTGCCAGTAGAGTAAGAGATGACAAGAACCAAACAAGTGCCAGTAGAGTAAGAGATGACAAGAACCAAACAAGTGCCAGTGGAGTAAGAGATGACAAGAACCAAACAAGTGCCAGTGGAGTAAGAGATGACAAGAACCAAACAAGTGCCAGTGGAGTAAGAGATGACAAGAACCAAACAAGTGCCAGTGGAGTAAGAGATGACAAGAAACAAACAAGTGCCAGTGGAGTAAGAGATGACAAGAACCAAACAAGTGCCAGTGGAGTAAGAGATGACAAGAACCAAACAAGTGCCAGTGAAGTAAGAGATGACAAGAACCAAACAAGTGCCAGTGGAGTAAGAGATGACAAGAACCAAACAAGTGCCAGTGGAGTAAGAGATGACAAGAACCAAACAAGTGCCAGTGGAGTAAGAGATGACAAGAACCAAACAAGTGCCAGTGGAGTAAGAGATGACAAGAACCAAACAAGTGCCAGTGGAGTAAGAGATGACAAGAACCAAACAAGTGCCAGTGGAGTAAGAGATGACAAGAAGATGCTGGAGATGGAAAGGACACACATTGAGAAAACCAATGCAGTTCACAATACAACATTGCAGCTGATAATATAACATTGCAGCTTACAATACAACTCTGCCTAGACCAGTCCCAAGCCCGGCTAAAAAAAGGAGGAGGGCAGACTGCATGGAGGCCGTAAGGAGGCAGCCCCTCCACCATGCAAAGGCACAACAGGCCAATCACCTGTTTGCTTTAAATCACGATTATGCGAACAAGAGAGAAAACCGGACTGATTCTAAAGGCGACGAACTGGAACGGACTACGGACTACGACTTATGGAACTTGGAATACAAGAAGTATAAATGGGAAAGAAGAGGAGCTGGTGGAAGAGACGAGGAAAGCAAAACTAGAAATCCTGGCTATAATGGAAACTTAGAAAAAGGGACAAGGAGTCATGGATCTCGATGGCAACACGCTGCTCTACAGTGGTGTACCCACATCTGAAAGAGCTAAAGGGGGCGTGGGTTGCATTGTGGCCAAAAACCAAAAAGATAGTATCAAGAGATGGAACTTTGTCTCGGAGCGCATTATGGTTGTAAAACTAAAAGAACGAGAAACCATAGATAACCTGGTCATAGTGTAGATAACCTGGTCATAGTGTATGGGCCAAATGAGGATGAGAGAGCAGAGGTCAAGGAGGAATTCTTCGAGCTGCTTCAAAGGACAGTGGATGACTGCCTAGATGAAATTATCATGCTCGGAGATTTCAATGCCAGAGTTGGAAATGACCATGCTAGATGGGATGGAGTTATCCGGTTACACCATCCTGTAAAAAAAATTTAAACCACAAAAAACTTCAACAAATATGGACAAGTCAAATAAAGAAAATAAAACACAGCCATCCAAGACAGGGGAAGGTCCTCTCGCGGGGAGGCGTATGATGCAACACAGAGAAAGCCGAAAGGAGTCTGTGTTGCTGACTAACCTTCTTTCTTCTGAGAGAACTTCCAGATTTGGCACCTGGAATGTTCGGACATTAAATGAACAAGGGAAAGTGGCGCAAGTAGCAGCAGAAATGAGGGAATACAAAATCGAGGTTCTGGGAATGTGTGAAACAAAGTGGAAGGGGGTAGACAGGAAGAAACTCATCACAGGTGAATTGGTGCTGTCCTCAGGACATGAAGACGAAAGTTCACACCACAGTGAAGGGTAGCTCTTATGTTATCTAAAGAAGCACAGAAAGCACTAATTGAATGGGAAGCTGTTGGACCCAGAATAATAACAGCTTCTTTCAAAACAGCTAAAAAGAAAATTCATGTAAATGTCATCCAATGTTATGCACCAACTAATGACAAAGAAGAGTCTGTGAAAGAAGCATTTTATACTAAACTACAAGAAATTATGGATAAAGTAAAAAGAAGAGACATCACAATTTTGATGGGTGACATGAATGCAAAGATAGGTACAGTCAACACTGGATTGAAGAAGTCATGGGAAAACATGGGCTAGGAGTAATGAATGAAAATGGAGAGCTATTCGCAAACTTCTGTGCTTCATATCAACTGGCTATAGGAGGAAGCATGTTTCCACATAAGAGAATACACAAGGCAACATGGATATCACCAGACCATAGAACAGAAAATCAGATTGATCATATATGCATAAACAAGAAGTTTAGATCATCATTGCAGGATGTAAAGGTATATAGAGGAGCAGATGTGGCATCAGATCACCATCTTCTGATAGCCAAAGTAAAAATGAAACTCAAGAGATATGCAACAATGCAAAATTATAGACAACAGTTTAATGTAGGACAGCTAAGAAATCAAGAAACAAGAGACAAATTTGCGGTCACAGTATCCAACAAATTCCAAGTGCTCCAACAGCTGGAAGATGTAGAGAATACAGAAGACTATTGGCAGCAGGTCAAAACAGTATGGAAGGAGACATGTGAAGAAATACTGGGGAAAAGGGAAAGACAACAAAAAGCATGGATAACAACAGAAACCATCAATAAGATAAAAGACAGAAAAAAAACAAGAAAGCAGAGTTAAACACAAGCAAAACTAGAAGCTCCAAAGCCAAGGCTCAAGAAGTGTACACAGAAGCAAACAAAGAAGTAAAAAGAAGTATCAAAAGAGACAAGAGGAAGTATATTGAGGAGTTGGCAAGAGAGGCAGAAGATGCTGCAGCCAAAGGAAATATGAGAGAACTGTATAGCAGCACAAAGAAGCTAACAGGGAAATACAAGCAAACAAGTTGCCTCATAAAAGACAAGAATGGGAAACTGCTCAGCAATATACAAGAGCAAAATGAAGAGGTGGACAGAATATTTTGGGGACCTTCTCAATAGACCAGCTCCACAAAACCCGCCGGACATCCAGCCAGCAGAAGAAGAGCTACAAATTAACGGTGAAAGACCAACGAAGGAAGAAATAAAGAAAGCCATAAAGCTTCTAAGAGAGGGAAAAGCGTCGGGACCTGATGGCATTCCAGCAGAGGCCATCAAAGCAGATATCGACACGGCTACAGAGATGTTATATAAATTACTTGGTAAAGTCTGGGAAAAGGAAGAGATACCAGCAGAATGGAAGGAAGGATATCTGGTTAAGTTGCCTAAGAAGGGAAATTTACAAGAGTGCACAAATTATAGAGGAATAATGTTACTATCAGTGCCAGGAAAAGTATTAAACAGGATTATCCTTGAGAGATTAAAAGAGTCCATAGACAAGAAACTGAGAGATGAACAAGCAGGTTTTCGACAAAACAGATCATGTACAGACCAGATAGCCAATTTGAGAATAATAGTTGAACAAAGTCTGGAATGGAATTCACCACTATACATCGGATTTGTGGACTACGAAAAGGCATTTGACAGTGTAGACAGAGAATCACTTTGGAAATTGATGAGGCATTATGGAGTTCCCCTGAAGATCATTAATTTAATAAAGAAAACATATGAAGACATGACATGCAGAGTTCTTCACGAAGGACAGCTAACAGAACCGTTTGGGATAAGAACAGGAGTGCGACAGGGATGCCTCTTGTCTCCATTTCTTTTCTTGCTGGCAATAGGTTGGGTTATGAGATCATCGACAACACACAACAGAAATGGAATCCAGTGGACTCTGACTAAGCAGTTGGATGATCTGGATTTTGCTGATGACTTGGCTCTTCTGTCCCATAACCGTAATCAGATGCAGGACAAATTGAAAACACTCGATGAGAGGTCACAGCAATTGGGTCTGAAAATACACTGGGAAAAGACAAAAATAATGAGAATAAATGCAGGTAATGATAACAGGGTTGAACTTGAAGAAACACCAATTCAAGATGTAGAATCATACACATATCTTGGCAGTAATATAGACAAAGTTGGAGGGACAGACAGCGATATCAAAATAAGAATACAAAAGGCAAGAGGAGCTTTCATTGCATTGGGAAATATATGGAGATCAAGAGAAATCGGATCCAACACGAAAATAAGAATCTTCAACTCAAATGTGAAGTCAGTCCTATTGTATGGCTCGGAGACATGGAGAACAACAAAGACAACAACCAAAAAGCTACAGACTTTCATAAATGGGTGCTTGCGTAGAATAGAGGGATTAAAAATGGTATGACAAGGTTACCAACGTGGAACTGATGACAAGAACTAGACAAGTGCCAGTGGAACAAGAGATGAGAAGAAGACGATGGCGATGGATAGGACACACACTGAGGAAACCTGTTGATAGCATTACAAGGCAGTCCTTGTTCTGGAACCCCCAGGGCAAGAGAGGCAGAGGAAGACCAAGAAGTACATGGAGAAGAGAGTTGGAAACAGAGGTGAAAATGATGAGGAGAACATGGAAAGAACTTGAGATGATGGCACGGGACAGGAGGACTTGGCATGTGTTTGTTGAAGGCCTATGCTCCTTTGGGAGTGGAGGGTTATGAATGAATGACTCTCAATGACAATGGAAAGCGACTCCTTAGATTCTGCAGTGAGCAGAATCTGATCATTACAAATACAAAGTTCCCCCATAAGCACATACATGCATACACTAGATGTGAACCAACAAAGAATGAGAAATCAGTGATCGACTATGTCATTGTTAGGAGGAGCTCATTCAAATATGTCCAGGATGCTAGAGTCTGGAGGAGGCCAGAGATTGGAAGTGATCACTACCTGCTTACAATCAAAAGAACAACTGAAAGAGTTGCTCAGCCTAGGAACTGCCCAACATCACACAAGAAACCAAGTAAATGAACAGGAGAAATGAGCTTTAAGACCTACAAGCTGAGAGAGCCAGAAATTAAGACCAGATATCAGGGGCTTATTGCTACAGCAGTGAGAAACACAGAACAACAACCTGATGACTTGGAAACCCTCTGGCTTAAATTCAAGGACATCATAAAGACAGCTGTTGCAGAAGCATGTGGTGAAGTCTGACTTGGGAACAAGAGAAAGAGGACACCTTGGTGGACAGAGGAAGTCAAAGAGAAAATAAGAGAGAAGAAAATGGCATGGAAACAATACTTAGGAGCTAAAAACACAACAGGACAAATAGAGAAATATAGAGAATATGTGATACTCAGAACAGAAGCAAAGAACAAGGTGCTAGCAGCAAAACAGAAATCCTGGGAAGAATTTGGAGAAAAGCTAGAAAAAGATATGCAAGAAAACCAGAAATTGTTCCATAAGACCCTAAAGAACATGAGGAAGGAAAAACAATGCCCTCTCAAATTTATAAAGGACAAGCAAGGCAAATTGCTTATTGCCCCGAAGGAAGTAATGGAAAGATGGAAAGAATATTTCTCAGAACTCCTTGATGGTGAGCAAGGTCAAACATTAGAAATGATGCTATACATGGCTTCTACAAGTCCTGCAGAAATTATGTGAGGTTAGCAAACCATAAGTCTGAAGAGTTCAGGACCACCACTGGTGTAAGACAAGGTGATATCCTGTCACCTTATCTTTTCATACTCCTCATGGACGATGTCATCAAGACATGTAAGGAGAGCACAAGAAAGTATTCAGTGGAGTACTGGAAGATGAGACAGGTCTGTATTTCAGAGCTGGCATTTGCTTATGATGTTACCCTGATTGCTAAATCAGAGGCACATCTCCAATCCAACCTGCAAGTCTGGAGAAGAGAGGAATGGTCACAAGCAGCTCTAAAACAAAATCCATGGTGATATCACGAGAAGAAAGAAGTCATCAGATTGAGCTGGGAGAACAGGACAGGGGCAGGTCAACCACTTTAAATACCTCAGAGCTATTATAGACCGAAAGGGAGGCATCACAGAAGAGTTGGCCACTCGAAAAGCAGCAGCTGGGAGACTTTTTCAGGCCATAAATCGAGGATTCCTCAGCAAGAGATAGGTTGGTAAGAAAACGAAGATGTCTGTATACCGCTCCACCTATGTCCCAGTCTTGACATAAGGATGCGAGTCATGGGCAATGACTACAACCCACAAAAGCCAGATCCAAACTTCAGAAATGAAGTATCTGAGGAAGGTCGTTGAAGTAACAAGAAGAGACATGGTCCGCAACCAGACGATACGTCAAGGCCTAAAATCCCACCCCCTGCAGACCCAAGTAGAACAGTCCCAACTAAGATGGTTTGGCCATGTCTGCAGAATGGGAGAAGATCGGCTACCACGACAAGCATGGGAAACTAAGAGCCAGGGATCCAGACCCCTAGGACATCCCAGAGTGCGCTGGGATTACAACATTAGACAATCTTTGAAGGACCGAGGACTAGAATGGAACCAGGCCAGGAGGAAGACAGCCGATAGGATAGTCTGGCGCTGTCTCTCCCAAACCTCTACACCTCACGGTAGAAGGGGAACGGCTAAGTAAGTAAGTAAGCTCACAATACAACATATCAGCTCACAATACAACATTGCATCTGATAAAACAGCATTGCACACATATGATCAGTCTATTCAAACAATTGTTTTCAGCTAAACGATGAACAAGAACGACAGGAAGATGAGAAATTTTTAACCGAGCTGGAAGAGCTGGAAGATGAATTCCTCAAAGAATATCGTTTGAAGAGAATAGAGGAGATGAGGAAAGCTTTGGCTGAAGTGTACGGACAAGTATTCATTTACTATATCTTAACCCCTGTTATCAGATTATCTTAATACCTGTTATCAGATTATCTTAACCCCTGTTATCAGATTATCTTAATACCTGTTATCAGATTATCTTAACCCCTGTTATCAGATTATCTTAATCCCTGTTATCAGATTATCTTATTAGATTATTAGCCAGTGAAGAGCTTCACCAAGAAGTAGTTAGACTCTTGTTTACCTTGATGGTCATTTTTAATCTGCTATATTTGATGTTTTATGGTGAAGTCTGAAGAGGCAATGCTGCTATATTTATATTTTGTATGTGGTGAGCAGTGTTTTAAACCATGTATCAGATACATGTTATTGCTTGAGACACAAGTCTGCTATTTATGTTTGGTTAATTGTCTTGACCATGGATGTGGTTTCTGGAGGTTTCCTACAAGACAAAGAAAAAAGAGGAGAACCATTGCTCTGTGGGGAACTTCATCAGAGGAGACTCATGTGAAAGTGTTCACAGACTTAGCAGATTCATCATGTGAAATTGTTCACAGACTTAGCAGATTCATCATGTGAAATTGTTCACAGACTTAGCAGATTCATCATGTGAAAGTGTTCACAGACTTAGCAGATTCATCATGTGAAATTGTTCACAGACTTAGCAGATTCATCATGTGAAATTGTTCACAGACTTAGCAGATTCATCATGTGAAATTGTTCACAGACTTAGCAGATTCATCATGTGAAAGTGTTCACAGACTTAGCAGATTCATCATGTGAAATTGTTCACAGACTTAGCAGATTCATCATGTGAAATTATTCACAGACTTAGCAGATTCATCATGTGAAATTGTTCACAGACTTAGCAGATTCATTGTGTGAAATTGTTCACAGACTTAGCAGATTCATCATGTGAAATTGTTCACAGACTTAGCAGATTCATCATGTGAAATTGTTCACAGACTTAGCAGATTCATCATGTGAAATTGTTCACAGACTTAGCAGATTCATTGTGTGAAATTGTTCACAGACTTTGCAGATTTATCATGTGAAATTGTTCACAGACTTAGCAGATTCATCATGTGAAATTGTTCACAGACTTAGCAGATTCATCATGTGAAATTGTTCACCGAAACATATTTATCATGAGAAATTGTTCACAGACTTAGAAGATTCAACATGCTACACAAAAAACACATGAAGTACCTTGGAGAAGATTTCCCTCAAAGTCTAGCTGCAATGATGGCCCCCATGACCCATAAGGAGCAAGAAAACACGAGGATGATAACAGAAATTGAAGGGGAACAACATAAGAAGAAAAAAGACAAGAAAACATGGGGATGATAACAGAAATTGAAGGGGAACAACATAAGAAGAAAAAAGACAAGAAAACATGAGGATGATAACAGAAATTGAAGGGGAACAACATAAGAAGAAAAAAGACAAGAAAACATGGGGATGATAACAGAAATTGAAGGGGAACAACATAAGAAGAAACAAGACATTTTTACTTCTGATATTTATTGTTTGCCTAATTGCAGTTAATTTTTTTTTTTTTAAATGTATAATGAGAAAAGAAACCATGGGAGCTTTTACAACACAACAACAAAATCTTAGTTAAACTTATTTAACAATGTTTAAAAGTTGACAGTGTATTCAGAACTGTGCACGCTGTTATATGACTGTAAATATAAATATAAATAGATAACATTAACCCATTGTAAATATAAATGTGGTTTTATATTGTTGTGTATGTTCCCTGTGTTGACAGACCTAAATTTGGCAAGTTAATTTCTCTGACATCGGAAAATTTCATTGAAGAAGTGGATGGAGAGAATCCAGGTGTGACTGTCATTGTTCACATCTATGATCCGGTAAGTTTTTGTTTAAGAAGTTATAGACTCTCATACGAGGGTGCTTGTGTAGAATAGAAGGATTGAAATGGTATGATGAGGTCATCAATATTGAACTGATGTCATAAATCAGACAGGTGCCAGTGGAACAGGAGATATGAAATAGGCACTGGCAGTGGATTTGACACACATTGAGAAAAACCTGTTGATAGCATTACAAGGTAGTTTTTGTTCTTGAATCGCCAGTGTAAGAGATGTGCAGAGATGCAATGTCATAAAGAAATACACGTTTCTAATCGAAAATACACTTTTTTACAAAACATTCTCAAAACTGATTTTCATGTCTTTAGATTTGGGAAATTGTACATTTTCATGTCTTTAGATTTGGGAGATTGTACATTTTCATGTCTTTAGATTTGGGAGATTGTACATTTTCATGTCTTTAGATTTGGGAGATTGTACATTTTCATGTCTTTAGATTTGGGAGATTGTACATTTTCATGTCTTTAGATTTGGGAGATTGTACATTTTCATGTCTTTAGATTTTGGAGATTGTACATTTTCATGTCTTTAGATTTGGGAGATTGTACATTTTCATGTCTTCAGATTTGGGAGATTGTACATTTTCATGACTTTAGATTTGGGAGATTGTACATTTTCATGTCTTTAGATTTGGGAGATTGTACATTTTCATGTCTTTAGATTTGGGAGATTGTACATTTTCAGAACATGAATGAGTTACAGTTAAATTTTTTTAAATATAAAAAAAATATTTTGACCCTAAAAACTTCTTCCGCTTAACCCATAAGGTAATATAATTTCTTAGTTTTTTCATTGTTAACTTTGTCTGTCATCAATATCCTCATGATCATCATCAAGAGAAAAATCATAGTCATTACTTGTGAAACGTACAACATGCTTATTTGGTGCTTGACACTTGATTCTACTTGGCACCATCATCTATAGTTCTGTCCATGAGGTTCTGCTTGCTTTAGCTCCCTGTTAGTTGTCTTTGGCCTCCACATTCTTGTATTCCCCTGTGGGTTCTAGTCAAGAGCATATCTGGTTTTATTGATTAGTTGTTTCCTGATGGTGTGTCGTAACCACGTCTATTTTCATTAATCTCCAGCTTTATTTATTGGCTGTTGTCTAGGCCCTGCCATAAGGCAGTTACTCACCCGTGAATTATTGGGACCCTATAGGGAAGCAGTTTAATAATAGTAACACTAACATTCCAAGCAGGTCATAAAATGTGACTAAGGAAGGTTGGGCTTGAAGCTGGCTACCCCATATTGTAGAAACTAAGCACACACAAAAACTTGAGCAAATATAGACACGTCATTTGAAGTAACGGGAAGACCTAGCATACATTTAAAACTTGAGTAAAAATGAACAAGTCAGTTGAAGTAACAGGAAGACCTAGCATACATTTAAAACTTGAGCACATATGGACAAGTCAGTTGAAGTAACAGGAAGACCTGGCATACATTTAAAACTTGAGCAGATATGGACAAGTCAGTTGAAGTAACAGGAAGACCTGGCATACATCTAAAACTTGAGCAAATATGGACAAGTCAGTTGAAGTAACAGGAAGACCTGGCATACATTTAAAACTTGAGCAAATATGGACTAGTCAGTTGAAGTAACAGGAAGATCTGGCATACATTTAAAACTTGAGCAAATATGGACAAGTCAATTGAAATAACAGGAAGACCTGGCATACATTTAAAACTTGAGCAAATATGGACAAGTCAGTTGAAGTAACAGGAAGACCTGGCATACATTTAAAACTTGAGCAAATATGGACAAGTCAATTGAAGTAACAGGAAGACCTGGCATACATTTAAAACTTGAGCAAATATGGACAAGTCAATTGAAGTAACAGGAAGACCTGGCATACATTTAAAACTTGAGCAAATATGGACAAGTCAGTTGAAGTAACAGGAAGACCTGGCATACATTTAAAACTTGAGCAAATATGGACAAGTCAGTTGAAGTAACAGGAAGACCTGGCATGCATTTAAAACTTGAGCAAATATGGACAAGTCAATTGAAGTAACAGGAAGACCCGGCATACATTTAAAACTTGAGCAAATATGGACAAGTCAATTGAAGTAACAGGAAGACCTGGCATGCATTTAAAACATCATCAGCAGAAAACGAGGTGCAAACAATATTACATTAGTAAGAGATAAGCAAGGAAATCTCATCACGACAGCAGAGGGATAGGAAACAAGACTTGATGTGTACTGTCACTGGATATTGACTGGTATATCATGCTGTAATATGATTTATCGCGAATGTGTGACATGGAAGTTCGTCAAGGTGGACATCTGTGTAGCAGTGCAGACTTGTATCACAATAGGTAACGTACAAGAGTGTGTGGTGCATTCATCACATTGAAAGGTGTAGATGTGGAGTTGATGGAATCATATGTTGTACTTGTTATAGATATGGAGTCGAAATATAGGTGAACAGCTGTGTACGTTTTCATCATTTATTATAGTCACAGCAACAGGACGTAGACAACTCCATATAAGCATGACACAGGAACATGGCGGATATGAAAACAGTTCACTACAATGGCATGTACATAAGTTCCAATAATTATATGATTATCATAGTGTTGCAGATTCCAATATATCTCTCAGTCCACAACTAGCAGAAAAACCTCGTATTACACAACGGGTAAATACTGTATAAATATTCAACAGTTTCATACTGACTCATCTTAAGTCATTCTTCTTAAGTCGACCTCCCAAACATAGCGGGCGACGAAATTAGCATAGTCCATCCCTCTAATCGGACGTATCGAAGATAGGCTGTCCTTTCGAAGATAGTCTTATACAACTCCCTTGTACATCAGGCGAGTTTTCATTTTCAAAGTTATAATAGCAATAACTAATAACCTATCTGTTCTTCCACTCCAGATAGTTATATATATTAGACCTCTATCAAACAGTAAACACTGTGGATTCCTCTTCTGTAGACATAAGTGTCTAAGTTCAAAATATACCGCTAATCATGCGGGTTGTAGAATACTATCTATACTCCTGGGTTTCTGTGCGTACATCAAAAAACAGTCTTAGATGGCTCCATCGAGCGTAACAAGAAGAATACTCTGCCTTTCAACCATTTGTGAGCTCTTGTCACTGGTTGACCCAAAATGCGTTCAGCTTACTCTGTGAACAAAAGAAGTGTGAAAGTTTCGTCTGTTACCTTGCTACGAATTCCTGACACAACTTAGAAGCAACTGCCGTCTTCCTGACTAACAGAAATAACACAGGGGACTTTCAATAACAGTGGAAGAGTTTCCATCCCCAGAGGCAATGCAGAGAAGTAACTAGACATTCCGTCTGACAGACCCAGAACAACAAAATGGCCTCCCGCCGGAAATCTTCTACACACTCTAGTTTGGACATGCGCAGTTCGCATCCCCTCTGACCTATCCAGTCAGCTGGTATAACCTGTTAAGGACAGTAACTACATATTTACTTTCCCTCAAAGCAAAAGATGAGTATTCGCCCTTAGATTATGGTTCCAATGAAAAATACATTAGACCCAAAAAATCTTATTCAAAATATTTCCAAACATAACAAGTATACAGACAGACTACATTATCAGTTATGAAAAACTGCACGTAACAAGCATACATAGGGACAGTTTATGGAAAATACTGAGGGCTTATGGAATTCCAAGCTGCATAGTGTCAATCATAAAAAGCCTCTATGCCAACTTTACGTGTAGCGTTGGGCAGAGCAACCTAACCTTTGAGGTGAAGACAGGAGTACGACAGGGATGCCCTTATCAACCACTCTATTTTTAACAGTCATAGACTGGGTGATGCGCCAGACAACAGAGGGCAGTCCAAGAGGAATAAGATGGACTACATTTTCTACATTGGAAGATCTGGAATATGCAGATGACATTGCACTACTAGCACATTCACATCAACACATCCAGGAAAAAACAGATAGACTTAATAAGTATAGCCAGCAGGTGGGCTTGAACATCAATCTAAAGAAGACAGAGGTCATGACGCTCAATGTGAGCAACCCTGAGCCCATATCAGTAAGGAATCAGCAACTGGTACAGACAGACACCTTCACATACCTAGGAAGCATAGTAACACCAGACAGCGGGGCAGGCAAAGACATCAACATCAGAATGAATAATGCAAGAACAGCCTTTTTTAGCCTAAACAACATCTGGAAGTCCTCTCAATACAGCACAAGCACAAAATAAGATTATATCAGAGCTGTGTGCTTTCTGTGCTTCTCTATGGTGCGGAATGCTGGAGAGTTACAGAGAAGGAAATGTCTAAATTGTCCTCTTTTCACACAACATTCATTCATTCATTCATAACCCTCCACTCCCAAAGGAGCATAGGCCTTCAACAAACACATGCCAAGTCCTCCTGTCCCGTGCCATCATCTCAAGTTCTTTCCATGTTCTCCTCATCATTTTCACCTCAGTTTCCAACTCTCTTCTCCATGTACTTCTTAGTCTTCCTCTGCCTCTCTTGCCCTGGGGGTTCCAGAACAAGGACTGCCTTGTAATGCTATCAACAGGTTTCCTCAGTGTGTGTCCTATCCATCGCCCTCGTCTTCTTCTCATCTCTTGTTCCACTGGCACTTGTCTAGTTCTTGTCATCAGTTCCACGTTGGTAACCTTGTCATACCATTTTAATCCCTCTATTCTACGCAAGCACCCATTTATGAAAGTCTGTAGCTTTTTGGTTGTTGTCTTTGTTGATCTCCATGTCTCCGAGCCATACAATAGGACTGACTTCACATTTGAGTTGAAGATTCTTATTTTCGTGTTGGATCCGATTTCTCTTGATCTCCATATATTTCCCAATGCAATGAAAGCTCCTCTTGCCTTTTGTATTCTTATTTTGATATCGCTGTCTGTCCCTCCAACTTTGTCTATATTACTGCCAAGATATGTGTCTGATTCTACATCTTGAATTGGTGTTTCTTCAAGTTCAACCCTGTTATCATTACCTGCATTTATTCTCATTATTTTTGTCTTTTCCCTGTGTATTTTCAGACCCAATTGCTGTGACCTCTCATCGAGTGTTTTCAATTTGTCCTGCATCTGATTACGGTTATGGGACAGAAGAGCCAAGTCATCAGCAAAATCCAGATCATCCAACTGCTTAGTCAGAGTCCACTGGATTTCACACAACATGCCTAAGAAAAATTCACCGAATCTTTTGGCCGAATACCATCACCAACCAAGATCTGCTTACTCGGAGCAAGCAAGAGGACATGCACACCATCATAGCTGGCAGACGCTGGGAGCTGGTTATGCGACGGCCACCTGCGCCAAAATGGTCTTCAGAAGAGACCCCGGATGCCATCACAAGAACAGCTATGCTTTGGACCCCTGAAGGAAAACGAAAGAGAGGCCGACCAAAAACCTGGCGGAGGACTGTGGAGGCTGAGATGCAAAGAATGAACCAGAGTTGGGGCACTGTACAAAGGATGGCCACCGATCGAGCAAAGTGGAATCAATTTGTTGTTGCCCTACAAGACGCCACTAGGCGTGATGGCGCCGTGGGGACGCTGCAAAGCTTTGACGGTGGTTGCCGGTCTGCATGGTAGTCTTGTTATGTTCTTCACAAAGTGTCTGTAGTCTTGTAGTGTCAATGGTCACTGTTCTCACATACAGTGTCTGATTAAGTCTGTTTGAGTGTTTCACTGTAGTCTTGTTGTATTCACATAGTGTCTGTAGTCTTGTGTTCACATAGTATCTGAAGTCTTGTGTTGACATGGTGCCTGTAGTCTTGTTGTGTTCACTGTAGTCTTGTTGTGTTCACATAGTGTCTGTAGTCTTGTTGTGTTCACATAGTATGTGTAAACTTGTTTTGTTCACTGAGTGTTTGTAATCTTGTTTTGTTCACAAAGTATATTTAATCTTGTTTTGTTGTTTGATCTGATTATTAGTCTTTGTCTTTACAGTCAGTAGCAGCTTGTGAATCTATGAATGGTTGTCTCATCTGTCTGGCCAGTGAATACCCGACTATAAAGTTCTGCAAAATCTCAGCTGCAGAATCCAGGATGAGTTTCAAATTTGTAAGTAACTCATAGATTAAAAATCTGGTCATTCAGAAGTCCAGGAGCTTGAGTTTTCATATTTGTATAGTGTCGATAGTGAACGAAACTCACTGTAATAGATACCTTTCAGACGCTGCGGTCGCAATTGCTCGAATAATATGTCAAGACCGACCGTGCTAGTCGTTTTTAGTTTTTTAGCTATATCTAGTGGGTTCGGGCATGTTATCGTAAATGTGATGGGCCATGATATACACTCAGAAACCGCCGGTTACCTAGGCAGTGAGTACATTAACTTGTCTCGCTATGGACGCAGACCCTCAAAGTCACCTGAGAGAGAGTTAGCATTCGAGTTTTTTATTCTTATAGAGAGATAATGTGGGTACTTACGCATTTATATCATGAATAGGAAATCATGAACCATAAGTGGGATCCAGGATTGTATATGCTCACTCCATATCCCATGATCTCACCCCCGGATAAAACTATAATTTTTATAACATTATTCGCTCGAAGATTCGCCCCAACAGTAATCACCCATGCATTATTGACAAATCGTTAAAACTTACGTTGGCATCTTTCGCTGCACCTTTAAATATGTGTTTACACCATGCACATTCCTAACCCTCGGATACTCCTTCACGCTCTCCGTGTTACAACTTATGCTCTCACACTCTCGAGTATGAATGTCCTCCCCCCCACGCTTTTTTACAGTAAAGTGCGATCCGCTTATTTTCTGTGAATTTTTTTAAGCGAACTCTAACAAGCGAAATACTCGCGGGAGCATTTCACACCAGCTCTAATAGCGAATCGCCCTCTTGGATTCTGACGCCAGTGCGGAACCTCACTAGGATCTTCATGTGTCTGGGATGGAGATTTTTGAGTCAGAATATAATAAAGCGCGTTAATATTCGGTTCTATCCGGAATATGGTAGGTGAACAGAGATCGACTCCGAAACGTGAAATGGAATGTCATCTTCGCTGCTAGTATATAAAGTACTCTCACTGGGAGATGGATTAGAGTTTATAGGAGTAGATGTTATAACATTAGGACATTACGGAAACATCATTAATCGAACAGAAAAAAAAAACATGAATATAATGTTACATTGGGTCTTCGCAGCGCCCAGGTAAGTCGGCACCAAACCATATAACCCCTTCCTCGAATGTCACTGTCATATGCTGACATGTGCGCGACGTTTGTGCTGGTTGCTACTGATGATGCCGCACAAAACTAAAAACCCCTTAACGAAAAACCCCATCGTTCATTTGATAAAAAACCCACACATCCACCTTACCACCCCCCCCCCCTTGGTCTAAAATCAGAGACAACTGGCCTTCATTTTGATATGCAAGAGATATTTCCATCGACGCTAAATTTGCCAACCAGTTACTTGAGCACGTTTGTTGGTTATTTTACAATATTTCTTTCTTTGTTTAAATTTTTTTATTTTTCATTTTCATTAGAATTTCTTTTACTCTTTGGATAATCACATCATTATCATTAAATACAATGTGCGATGATGTACTCTCGCTAAGTATAGTGTATAAAATGAGTTACCTCTCCGATCAATATACGCGTCCCTCCGCTGTGTTCTCAATGTGTATCATACTTGTGTCTTGTTTTCTCAATGTCTACTCCTATCACACATCTAAAACTGATGTACACAAACAAATTTTTATATCATCAGATTCACCAATATAATTTTTATTTTATTATACCAATATAAATTCCAGAAAAATTATAGCAAATTCTCTGATCCTGACCAAAGACATCAACACAAAAAACTATAGTCATTACAAGTCACCCACTATAAAAACGGGGCATTGTGAAAAAGAATGCAGCTGCAGGGGAAGTTTTCTGGAAGAGAATGCAGCGTGCTAAAGGTTAAAATCTCAGCATCAGAGCCCAGTATGAGATAAATGTTAACATTATCATCTGTTTAATTATTCTGTGATGACAGTTGAGGTAATTGTTATCATTATCATCTGTTTAATTATTCTGTGATGACAGTTGAGGTAAGTGTTAACATTATCATCTGTTTAATTATTGTATGATGACAGTTGAGGTAAATGTTAACATTATCATCTGTTTAATTATTCAGTTATGACAGTTGAGGTAAATGTTAACTTTATCATCTGTTTAATTATTCTGTGATGACAGTTGAGTTAAATGTTAACATTATCATCTGTTTAATGTTTCTGTGATGACAGTTGAGGTAAGTGTTAACATGATCATCTGTTTAATTATTCTGTGAAGACAGTTGAGGTAAATGTTAACATTATCATCTGTTTAATTATTTTATGATGACAGTTGAGGTAAATGTTAACATTATCATCTGTTTAATTATTCTGTAATGACAGTTAAGGTAAGTGTTAACATTATCATCTATTTAATTATTCTATGATGACAGTTGAGGTAAGTGTTATTATTATCATCTATTTAATTATTCTATGATGACAGTTGAGGTAAGTGTTAATATTATCATCTATTTAATTATTCTATGATGCCAGTTGATGTAAGTGTTAATATTGTCACCTATTTAATTATTCTATAATGACATTTGAGGTAAGTGTTAACATTATCATCTATTTAATTATTCAGTGATGACATTTGAGGTAAGTGTTAACATTATCATCTATTTAATTATTCTATGATGACAGTTGAGGTAAGTGTTAATATTATCATCTATTTAATTATTCTATGATGACAGTTGAGGTAAGTGTTAATATTGTCATCTATTTAATTATTCTATAATGACATTTGAGGTAAGTGTTAACATTATCATCCATTTAATTATTCTATGACAGTTGAGGTAAGTGTTAACATTATCATCATTTCCCATTTTGCTCCTCATGGAGCATGGAGCCACCCCTTGCAGGAAACCTGCACTAAAACATTTAAGTGTTCTTACAGCGGTGGTGTCTATAGCAATTTGTTTGACATGATAAGATTTCTAACTCCATGTTTAGGTAAGTATATAACTGTTTTACTTGAGAATTCTTGACTAGTTTTTGTTTTGATGTCATTATGTAAAATTTGTATGAATTTGATGGAACAAACCTTTAAAAAAGTATGACATTGTTTGTTAAAACTAATAAGGATAGGACATTGTAGGTGCTGTTTATATTTTTGTATTGACACAGAAGTATGATACTGTGTGTTACGTAATAAATAAAATAGGAAGTATGCTATTGTTTGAGAAATATCTAGACCAGTAGAAAGGTAGACAGCATAGAAATGGATTGAAAGAGCAGGTCATTTCCAACTGGAGAGAGGTCATCAAGGACAGAATGAATTAACTTTATTTGAAACCAGAGATCTTCAAGAATTGCCTTCTACAGCTTATTTAAATGTTACAAAGGGGAAAGATCACATCACATTAAAGAAGTGAGGAGTTCTGTATTTGGAGTAATCATTTCAACTGTTCATCTGGAAATTAGATTATGTTGTAAAAAGGAGGTTTTGTCGCGTGGAGAAATAACATTAAGGATTTAGGAAATAAGGTTTTATCACTTAGGGAAACTAGATTATGGTGTAAAAATTAGGCTTTGTCGCTGGGAGAAATAAAATTCAGGATTTAGGAAATAAGGTTTATCACTTAGAGAAACTAGATTCTCAATCTGTGGAAATTAGTTTTTGTTGCTGGAGAGTCTAAATTCTGTACTTGTGTATTACCATTTCAGGCAGTGGAAGGTGTACCTGCATTGCTTGTGTACAAAAACAAAGAACTTATTGGCAATTTTATTCGCTTGAGGGATGAATTTGGGGATGATTTCTTTGCTTCTGATGTCGAGAGCTTTCTTCAAGAGTAAGTGAACCTGTCTGTCTTGACATTTAATGTTCTTGGTTGTATAATTCCTCAGCTTCTTCCAGTGTCCTGGAGTTCATTATTATGTTTACACACAATATTCTGCTAAGGTAAAGAATACAAAACATAAGCTGGCAACTCGGTCTGTTCTTATCAATTTAATTATGTTTTTATTTGTTACAAGTTCCTAAGTAACAGTTTATGGTGGTTATAGAAAGTGTTTAGTTATTTGTATTTGTGATCCAGCTGTATAGTTTTGTGTAACCTAAGAAATAAGGTTTCTGTAACATTGTAGGAAAAGATAATTGTCAGAAATCGGAAGATACAACACACCTAGATACCAATAGAGTATGAGAATTGACAAAACATAGTGATTATTTATTTCTTTTAACATTTGTCATCTGACTGCTGATAATTTACTAGTTTTAGAAAATGTGTGTCGCTGTATGATTTCTAATTTACAAGTCTTAGAAAATGTATGTCAATATATGATTTCTAATTCACTAAATTTAGAAAATGTATGTCAATATATGATTTCTAATTTACTAGTTTTAGAAAATGTGTGTCAGTATATGATGTCTAATTTACCAGTTTTAGAAAATGTGTGTTGCTGTATAATTTCTAATTTACTAGTTTTAGAAAATGTATGTCACTATATGATTTCTAAATTACTAGTCTTAGAAAGTGTATGTCACTATATGATTTCTGATTACTAGTTTTAGAAAATGTATGCCACTATATGATTTCTAAATTACCAGTTTAGAAAATGTATGCCACTATATGATTTCTAAATTACCAGTTTAGAAAATGTATGCCACTATATGATTTCTAAATTACCAGTTTAGAAAATGTATGCCACTATATGATTTCTAAATTACCAGTTTAGAAAATGTATGCCACTATATGATTTCTAAATTACCAGTTTAGAAAATGTATGCCACTATATGATTTCTAAATTACCAGTTTAGAAAATGTATGCCACTATATGATTTCTGAATTACCAGTTTAGAAAATGAATGCCACTATATGATTTCTGAATTACCAGTTTAGAAAATGTATGCCACTATATGATTTCTAAATTACCAGTTTAGAAAATGTATGCCTGTGACGTTATGTTTTAAAGAGGAGAGAGTGATTGAGTGAAGGTGTGTGGATGAATAAAAGAGTGACAAAGAAGCAGACGCTATTCTATGAAGAACGTCTGCTGTCCACTGACACATGAAAGAACACTTCTCTCTCTCTTAATCAGGGCAGTTCCTTTTTAAGAACGTGAAAATGGAGGTTATAAGAATAGTAAAACTTGCCTCTTAGTGAATCTACAGAGAGATTACTGAAAAAATATAGAATTTAGGCAGAGGTTTAGGCATTCTTGTCACACTTTATCCCTTCCATGACTTCTGTAATTATATTGTCATCAACAATTACAGTGTGTTTTGGCTTGTTCCCCCAGGTAAAAGGATAAAAGACTATCTTATTACTAAAAATGTTTACATTCAACAAAAATGTGACACAAAGAAAATAAAACAGACTCAATGTTTTTGATTTAAACAAATATCAAATAGAATTTCCAAAAGAAATATAGTGTTAAAGAAAACCCAATCTATAGTGTTGTTTTTTACAAATATAAAATTCAAGTGTTACTTTGAATGACACCAAATGTGACAAAAATGGAAATCTAATTTATGTTTTGGTATCTTTTCAAATACAATAGAATTGTTACTTTGACTATGTTACTTTGACTATGTTAGGTAGTGTGTTATAAAGAATGTTTTCTTCATTTGGACATATGTATAAAACTTCTCAATGCTGGTATGGTATACTCAGCTTTCTAATTTGTGTGTGTCTGCCTGGCTCTAAGGTTAGCCAAGTGTTGCTGGTCTCCTGAAGTGTTGGACTTCTGCAGGACTCCGGGGTAATGGTGTCAGGCTCCTTTTGCCTTTCCACATTTTGGCCCTCAAGATTCCAGCTGTTATGTACCGACATTAAGGCTGGAGAGCAAATATATGTAACATTGCCGTAGTCAGTGCTAAGCTGCAACACATTTTTTCCCACACTGCTCTGAAGGACTCAGTCCATCAGATAATTTATGTCCCCGACTAAAGCGGGTATCATTCCAGTGCGACATTGTAACCTCGTTTACCACCTTTTCCGCCTCACTTTGACTTTATTAGTTTAGAATGTCTTGCTTGCCTTGCTGAGCAAAAACATAGCAGATATGAAGATCATAACTGTGGAATTCTGTCTTGCATTTAAAGCATGAAGAAAACAGTGGGTGTTAATTAACTCTCGATAAATAGTATATAAGAAGTTGCGAAGCTGACCATTCACTAGGGAACAAGAGTTGAGAAGCTGGCATTCACCAGGGAACAAGAGTTGAGAAGCTGGCATTCACCAGGGAACAAGAGTTGAGAAGCTGGCATTCACCAGGGAACAAGAGTTGAGAAGCTGGCATTCACCAGGGAACAAGAGTGGAGAAGCTGGCATTCACCAGGGAACAAGAGTTGAGAAGCTGGCATTCACCAGGGAACAAGAGTTGAGAAGCTAAAAAGTTGAGTCCTAAAAAATGTATGTTACAACGTGTTTTCTAAATTAGTAGTTTTAGCTAGTTTTGGCAAGGCATGCTTCCCTCAGACTAAACACAAGGTTGAACAGTTCTCTTGGAATGTATTTCCAAATACAAACTACCTTTCAGTTTTGATTCCCAGTTTGTAACCTATTTTATCTGTTTGTCCAAGAAATCAAATGACCTTGACTCATGAGAAAACTTTCTCAAAGGGCAAGAATCTTTAGATGTGCTATAAATAGCATTATGTAGCATGTGACGTAATTTAATATGCAAGTACCTGAAATTATTCTACAAATGTTTTAGATACATTTTAGTGGTCTAAAATTATGAAAGCCATTTTTTAAGAATTAATTTAAAGGCAGAACCAACACTCCAAAAAAAAAAAAAAAATTGTTTTAATTGACGATTTTCTTTGAAGCTCCATACGTGTTTATGATAATAGTACACATTACATCATGATGTCAGCCAGATTAAACATAAAAAAATTACATCATAATGCATCTATAAATAGTGATGTGTTTAGTGATGTACAAATGATACCAATCACTGAATGTGTGTGCATGGTAAATCTATCTCATAATAAAACAAAATCCAAATAGACTTTCACTTTCTGTCACTGACATGTGACTGACATGTGACAAGACCTGACCATTTTATGGAATTGTTGTTGAAGCTTTTGTTCCTTACCCATGGTCAGCGGGAGCCGCGCTGGTGTAATGGCTATGGCGTTGTACTGGCGACCAGGTTTTCATGGTTTGTGACAGACAACTTAGCCGTCCCTGAATTTGTTAGATGATGGTAAGAACCCTCTCATAACATCGGTACCCCTGAAGTGTTTGATGATATGGTATGACCCTTCGTAACGACCCCTTCAGATAGCATCAGTGCCCCCAAATATTTTGGTAACTTTTCATCAAACAGGATTTTTTTTTCTCACCTGGACTCATTAGCTATGCAACCTTTCCACGCAGATGGTCAACACGTTTGCTGATTAATATGTGGACAGTTTATCTCCCATTCATTCTGGTCATCGCATTGATTTAAGGAGAGGTTAAATCACGCCCACGAATATCTCTTGAGCAATCATATGCAGTTATTTTCATTAACTTGGCCAGTGGGGGGCGTTGCCAGCATCAAACGATAGTAGCGACCACGATCAAAGACACGGAAGAGATCTCAGGAAAGACTAGCGGCACGCTATCAAAGAGGCAGTAGTGGTCCCTGAAACGAGCGACGCAAGTTTCCTGCCGGTGTTTCGCATCTCGGTGTTAACCACAGAACGATCGCAGTGGGAGCGAACGGGAAAGCCGACGCGCACGCAACGAGCGGAGATACGGAAGACCAGGGGCGGCATCTCTCTTTAGTCTGGCGGTCAGATCCCCAAAAGTCTCATGAGATCTAAAAAGGTGTCAAATTCTTCATGTCCCACTCATCTTACATTTCATTTTAGATATATACAGATCATGAAGAAATGCATAGTATCACTCGTTGGCCAGACCTTGACAGAAGCACTAGCTATATTTGAAATCGTGTTAGATTTTCCCCTGGATTTTCATATATATTTGCAGTGAATTCTACTCTGTGCAAAACGGTAAAATATAATTGTGTAAAGTGATCAGTGGTCGAGTTCATTCATTATATTTCACTGGATTTTGCGTTAATTTAAATCTATTAAATTAAACCATCTCAATAGTTCCAGTTGTAAATGTAATGATATATCTATTATATTATTTCAAAAGATAATAGATGCTTAAATGATTAAATTAACTTTTAAAAGTCGCGAAGGAATTTATAACTAATTGAGTTAAGTCATATATACAGATGTGTGTTTTAACCATTTAAACTCGTGAAGTGTCTTCTTAAATATATCATTAAATACGCGAGTGTATATTTATAGTCTTAACGGGAAATTCATCGCGCTTTAGAATGTTATTTGATTTTTCGGTATATTACATGTTTTTTTCTTTCATACAGAGTGATCGTAACCTGCGATCCCAGCAATAAAGAAATCATACATCCTTAAACTTCCAGACATATTGATGAAACATTTTAAATTTAATCTTGTGGCGGTCCGATGCGACCTAGCTATCATAATTATATGAAAGAAAGCCTACCCAAGAATATCTTAAAAAAAGAACCATCAAATTAAATTACAATCTGTAAGATAAACTGGAAGATGAACAGTGCCAGTAGCGATATTTTATTTACTGCCCTACTGTGAGAGAGTACTTATTTACCTGTAACTGTGACTGGGCTAGTTTTTCCTCAATGGATTAAAAACCTACCGGTCAGTTGCTATCATCACGCCTTGAAGGAATTTTACCTCCAGCAGCGAAATTAAAGAGACCACTCCATCCTCACCCCTGTGTTGAATTGTGTCAGTGCCATCCCATAGACTCCTTTTTTTATATAATAAAACACAAGAACTCTTAGGCTTCAAGTCCGGCTATAAGTGGGAATATTTGCTATCAGCAAACCTCACTACATCTGGGGCGGGACATCGAAGTACTAGACATTTTCACTTGTCAAGAGTGTAGTTGCTGTTTATATAATTCTATGGATTGTCTGATGCTGCAATCGGTAAGTGTGTGTGAGTGTATGAGTGTGGATCCTCATGCGCGTGCATGAATGACAGGAGATTAATTTTTGCAAACCATTTGTTAACTTGCCTACCGGGTAATACCTTTTTCTGCATACCCGGCATTGTTCCTTTAGGTGGGATATTTTGTTAACTCTGTTAAACCCCCCCCCAACCCCCCCCCCCCCCCCCCCCCTCCCCCCCCCCCCCCCCCCTCTTTAACCCCCCCCTTTCATTTTCTTAGTAAAAGGAAGAACAATTGGGAATAACAGGATTTTTGTCTACCACCTATACTTAATATTGTAACACCTATTTCAGAGTAATTAAATTCACTGTTGGGTTACATTACCTATGTTCCTGATAACTATCTATCTTTGGACTGGGTTTATCTTTGTCTAATACAAGCGGGAAGGGCTTAGTCGATACCAATTCTCTTCACCCCCCCTCACCTTGTTATTTGTATTTTCTGTACTTATGATATTTTTTATGTAACACATGATAGTTTTTGTGATTGTTTTAAATGAGAATAAACCTTATAAACTTATTTAGTACTGTGTTGGAATACCCAAAGCCCAACAATTTCCCCTATCTGTTTAATATGGTTTGTATCTACGTGCATCTGTGTGTTTGAAGCACCAAATCGGTGTGAGCACAGGTGTGTGTCTGGAAACTGGCAAATAATTGTTTGACCAGGAGAGTGAAGAGAAGATTGAGAGGAACGATTTGTGTAAATAAGTCTGTCCTTACTCTCCCCAGCACTCTGTGAAGCAACTATTTACTCTCTACATTTTCTATCACTGAGCTTTCACCATCATTCTCCACTCTAAACAGGACCACTATTTCTAAGACTCTTTCTCTCAAAATAAATTTACGACATGGTTCAAACCCGGGCGTCAGCGTTTGAAGGAATGTTTACGACCGGAAATTTGACTGAATAACCTGAACGGCTCCTGCACATAAATCCCGTGTGAATGGGAAGGAGCGAAGCTCCTGACCGGGTTGGAAGGAAAGTCCACTGACCCCCCAGCCTCGCAATGACATGTCATTGTGCCAAAAGAGCTGGAAAGCTCGGAGTGCCACAGGTTAGAGAAAAAAACAAAAAAAACCCATGGTCAGCTTGACGTGGCTTATTCCCTGAAGTTAAAAAGATCGCTGTACATAACGTAAATTTGTACTTTAGGAGTAACCAGTTGTATTGTAATATGAAATATTATTTTATAATTTTTTTCGCGATTTAAAGCAAACTTTTGAATTAAAAATTCATGTTTTACTTACTTCTGACTCCATGAAAGTATGCAGCAGACAAAATAGATAGGGTGTACTTTGAAACAACTAGTGCCTGCTGCGGTTTCAGGAAGTGGCTACAATTAAAATATTTGTTTGTAGTACTGGCTACTTTTAAGACTAATTTGAGTATGTTTAGTAATGCAGTTATACAATATTTTATAATTACTGATAATTTCTTTCAGACATGGTTTTTTGCCATCCCAGGATTCCATGTATGTTATTCGTGACAAACAGACGGGAGAAATTCGAGGAACTCTTCAGCAAGATGAAGACAGCGGAAGCGATTTTGATGTTGATTAGTGTCGGTTGTATTACTTGACTTGCGGATTTTTTATTTAAAGTCCTAACTGTGGAGGCTTTATTTAAACTGCAATCAGTGTTGCTTATCTGAACATCTCAGTCTTGTCTGAATGTGTAAGAGTTTATCTTATTTGAATGTATGTCAGACATGTCTGAATGTATGAGTCTTTCTTGTATGACCTGAGATTCAAAATAATCATAAGACAAAGGAAGAAATGAATATTGTAATCTGCTTTCAGTATTGTCACTTTCTGTTTATGATATTTCCCTGTAGGTCTTTAGCAGCATTGTTTTATCAGATGTGCTTATTTATCTGTTTAGATGTAAGCTTCAGTCAGGGGACCTTTCATTTTATTTTTTACATTTTGTCCTTCAGTGTAAATAAAAAACATATTTTCTATGTAATTTTTATAAGTAATATAATGTATAAGAAGTTAAGTAACTTTTCTGGTCCTGCAGAAAATGATGGCTGCCAGGTTGGGTCTAGAAAGTTTTACATTGACTTGATTATAAAACCTGGCTATGTATAATGTGAAAATATTGGCGGTGGATATGACACACATATAGAAAACTTGCTGATAGCTTGACAGGGCAGTACTTATAATGGAATCTCAAGGGTAGAAGAATTAAAGTGACCCAGGAAGACATGCAACAGAAACAAACATTATGATATAGAGGATTTGAACACATATCGCCTGAGGTAAGATGGGTTAGAGGGAACTGGTTAAAGGCCGATACTTCACAGTCAGCTGAAAGACAGAGAGAGAAGTCATATGAAAAAATGTGGGGAGTAGATGTCAGTGATGGAACAGTTACAATAATTGTGTTGCTTATGTCAGTAACATCTAGCTTTTATTAGGTTGTGGAAAGATTTGAGATTTGACACCAAGGTCAAGCACGAGGAAATTGTCAAAAATGTTGGAAAACATAAATGTTAGTAGCAAATTAGATGTGAACCACATGTTCTGTACATAAAGAACATGTACTGGCAACAAACAGCAGCTGTAAGTCTTGGCGGCTAATTATGAATATTTCAACTAATAAAACAGTATGTTATACAGAGATCACCTGATGTGTTCAGTCTGCAGTGAAAATATAATCTGTGGGCTGTGGTTTTTACATAAGAAATTTTTTTTAATGCTTAAAAAGTGTAACAGGGATGTCCTGAAGGTAAGCCAATGGAGAAAGGAGGTGCATTATGGACATTAGAAGGAAGCCAATGGAGAAAGGTGGTGCATTATGGACATTAGAAGGAAGCAGTCCACTTTGTGTGGACATGTTATGACAAGAAAGCTGAATATATCATGATAGCAGGAAAGATTGAAGAAAACAAGAGATAGAAGACAACAAAGACAGAAGATACTGTGTGTAATCTCAGCTGTCCATATCATTTAACATAAACACACTGTGCTCTCTTTTTCAGATGAATCGCTGAGCTCAAAACTTGTTCCAGATTATTAAAAACCATTGTCTTGAAGAATGTCCTGGGTGTTACTTTTGATTGCCCATAAATGGATTCATTTTACTTCTAGAATTATTCATCCTGAAATTTTTCAATTGTTTTGTAGTTCGGGATGGTGTATAAGAGATCTGAGACATGTTTTAGTAACTTTACTAAATATTCTTTAAAGGAGTCTCATTACGGCCAGTTTAACCATTTGGTGAACTAGGTGGTCAGCCAGGGGCAGCAAAATATGATGAACTTAAAAATTGGTATAACACAAAAAGTTGTAATTCGAAGAAAAGAAATTATTTTCTCTGGCCATTCTACACCATTGTAAATAAATATGTATACATATATTAGTGTCAGCACATTTGTGTGCTTGTTTCTTGTGCTTGAGTGTGTGCGTCTGTGGTCTGTGTAAGTATATGTATGTTTGTTTGTGTATATGTATATACACACAGACACGCTACTTGGAGGTGCCAAATAAGCTGTTTGTCAAGAGCACCAAATACCCTAGCATCAACCCTGCCCATATTTTGTTAACTTTCAGACTTGGTAGTTTTTTTCTGTCTCATATCTGATCTCCCTGAAACATACTTCTAACTTTCTGCCTTATTAGTTTTATCTGTGTCAGATTTTATTGGTTTTTGTGAGACATTCTAACTTTATGACATTAGTTTTATCTGTGTCAGATTTGATGTCCTTGAGACATTCTCGTACTTCTAACTCTCAGACTTGGTAGTTTTATCTCTCAGATTTATTTTTTGTGAGACATTCTCATACTTTTAACTTTCAGATTTGACACTTTTTCTCTGTGTCCCAGATTTGATTTCCCTGAGACATTCTCACATGCATTCTTTCTTGACTTCACATTCTCATATTTTTGACACCCTGAAGTGTCTGTATTCCTCCTTGTCTCAGGTGTAACATCTCTAAGACAGTTATAAAAAAAACCAGTGACTTCTACATTGTGCAAGTAGACATGGTTTTGTTGTCATGGAATCTCACTGTATCAGTGATGTCCGTTATTTGTAATATTGTACATGATTTTATCTATTGTAGATTGTTCACGCCATTATACACTGTTTGATCTGTCATTAATGACAATACACTGTAGACCTGATATAACACAGAGGGTGAGATCCAACCTTTAGCACGCTATTAGTGAATCCATCTTGTATAAAATTTCCATATTCTGACATAAATTATGGACGTTTGACAGAAGCCAGCAACCTGAAGTACATCCAGCTTATGGACAAACAAATATCGTCATCACACGTGTGTGAGTGTAAACAAGTAAAGGATGTATTAATCATGTACATCTTTTGTTTTGGATGCTAAAAATAAAGATTTCACTCAAATGGTTTGTGTTTTTATTGCTAAACTCGTGAATCATTCAGACGTGGAAAGGGGACAGTAAAAAAAAAAAAATTGTGATTCAGCTTCTGATGTGGTATAACCGATCCCGTGTTATATCGAGCAGTGTTATATCGAGCAGTGTTATTTCAGATCTACAGTGTGTTTGATTTGCCACCACAACTTGAGTCATATGTCAGTAGACACTGTCAGGTCTTGGCCAGCTGCAAGTTAACAGAAAATGTTGATTCAGTTTTTTATACATTCTTCTGCTACCGTTCTCATGCCTTAAGAACTCTGTGATAAAGCACTTAATTTTCTCTGGCTGTGGTGGTTGTTCATACATAATACTGGAGCTGTATTTGTGTCATCCCAGACCAGAAAAGGCACGTCACTTTATCTTCTTAAGGCCGGCCAAGCGAACAAAATTTATTCATGCTGTAAATTATTTTTTTTGGTCTTCATTATTGGGCATGACACAAAACTTGTCACAAATTCACTGGCTTAATTTGGACTCTCCGCTCAGAGAAGCAGTGGTTATGTCATCATATTTTCTTGATCACAGCTGTCGAGATTCAGTAGAGTAGAGTGCCAGTGGTATCCTTGAGTATGGCCAGTGGTCAGTGATATCGTTGAGTATGGCCAGTCATCAGTGATATCCTTGAATATGGCCAGTGGTCAGTGATACGGCCAGTGGTTCAGCACTTAAAAGTGATATCCTTGAGTATGGCCAGTGGTACGGCCAGTGGTTCAGCACTTAAAAGTGATATCCTTGAGTATGGCCAGTGGTCAGGGATATCCTTGAGTATGGCTAGTGGTCAGTGATATCCTTGAGTGGTCAGTGATATGGCCAGTGGTTCAGCACTTACCTCTTTGACTCCAGACCAACGCTCTGAGCGTTGCAAAATTCAACGCGCCGTGCCAGTGCAACGCTCAGAGCGTTGTTTTTAGTTTATCATGAATAAACCCCCAAAATCGTCCATTTAATGCAGTTCATATTTTAAAACTCGTAGAATGACTTCCGCTACTATTTAAACAACTAATTTGACTGTAGTTAAGCAGCATATGTGCGTGTTTTGATGTTATTATCACAATTTTTGTGAAGATTCGCGTGTTTGCGTTTTTCGTTGTTATTGCTAGAGAAATATGTCACACTTTATATTTACATTTTCTAAGTCTCCTAAGCAAATAATTGTGTCAAACTACTTTGAAACATTGCTGACATTGATGATGATTGTTTGGTAGTCACAGTTTGTTGTCAAAATACGGAATCGGTGCAGAAAAGCTAGACACATTAGATTTAGTTGATGAGTGGGCGTAGTCATATTCTGGCCGATCAAAAAGCAACAAAACTAGACCTACCGTAACATCTAATCACTAGTCCTAGGTAGAAGATGAAGCTAGGGATACTATTAAAACATTAAACAAGTGTAAAAAGTTTTTATATGATGTTATTCTTCTTTATTTGTTTGAAAATTACGTAATGCAAGATTGTATAATTTATTTTTTTCTTACAAGGGACCACAGTAAAAACTGGTGTGAATAACACTAAATGTACTAATTGTGGCCATAAGCAATGTTTTTTTTTTACTTTGTATATGGATTAACTTGATGTTTGAAGACTAAAAAGAAAGTTTTAATGTCTACAACAGTAATTTGTCTTTGGTAAGATCGTATTCTACAGTTAACTTTTTAGTGTTTTTCAATTATACATGCAAAATATTTTAAGTATACCGAACACACTTGTGTTAATACTACCAAAGACGTTGTATATTACAATTCTCTATCCATTTCCCTACAGTTTGGTATATAATAAGTACATGTTCACAGAAAAAGATTAACATAAAATTTACACTAAAAGACAGTACACTTCATCGTTTAGAATTCTTCAAAAAATAATTATGGAGTCAAAGAGTTAAAAGTGATATCCTTGAGTATGTCCAGTGGTCAGTGATATCATTGAGTATGACCAGTGGTCAGTGATATGGCCAGTGGTTCAGCACTTAAAAGTGATGTCCTTGAGTATGGCCAGTGGTCAGTGATATCCTTGAGTATGGCCAGTGGTCAGTGATATCCTTGAGTATGGCCATTCGTCAGTAATATCCTTGAATATGGCCAGTGGTCAGTGATACAGCCAGTGGTTCAGCACTTAAAAGTGATATCCTTGAGTATGGCCAGTGGTCAGTGATATCCTTGAGTATGGCCAGTGGTCAGTGATATCCTTGAGTATGGCCATTCGTCAGTAATATCCTTGAATATGGCCAGTGGTCAGTGATATGGCCAGTGGTTCAGCACTTAAAAGTGATATCCTTGAGTATGGCCAGTGGTCAGTGATATCCTTGAGTATGGCTAGTGGTCAGTGATATCCTTGAGTATGGCCAGTGGTATCTTTGAGTATTGCCAGTGGTCAGTGATACGGCCAGTGGTTCAGCACTTAAAAGTGATATCCTTGAGTATGGCCAGTGGTCAGTGATATCCTTGAATATGGCCAGTGGTCAGTGATATCCTTGAGTATGGCCAGTGGTCAGTGATATGGCCAGTCGTTCAGCTCTTAAAAGTGATATCTTTGAGTATGGCCAGTAGTCAGTGATATTCTTGAGTATGGCCAGTGGTCAGTGATATCCTTCAGTACTGCCAGTGGTCAACACTTAAAAGTGAAATCCTTGAGCACAGAAAAAACAAATGTAGGTAAACTTTAATGTCAAATGCAGACAAAGATCTTTCAGTAGACAGTTTGATACAAAACATTTGCATATTTGTAGTTGAAAGTTGTGTTCTGTCTTGAAATTTGCCACTGCATAAATTATTGCCACTGTGTGCCATGGTCCACTTTAGCCCATTTGTAAATATGGCTGTCAGTTCTGGTATTTGAATTTGCTGTGCACAAAGTCACAGAGTTATGTTTAAAAATTATAATAAAAATCAATTAGTAATTGAAATAATAATAATAAATAATTTATACAATAAATGCCCTATCACTTGTCAGATGACCTGTATACCTAATACCCATGATTTATGTTACATTATGTTGAACATTGGCACGAAATATTGTTCAGGTTTTGTTTTACTTAATGTTTTCTTTGTTCAGTAAATAAATGTTGTCTTATTTAACGTCTCAGACTGGTTTACTTGCTTTGTCCATGTATTAGTCTACTGTTTGGGTGAGATATTTGTAGTACAGGGGGTCAAGATTCTACTGTTTGGTTCAGAGACTTGTAGTACAGGGTGTCAAGATTCTACTGTTTGGTTGAGAGACTTGTAGTACAGGGGGTCAAGATTTTACTGTTTGGCTGAGAGACTTGTAGTACTGTGGGTCAAGATTCTACTGTTTTGTTGAGAGATTTGTAGTACAGCAAGTGAAGATTCTGCTGTTTGGTTAAGAGATTTGTAGTACAGCAAGTCAAGATTCTACTATTTGGTTGAGAGATTTGTAGTACAGCAAGTCAAAGTTCTACTATTTGGTTGAGAGATTTGTAGTACAGCAAGTCAAGGTTCTACTGTTTGGTTGAGAGACTTGTAGTATAGGGTGTCAACATTTTACTGTTTGATTAGTGCAGGGGGTCAAAATGTTACTGTGTGGTTGAGAGACTTGTAGTGCAGGATGTCAAGATTCTACTGTTTGGATGAGAAACTGTTAGTACAGCAAGGCAAGATTCTACTGTTTGGTGGAGAGACTTGTCGTGCAGGAGGTCAAGATTTTACTGTTTGGTTGAGAGACTTGTAGTACAGGGGGTCAAGATTTTACTATTTGGTTAGGAGACTTGTAGTACTGTCGTAGATTTTTCGATAGGAGTATTAAGACTTAGGTTGGTCCCTTCTGAATAGGTTGGAATGAGTGTTAGTCACAGTGAGAGATGGAAATAAAAAACATAGACTTCCACGAGTGAGGTGGTAGAATAGTGATAGATGCTGTCTCTGAGAGCGGAAAATCTTCTCTCTCACCTATCTTCTATGACAGATCTAAAGTAGTCAGACAGTCTAAACACAGATATATATATATTACATATATTTCTATCTAATCACGGGCACGCACATACACGTGACGACAGTTAAACACACAGATGTGGGAACTCTATAACAATGAATATATATATTATTTGAACGAGCTGACCAACGCACTGATTAGTTCAAGAGAGATTTTTATTATTATCATTAAAAAAAATCTTCTCACAACACCAAAGAAATACCTCAAGGAAAAAACATATACAAATAGTCATAAAATTTAAGAACAAAATGCTACAAGGATGATAGCCCGTTAGAATCTTACTCTAGGTTTAGCCCACAGCCCCGTTAAGAGAACAGATGATGGCCCAAAGAGTTATAGATACATAGGGTTGAGTCTAAGAGGTTTCTTTCTTTCTCGTAAATGTATGAACAGAGTTGGATAATCTGATTTAGCCTAAGAAAAAGGAGACTCTAGCATTTGTAACAAATTCTGCAGATTAAAAAAAGTTAAGACAGCAAATGGGTGACAATAATACACCGGTAAAATAACACTCTGACCTGTGTACTCTCATTCATTCAGCCATGGCCTTGTTCACACATATATACTCACAACTTTGCTCGCTGCCTCTGGGAACATAATAATTCTAGGACCTTCGCACAGACCCGAAAAATGCAGTCATCGACCAAGAAACCCCCAGTTCCAAAAGACGTACTGAACTCTCTGTCTCAGGGAAACGATTCCTTGGGTGTTCTAATTTTTTCCGAATGTCTGATTAAGTCACATAAAATTTGTCCAGGCACGAAAGTTAGCAGAGCACAATGTCATTAGCTTTGGATTCTAGGATTTAAGGAATGTCAGATCGGTGTCTTCTTTCAGGCAGGTATTCTTGTATATTCTTTGGTCACTGGCCACAATACTAGTCACAATTCTACTGTCTGATGGCATATGCACTGTCAGATCCAGTGTTACTTGAAACAAAAAAAAACCCACGTGGTTAAAGATAGGAACTGTCTATGCTTCACACAAATATATAAAATATTCTCGACTGAGTATTTAACAGTTAAATTAAACTCATTTCAGCTACTTGTTTAGTAAGCTAAAAATATAATTTATTCTGCTTTCCACCGTGTGCGTCACTAGAAAATATAATACAAACTATAAATTAGTTGCTCTGCACCAAATCTAACTAGGGAACGAGCTAAGCGATTAAACACTTTAAACCCTACACACAATACTAGATATATAATATTAATATACCTCAAACACAGAAGTACTAAGAACTTAAACCACTTCGACCAAACTAAAGGCCATCTCTATTAACAGAGATATTTTAGAAATCGAACGAAGGCTAGTTCTAGTCTAACTGCAAAGTTACTGAGTGAAATGAAATAAAATTTCAAACGTGGGTTAATATTTTAAACCAGACAAAGGATGAACTATTTCCCCCGCCCCGATCTCTCCCCCTTCTCATAACAGCTACGTTTAACTTAGAGGCGTGTCGTAACTGCCACCAGTGCGATTACGCACCTGCGGTAACAAACTGACCGGGAAAAACGCGTGTCAGTTGCAAATCTCAGACATCCGTCTGAAACCGCGACTATAAGGTATAAATATTTGCTCCTACTTAAGCGTTCGGCCGATGCGACTGTTTGTTGACCGGTGAAAATGCAGACGGATGTCGGCTGTCTCCTAGCCTTCTCACGCGTTTAGGTCGAGAATCTAACTCAGGAGTGTCGTGTCATCTGAAGGTGCAGACCCAAGTCGGCTCGATGTCTGAGATGGACTGCAACTAAATCGCACTTCACGTCTGACTGACATCTATGTAATAAAATTACGTATCCCAGTATGAGAAAAACACAAGGTAAAATTTGAGAATACTGAAGAAAATATTTTTCGCAATCGAGTGATGCGAAAAATACAGGAAAAACAAGTACGGAAAGATAATAAAATAAAAGGATTCAGGGGAGAGAATAGGAAGAAGATGTAGGCAATTTAATGATATAAAGACCTACGTGACAGGACGTCCCCCCTTTAAGATATGGAAGCACTCCATGTCTACGTTATGGAATTAAATTTCCTATAACCGTAGCTCCGGGGTGTCTGTCTTCTTCCCTCTCATCTTCCCCCTCCATCTCTCTCCAATATCTACTCATGAAGTCTGCCCCGACGTTTCCTTCCTCTGGAATGTCTCCCATGCGCGCTTGAAAGAGCGTCGCCGCTTATGACATTTTTCAAAGATTTTCTGTGATTGCAGTGGAATTTCCCTGCCACTATCGTCATCTTCGTCAGTTTTGGCGATCGTCAGGAGATGGTCGGAGGTCGGCACTGGTCTTTCCAAGTATCTCTTTAAGAGATTTAAATGGAAAACCTTCTCCATTCCTTGAATAGATATCTGGTAGTTAGCCTTAGAAATCTTTTTCAGGACGGTAAACGGCCCTTGCCATCCGATCTTCAGTTGGTTGTTCTCGGTAGGGAGTAACACCAAAACTTTCTCTCCTGCTTCCAGTTCTCTCTCTTTCGCGACTTTCCTGTATCGATTAGCGTGCTTGGTGCGTGCTCGCTTAAAGTTAGTCGTTGCTAGGTCCCACCCTAGTTTCAACCTTTCCTTTAAAACCGACACATATTTACTTGCTGAGACGACTGTCTCATCCGCCTTCTCGTCTGTCAGAGACTGAAGTAAGGCTTCAAGCGGGCCCTTAATAGGTCTGCCAAATAAAAGCGTAGCTGGCGGAAATCCTGTGGAAGTATGAGGAGATTCTCTGTAGCCAAATAAAGCTGCCGGAATGCAACAATCCCAATCTTCAGGTTTCACTTGTGCCAGTCTACTTAACATCATGTTGAGGTTTCCACTAACACGTTCCACGAGCCCATTTCCGGCCGGAGTATAAGGCTTTGTGTAGATGTGTTGGGTCCTCAAGATCTTAACGATCTCATCCATCAACAGGTTTCGGTATGGAGATCCGTTATCCGTCAACACTTGCTGCGGGAATCCCAACCGAGTGAAAATCTGCACTAGGGCTTCTGCGACATGCTTGTCATCTGCGCATGTTAGCGGGATAGCTTCTGCCCATAAAGTGCATGTATCGACTAAGGTCAGGATAAACCTGTTCCTTCTTTTAGTCCTTTCGAAAGGCCCTAAAATGTCGATCACAACCCGTTCGAATGGTGTTCCCACTATTGGCATTTCACCCAAAGAGACTGGGGGTGCCCGTTGCTTGGGTGGCACACGTTGGCACTGGGCACAGGATTTGACATATCTGATAATATCAGTATTTACTCCTGGCCACCAATAATGAGTGGTTATACGTTGGTTTGTGGCGTTCTGTCCCATATGTCCGCTGAAGGGAAGAGAGTGCCCCATTTCTAGGATTTGGCTTCTGTACTGTTTCGGTACTAGGAGCTGGTTGTAACCTTGGTCAGGCTTGCCCGTTCTCCGATAAAGTACGCCATCCTCAGAAAAAAATGTCCCCGTGCTGTTTGGGTTCCTTAGCCATGGGCAGTTTCCTAAAGCAGGGTGCCAAAGTAGGGTCCTTGTATTGCGCTTCTTTAAGTTCCATGGGTAACAAATTAGGCGCAGGCTCCCGTTCCTTCTTGGTTTGCCCTCTTGTAGTTACTGCTGCCACAATCGGCTCTTCCGGTTTCCCAATACACACGTATCTCCCGCCAAGTATGACTGGGTAGATGGGATCATCCATAACAGCCGCTTTGATCACACCTCTGACAAAATCAGAGTGGATCTCCACCAATGCGATGGGAAGCGCTGTAGGTGCCTCACTCTTACGAACTCCACACAGTTGGACGGTCTCTGCTGTCTCTTGACCGGGTTTGACCAGGTTTCTGGCAACAATGCAATCATAAGAAAGCCCCGTGTCAAATAAGCAAGAAGTTTGAGAACCGTTCAAAATAACAGTACCTCGCGTTGAGGGTCTATCCCCAACAGGTTGGAAATCACTGTCAACAATTCCGCCTTGCGAGACTGTCAGTAAGCATCCGATGCGTTTAGGCTCGGTGTGCTCACTCTGATCATATGTCCCGTGCTCAGGGGTTCCCCTTTGCCACCTTGTCCTTTCTGGCCACGCTGCCATGAAGGGCGGTCGGGTTGATCAGACTGTTTGGGGTGGTTGGGGTACTTGTTCTTGTAGAACTTGGATTTTTCAGGAGGGGGGTTTTGAGGTCCAGTTTCTCTGTGGTTATTTTGGTTAAAAGCCTGAGAAGATTGCTCTAGGTTATGTTTTCGAAAATGCTCCTCTGTCGGTTTCCGCTTTGTGGCCGGTAGTTCAGCCAGCGCATTGTGATAACGCTCAGACTTTTCCAAAATGTCTTCAAGTTTTTCTGCCCCCTGCTCAGCGAGAAATCTCCGGGTATCAGCAGACAAAGTGTTCTTTATTTGTTCCATTAAAACAAATTCCTCAAGACCTTCATAGGTAGAGGGGAGCTGCGAGAGCTCTAGGCACTTTGTCAGATATCCCTTCAACCGAGACGAGAACTGCTGAAAAGTTTCAGAATTCTCTTTTCTGCTGTTGCGAAACAGTTGCAAAAACTTGCGAGCGTTCATTTCAAAGCGCTCCAGTAACGCTTTCTTCAACACATCATAGTCGTCTTGTCGGCTACTTTCCAGCTTAGAATAAACATCATAAGCAGAACCTTTTAGGGCCTGGGAAAGTTTCATATTCCAACGCGACCTCTCTAACCCGTACAGAGTTGCAATTTTCTCAAATTTTTCTAACCATGTGTCAATCTTCTCATGTGGACAAGGAAAAGACTCAAGAGTGAAGGACATAGCGTTAAGTTGAAGAGATTGAGTGTTTGAAGGATCAGTTAAGGAAGAATGAGGAGAAGACTCTCCATTGCTGGAGGTAGAGGCAGCACCACGACTTTGGAATTCCAGAGTTTTAAGAGCTAACTCATGCTGTCTCTCCTTCTCTCTTTCCTCATGCTGTCTCTCCTTCTCTCGTTCGTTCGCCCTGCGAATTTCCATTTCCTCGTCCATCTTCTTCTGCTGTAATAGACGGTCTTCCGCTTCTTTCCTCTCCGCTGCTTCTTCTTTCCTCTTTAGCTCTTCTTCTTTCCTCTCCGCATCATATCTCTCAAGTTCGTCCCTGACAAAAGCTTTCGCTTCTTCTCCTTCCAGTCCGTCCTCTCTCGCTTCGTCCCTGAGGAGTTGTCTAAGCTTTGCCCTCTCGGCCATATTATGTCAGTGACTGAGACACGTGGAGATAGAAAATAGGAAAAAGAATAACCTGGTTCCTACCACTTACGAGAAAAAAAATACCAAAAATCCGAAAGATGATATCCTTAACCCTGGGATACCTCCTCCAAAATAAAATCTAACTATCGCTGCTATTATCGGCAATAAAGCACCTAATGCAAAACACGACTACGCCAACTAAATGGTAGTTAAGATTACTTCTGAAAAATAAGTTGCTACAGTGGAAAAGCAAATAATTATTGTAAAAATTAAAGAGAAAAATAATCCCTTAATTTTAATCCACTATCAAGTTTACCCCTGAAGACAGTTAGGGTGAGGGAGGCAATTAATCTGGACAAATAGTCCGAAACGCACTCCTTAACTTTAGTTCAAACACCTTCCTGCTTCAGAACCCTTGTGAATGTTATACACTCACAAAACTTTACCAGCGTTTAGTATTACAAAATCATTAATTAACATGTATTCCGACAAAATCAACCTGTAAACCAAATGTATAATGCTTCTTAATGCTGTGGAAAAAAACTTATCAGTTTGTGTGGTCAGCACGCCCGTAAACAGATCGTTAGTCTAGGGGATAAATTATTTAAAGATATAACAACTCACAAGACATCACACTCTTACTCTATTTCAGAATAAATAATCTTAAGTACAAAATCCAGATAGACGAGTCCACGTTTGTCGTACTCGTCTTCTTATTCTAAGTTCAAAAATCCGTCGGACGAGACCACATTTGTCGTATCGCCTTAGGATTTTGGGTTCAATTCCCGGTAACGAGCGACCATTTGTCGTAGATTTTTCGATAGGAGTATTAAGACTTAGGTTAGTCCCTTCTGAATAGGTTGGAATGAGTGTTAGTCACAGTGAGAGATGGAAATAAAAAAAACATAGACTTCCACGAGTGAGGTGGTAGAATAGTGATAGATGCTGTCTCTGAGAGCGGAAAATCTTCTCTCTCTCTCTCACCTATCTTCTACGACAGATCTAAAGTAGTCAGACAGTCTAAACACAGATATAAATATATTACATATATTTCTATCTAATCACGGGCACGCACATACACGTGACGACAGTTAAACACACAGACGTGGGAACTCTATAACAATGAATATATATATTATTTGAACGAGCTGACCAACGCACTGATTAGTTCAAGAGAGATTTTTATTATTATCATTAAAAAAAATCTTCTCACAACACCAAAGAAATACCTCAAGGAAAAAACATATACAAATAGTCATAAAACTTAAGAACAAAATGCTACAAGGATGATAGCCCGTTAGAATCTTACTCTAGGTTTAGCCCACAGCCCCGTTAAGAGAACAGATGATGGCCCAAAGAGTTATAGATACATAGGGTTGAGTCTAAGAGGTTTCTTTCTTTCTCGTAAATGTATGAACAGAGTTGGATAATCTGATTTAGCCTAAGAAAAAGGAGACTCTAGCATTTGTAACAAATTCTGCAGATTAAAAAAAGTTAAGACAGCAAATGGGTGACAATAATACACCGGTAAAATAACACTCTGACCTGTGTACTCTCATTCATTCAGCCATGGCCTTGCTCACACATATATACTCACAACTTTGCTCGCTGCCTCTGGGAACATAATAATTCTAGGACCTTCGCACAGACCCGAAAAATGCAGTCATCGACCAAGAAACCCCCAGTTCCAAAAGACGTACTGAACTCTCTGTCTCAGGGAAACGATTCCTTGGGTGTTCTAATTTTTTCCGAATGTCTGATTAAGTCACATAAAATTTGTCCAGGCACGAAAGTTAGCGGAGCACAATGTCATTAGCTTTGGATTCTAGGATTTAAGGAATGTCAGATCGGTGTCTTCTTTCAGGCAGGTACTATATTTGGTCACCACAATACTAGTCACAATCTCTGTCGGAATGTTAATGTTATTCTTGTAATATTCTCGCCGCCAGGCAGCATGTACATTTAAATTTGTGGAGCAATATGAACTGGCTCAAAAGCCCAATATATATTTCTAGTCTTTAGAAACCGTTAGTGGGATTGCTATTACTGTCTCTCTCTGATGGCATATGCACTGTCAGACCAGTGTTACTTGAAACAAAAAAAACCCACGTGGTTAAAGATAGGAACTGTCTATGCTTCACACAAATATGTCTCTTTACTAAACGCTGGCAAGTTGGGTACCACCGTTTCACTATATAAAATGGAAAGAACACATATCAAATAATTTACATATATGTACTCAATATAACTTACATTTTAAATAGCAAGCCGACCGCTTGACTTATAATTTAAAACTTCCCGGGAAATAAGTTATATAAAAAAAATCGATCATCATGAATTAGGAATATCATGCGGATTCCGTCAATATTCACTGATGTCGCATCTAGCATTTATAAGTTAGATATAAAATATTCTCGACTGAGTATTTAACAGTTAAATTAAACTCATTTCAGCTACTTGTTTAGTAAGCTAAAAATATAATTTATTCTGCTTTCCACTGTGTGCGTCACTAGAAAAATAATACAAACTATAAATTAGTTGCTCTGCACCAAATCTAACTAGGGAACGAGCTAAGCGATTAAACACTTTAAACCCTACACACAATACTAGATATATAATATTAATATACCTCAAACACAGAAGTACTAAGAACTTAAACCACTTCGACCAAACTAAAGGCCATCTCTATTAACAGAGATATTTTAGAAATCGAACGAAGGCTAGTTCTAGTCTAACTGCAAAGTTACTGAGTGAAATGAAATAAAATTTCAAACGTGGGTTAATATTTTAAACCAGACAAAGGATGAACTATTTCCCCCGCCCCGATCTCTCCCCCTTCTCATAACAGCTACGTTTAACTTAGAGGCGTGTCGTAACTGCCACCAGTGCGATTACGCACCTGCGGTAACAAACTGACCGGGAAAAACGCGTGTCAGTTGCAAATCTCAGACATCCGTCTGAAACCGCGACTATAAGGTGTAAATATTCGCTCCTACTTAAGCGTTCGGCCGATGCGACTGTTTGTTGACCGGTGAAAATGCAGACGGATGTCGGCTCTCTCCTAGCCTTCTCACGCGTTTAGGTCGAGAATCTAACTCAGGAGTGTCGTGTCATCTGAAGGTGCAGACCCAAGTCGGCTCGATGTCTGAGATGGACTGCAACTAAATCGCACTTCACGTCTGACTGACATCTATGTAATAAAATTACGTATCCCAGTATGAGAAAAACACAAGGTAAAATTTGAGAATACTGAAGAAAATATTTTTCGCAATCGAGTGATGCGAAAAATACAGGAAAAACAAGTACGGAAAGATAATAAAATAAAAGGATTCGGGTGAGAGAATAGGAAGAAGATGTAGGCAATTTAATGATATAAAGACCTACGTGACAGGACGTCCCCCCTTTAAGATATGGAAGCACTCCATGTCTACGTTATGGAATTAAATTTCCTATAACCGTAGCTCCGGGGTGTCTGTCTTCTTCCCTCTCATCTTCCCCCTCCATCTCTCTCCAATATCTACTCATGAAGTCTGCCCCGACGTTTCCTTCCTCTGGAATGTCTCCCATGCGCGCTTGAAAGAGCGTCGCCGCTTCTGACATTTTTTCAAAGATTTTTCTGTGATTGCAGTGGAATTTTCCCTGCCACTATCGTCATCTTCGTCAGTTTTTGGCGATCGTCAGGAGATGGTCGGAGGTCGGCACTGGTCTTTCCAAGTATCTCTTTAAGAGATTTAAATGGAAAACCTTCTCCATTCCTTGAATAGATATCTGGTAGTTAGCCTTAGAAATCTTTTTCAGGACGGTAAACGGCCCTTGCCATCCGATCTTCAGTTGGTTGTTCTCGGTAGGGAGTAACACCAAAACTTTCTCTCCTGCTTCCAGTTCTCTCTCTTTCGCGACTTTCCTGTATCGATTAGCGTGCTTGGTGCGTGCTCGCTTAAAGTTAGTCGTTGCTAGGTCCCACCCTAGTTTCAACCTTTCCTTTAAAACCGACACATATTTACTTGCTGAGACGACTGTCTCATCCGCCTTCTCGTCTGTCAGAGACTGAAGTAAGGCTTCAAGCGGGCCCTTAATAGGTCTGCCAAATAAAAGCGTAGCTGGCGGAAATCCTGTGGAAGTATGAGGAGATTCTCTGTAGCCAAATAAAGCTGCCGGAATGCAACAATCCCAATCTTCAGGTTTCACTTGTGCCAGTTTACTTAGCATCATGTTGAGGTTTCCATTAGCACGTTCCACGAGCCCATTTCCGGCCGGAGTATAAGGCTTTGTGTAGATGTGTTGGGTCCTCAAGATCTTAACGATCTCATCCATCAACAGGTTTCGGTATGGAGATCCGTTATCCGTCAACACTTGCTGCGGGAATCCCAACCGAGTGAAAATCTGCACTAGGGCTTCTGCGACATGCTTGGCATCTGCGCATGTTAGCGGGATAGCTTCTGCCCATAAAGTGCATGTATCGACTAAGGTCAGGATAAACCTGTTCCTTCTTTTAGTCCTTTCGAAAGGCCCTAAAATGTCGATCACAACCCGTTCGAATGGTGTTCCCACTATTGGCATTTCACCCAAAGAGACTGGGGGTGCCCGTTGCTTGGGTGGCACACGTTGGCACTGGGCACAGGATTTGACATATCTGATAATATCAGTATTTACTCCTGGCCACCAATAATGAGTGGTTATACGTTGGTTTGTGGCGTTCTGTCCCATATGTCCGCTGAAGGGAAGAGAGTGCCCCATTTCTAGGATTTGGCTTCTGTACTGTTTCGGTACTAGGAGCTGGTTGTAACCTTGGTCAGGCTTGCCCGTTCTCCGATAAAGTACGCCATCCTCAGAAAAAATGTCCCCGTGCTGTTTGGGTTCCTTAGCCATGGGCAGTTTCCTAAAGCAGGGTGCCAAAGTAGGGTCCTTGTATTGCGCTTCTTTAAGTTCCATGGGTAACAAATTAGGCGCAGGCTCCCGTTCCTTCTTGGTTTGCCCTCTTGTAGTTACTGCTGCCACAATCGGCTCTTCCGGTTTCCCAATACACACGTATCTCCCGCCAAGTATGACTGGGTAGATGGGATCATCCATAACAGCCGCTTTGATCACACCTCTGACAAAATCAGAGTGGATCTCCACCAATGCGATGGGAAGCGCTGTAGGTGCCTCACTCTTACGAACTCCACACAGTTGGACGGTCTCTGCTGTCTCTTGACCGGGTTTGACCAGGTTTCTGGCAACAATGCAATCATAAGAAAGCCCCGTGTCAAATAAGCAAGAAGTTTGAGAACCGTTCAAAATAACAGTACCTCGCGTTGAGGGTCTATCCCCAACAGGTTGGAAATCACTGTCAACAATTCCGCCTTGCGAGACTGTCAGTAAGCATCCGATGCGTTTAGGCTCGGTGTGCTCACTCTGATCATATGTCCCGTGCTCAGGGGTTCCCCCTTTGCCACCTTGACCTTTCTGGCCACGCTGCCATGAAGGGCGGTCGGGTTGATCAGACTGTTTGGGGTGGTTGGGGTACTTGTTCTTGTAGAACTTGGATTTTTCAGGAGGGGGGTTTTGAGGTCCAGTTTCTCTGTGGTTATTTTGGTTAAAAGCCTGAGAAGATTGCTCTAGGTTATGTTTTCGAAAATGCTCCTCTGTCGGTTTCCGCTTTGTGGCCGGTAGTTCAGCCAGCGCATTGTGATAACGCTCAGACTTTTCCAAAATGTCTTCAAGTTTTTCTGCCCCCTGCTCAGCGAGAAATCTCCGGGTATCAGCAGACAAAGTGTTCTTTATTTGTTCCATTAAAACAAATTCCTCAAGACCTTCATAGGTAGAGGGGAGCTGCGAGAGCTCTAGGCACTTTGTCAGATATCCCTTCAACCGAGACGAGAACTGCTGAAAAGTTTCAGAATTCTCTTTTCTGCTGTTGCGAAACAGTTGCAAAAATTTGCGAGCGTTCATTTCAAAGCGCTCCAGTAACACTTTCTTCAACACATCGTAGTCGTCTTGTCGGCTACTTTCCAGCTTAGAATAAACATCATAAGCAGAACCTTTTAGGGCCTGGGAAAGTTTCATATTCCAACGCGACCTCTCTAACCCGTACAGAGTTGCAATTTTCTCAAATTTTTCTAACCATGTGTCAATCTTCTCATTTGGACAAGGAAAAGACTCAAGAGTGAAGGACATAGCGTTAAGTTGAAGAGATTGAGTGTTTGAAGGATCAGTTAAGGAAGAATGAGGAGAAGACTCTCCATTGCTGGAGGTAGAGGCGGCACCACGACTTTGGAATTCCAGAGTTTTAAGAGCTAACTCATGCTGTCTCTCCTTCTCTCTTTCCTCATGCTGTCTCTCCTTCTCTCGTTCGTTCGCCCTGCGAATTTCCATTTCCTCGTCCATCTTCTTCTGCTGTAATAGACGGTCTTCCGCTTCTTTCCTCTCCGCTGCTTCTTCTTTCCTCTTTAGCTCTTCTTCTTTCCTCTCCGCATCATATCTCTCAAGTTCGTCCCTGACAAAAGCTTTCGCTTCTTCTCCTTCCAGTCCGTCCTCTCTCGCTTCGTCCCTGAGGAGTTGTCTAAGCTTTGCCCTCTCGGCCATATTATGTCAGTGACTGAGACACGTGGAGATAGAAAATAGGAAAAAGAATAACCTGGTTCCTACCACTTACGAGAAAAAAATACCAAAAATCCGAAAGATGATATCCTTAACCCTGGGATACCTCCTCCAAAATAAAATCTAACTATCGCTGCTATTATCGGCAATAAAGCACCTAATGCAAAACACGACTACGCCAACTAAATGGTAGTTAAGATTACCCCCTGAAAAATAAGTAGCTACAGTGGAAAAGCAAATAATTATTGTAAAAATTAAAGAGAAAAATAATCCCTTAATTTTAATCCACTATCAAGTTTACCCCTGAAGACAGTTAGGGTGAGGGAGGCAATTAATCTGGACAAATAGTCCGAAACGCACTCCTTAACTTTAGTTCAAACACCTTCCTGCTTCAGAACCCTTGTGAATGTTATACACTCACAAAACTTTACCAGCGTTTAGTATTACAAAATCATTAATTAACATGTATTCCGACAAAATCAACCTGTAAACCAAATGTATAATGCTTCTTAATGCTGTGGAAAAAAACTTATCAGTTTGTGTGGTCAGCACGCCCGTAAACAGATCGTTAGTCTAGGGGATAAATTATTTAAAGATATAACAACTCACAAGACATCACACTCTTACTCTATTTCAGAATAAATAATCTTAAGTACAAAATCCAGATAGACGAGTCCACGTTTGTCGTACTCGTCTTCTTATTCTAAGTTCAAAAATCCGTCGGACGAGACCACATTTGTCGTATCGCCTTAGGATTTTGGGTTCAATTCCCGGTAACGAGCGACCATTTGTCGTAGATTTTTCGATAGGAGTATTAAGACTTAGGTTGGTCCCTTCTGAATAGGTTGGAATGAGTGTTAGTCACAGTGAGAGATGGAAATAAAAAAACATAGACTTCCACGAGTGAGGTGGTAGAATAGTGATAGATGCTGTCTCTGAGAGCGGAAAATCTTCTCTCTCTCTCTCACCTATCTTCTACGACAGATCTAAAGTAGTCAGACAGTCTAAACACAGATATAAATATATTACATATATTTCTATCTAATCACGGGCACGCACATACACGTGACGACAGTTAAACACACAGACGTGGGAACTCTATAACAATGAATATATATATTATTTGAACGAGCTGACCAACGCACTGATTAGTTCAAGAGAGATTTTTATTATTATCATTAAAAAAAATCTTCTCACAACACCAAAGAAATACCTCAAGGAAAAAACATATACAAATAGTCATAAAACTTAAGAACAAAATGCTACAAGGATGATAGCCCGTTAGAATCTTACTCTAGGTTTAGCCCACAGCCCCGTTAAGAGAACAGATGACGGCCCAAAGAGTTATAGATACATAGGGTTGAGTCTAAGAGGTTTCTTTCTTTCTCGTAAATGTATGAACAGAGTTGGATAATCTGATTTAGCCTAAGAAAAAGGAGACTCTAGCATTTGTAACAAATTCTGCAGATTAAAAAAAGTTAAGACAGCAAATGGGTGACAATAATACACCGGTAAAATAACACTCTGACCTGTGTACTCTCATTCATTCAGCCATGGCCTTGCTCACACATATATACTCACAACTTTGCTCGCTGCCTCTGGGAACATAATAATTCTAGGACCTTCGCACAGACCCGAAAAATGCAGTCATCGACCAAGAAACCCCCAGTTCCAAAAGACGTACTGAACTCTCTGTCTCAGGGAAACGATTCCTTGGGTGTTCTAATTTTTTCCGAATGTCTGATTAAGTCACATAAAATTTGTCCAGGCACGAAAGTTAGCGGAGCACAATGTCATTAGCTTTGGATTCTAGGATTTAAGGAATGTCAGATCGGTGTCTTCTTTCAGGCAGGTACTATATTTGGTCACCACAATACTAGTCACAATCTCTGTCGGAATGTTAATGTTATTCTTGTAATATTCTCGCCGCCAGGCAGCATGTACATTTAAATTTGTGGAGCAATATGAACTGGCTCAAAAGCCCAATATATATTTCTAGTCTTTAGAAACCGTTAGTGGGATTGCTATTACTGTCTCTCTCTGATGGCATATGCACTGTCAGACCAGTGTTATTTGAAACAAAAAAAACCCACGTGGTTAAAGATAGGAACTGTCTATGCTTCACACAAATATGTCTCTTTACTAAACGCTGGCAAGTTGGGTACCACCGTTTCACTATATAAAATGGAAAGAACACATATCAAATAATTTACATATATGTACTCAATATAACTTACATTTTAAATAGCAAGCCGACCGCTTGACTTATAATTTAAAACTTCCCGGGAAATAAGTTATATTAAAAAATCGATCATCATGAATTAGGAATATCATGCGGATTCCGTCAATATTCACTGATGTCGCATCTAGCATTTATAAGTTAGATATAAAATATTCTCGACTGAGTATTTAACAGTTAAATTAAACTCATTTCAGCTACTTGTTTAGTAAGCTAAAAATATAATTTATTCTGCTTTCCACTGTGTGCGTCACTAGAAAAATAATACAAACTATAAATTAGTTGCTCTGCACCAAATCTAACTAGGGAACGAGCTAAGCGATTAAACACTTTAAACCCTACACACAATACTAGATATATAATATTAATATACCTCAAACACAGAAGTACTAAGAACTTAAACCACTTCGACCAAACTAAAGGCCATCTCTATTAACAGAGATATTTTAGAAATCGAACGAAGGCTAGTTCTAGTCTAACTGCAAAGTTACTGAGTGAAATGAAATAAAATTTCAAACGTGGGTTAATATTTTAAACCAGACAAAGGATGAACTATTTCCACCACCCCGATCTCTCCCCCTTCTCATAACAGCTACGTTTAACTTAGAGGCGTGTCGTAACTGCCACCAGTGCGATTACGCACCTGCGGTAACAAACTGACCGGGAAAAACGCGTGTCAGTTGCAAATCTCAGACATCCGTCTGAAACCGCGACTATAAGGTGTAAATATTCGCTCCTACTTAAGCGTTCGGCCGATGCGACTGTTTGTTGACCGGTGAAAATGCAGACGGATGTCGGCTCTCTCCTAGCCTTCTCACGCGTTTAGGTCGAGAATCTAACTCAGGAGTGTCGTGTCATCTGAAGGTGCAGACCCAAGTCGGCTCGATGTCTGAGATGGACTGCAACTAAATCGCACTTCACGTCTGACTGACATCTATGTAATAAAATTACGTATCCCAGTATGAGAAAAACACAAGGTAAAATTTGAGAATACTGAAGAAAATATTTTTCGCAATCGAGTGATGCGAAAAATACAGGAAAAACAAGTACGGAAAGATAATAAAATAAAAGGATTCGGGTGAGAGAATAGGAAGAATATGTAGGCAATTTAATGATATAAAGACCTACGTGACAAGTACATGGGGGTCAAGATTTCACTGTTTTATTGAGAGATTTGTAGTTCAGGATGTCTAGATTTTACTGTTTGGTTGAGAGGTTTTTAGTGCAGGATGTCAAGATTTTACTGTTTGTTTGAGAGACTTGTAGTTCAGGGGAGTCAAAGTTTTACTGTTTGGTTGAGAGACTTGTATAGTACAGGGGGGTCAAGATTGTACTGTTTGGTTGAGAGACTTGTAGTACAGGGGGGTGTTGCATACATATTTTTGAATGCACAGATTACAAAAATACGATATGTCTATTTAATAATTTATTTGTGTACGAAAATGCTTCCCTTGGAGAAAGCGAGATAATCCATGATTGATTTATACGTAGCGAACTCTGGCGGAGGTATCCGTTGTCCTAGAGAGTTGTAGTGAGTTCCGAGATAGACGGTCGTAATGGCCGGGTGTGTTTATTAGGGCTGGTCCTGTTAAAGGTTTAAAGTGGGTTATGGATGATTTTTCCATAAGGAAGGAATGTCTCTGCAAGTGTGTGATGTCAGAGACTCTTCTCATGTATTTCATTATGTTTGAATTCGGACTCCAGTTAAAGCCAGACCCGTTTTTCCTTTGATGATCTCCTTATGGTTAGACCTAGATGAAACATCGTATTTTCGAGCATCGTTGGTCGCTAGATTGATGAAGATGACAGGTTCCATCAGCGCTTATGTCTTTATGAAGCAACCTTCGGACTAAGGGACTGTATGGAAACTATAGGAAATCCTATATATTCAAGTTATGAATTAACTGTGGCTAATAATTATCCTTCTGCTGGGCGAGTGAGCGAAAACTCAGGGAAGGAGGCCATTTTGTATTCCTGTCATCATTATGGATCACTGTCCAAAGAACGGATCATGAATCTTACTATTCAGACAGTGGCACGGAGATCTCATTAAGATGAAAACCCCTGCTGTGGTTTAACTTTGTTATTTGAATATTTGATATATACAGCTGGAGAACTTAGCCAAGGAAAAGGTTTCGCCAGTGAACCCCTTTGTATGTTTACACACACATGCCCACTGATGCGTTCAGTCAGTTAGGGGATACGGCAATAGTACGCCAGAAACTGAATGACTTTATTATATTGAATGCTGCATGAACTGTACTACTATTCTGCTACCTAATGATTTGCTATGTCAACATAGTCATGACTGTATTCCGTGCTGTCCAAGTGTGTGCGTCATTATTAAAAGCATAAAAACGTCAACAGCGGTTCCTAACATTTTTGACTTGCCTAAGAGTGTGAGTGAAATAGTATCAAGTGTCAACTACATCGAACAGTACACCATTCGCGTGTTTTCCACTCTCACTCCATACATACACAATCCTGCGTCGGTTGAGTTGACCTTTGTTGTATTTGCCTGTCTCATGTGTAACGAGCAGGAAGAATACTCTACCCTTTACATTGATGACCACCAGTACCACCTGAGAAACGATTACTTGACAGTAATCCCATAGCAGACACTGCCTTGCTGTCTTTGCGTTCCCTAACTCAGGACTAGAGTGAGTTACCCATTTACAGCTGGGTAGACTGGAGCGTGCCTGGTATCATCAACTCAGTACACTACAGTGGACTTTACAGTAGTGGCCAGTCAAACAGCGACATTTTACAGGGGGGTCAAGATTTTACTGTTTAGTTGAGAGACTTGTAGTACAGTGAGTCAAGATTTTACTGTTTGGTTGAGAGACTTGTAGTAAAGGGGGGTCAAGATTTACTGTTTGGTTGAGAGACTTGTGATACAGGGGGTAACGATTTTAATGTTTGGTTGAGAGACTTGTAGGACAGTGGGTCAAGATTTTACTGTTTGGTTGAGATACTTGTAGTACAGGGAGTCAAGATTTTACTGTTTGGTTGAGAGACTTGTAGTACAGGGGGGGTCAAGATTTTATTATTTGTTTGAGAGACTTGTATACCGCAAGTCAAGATTCTATTGTTTGGTTCAGAGACTTGTAGTACAGTGGGTCAAAATTTAGATCATCTGAATCATGTTGAGAACAGAATATGTAGAAGAAACGACGGTCGAGTGAAATGTATTCTATGTAGGATTTTTATCCAGGATTTGAAGTATTGGCCAAAATTATGTTCTTGTAAAGTTTTGTGTAGGAAGGGGAAACTCTATCAAACACTTTCTCTCAGTCTATGGACAGTAATGCTGCAAATGTGCGTGTGTTGTGCGTATACTGAATGATGTGTTGAATGAATGTGTGTGTTTGTTTATATTTCTATTTTTAACACCACATTGTTGATCCTCATGAATGAGTTTGTGCATGAAAAGTTGTAATTTTAAAGTTAGAGCTTTGGTAAATATTTTGTAATTTGTATTAAGAAGAGAAATTTTGTCTGTAATTTTGCAAATATTTCTTATCCATATTTGTTTTGTGAACTAAGGTAATGTAAGACTGGTGGGGAAACTTGCAGGGAGTTCTTCTTTTTCAAAAGTGTCATTGAACGAATGGCCCAAGTAGGTGAACAAATTTTGAACATCTGGACCAGGTTTTTAAAAAAATTTGTTATGTGTTTAAATCAGACTGTATGTAGTTTAATTTGTAGGGTTCGTCCAAAATGTTTTTCTCTTGGTCACTCAACCGTGAGGTGTAAGCTGGAGGAAATTCTTCTATTGTTGGGTTTGTTGAATCATGCATGTATAATTGAGAGTAAAAATTGTGCAAGGCTTTAATGATTTCTGGAGTGGTTATTAGTTCTTTTTCTGCTTTATCCATAATCTTATGTATTTATTTGCTCCTTTGTATGTTTTGTTCAATCGTTAGAAACTGCGTACACGGTGTTTCTTGTAATGGAGTGTATAGTTTTGTTCTTAACTGAGTCCCTTTAAATGAATACTGATTGTACTTTTCCTGAGGCTGAAAACGATCTAGATGTAAATACAGACATTCCACGAAAAGAAGAAATCATCACAGCAATCAAAGGGTTAAAGAACGGTAAAGCTCCGGGCCATGATAACTTAAATGCAGAGCTATTTAAGACAGACCCTGAGCTAGCAGCAGAACTATTAGAACCACTATTTGCACAAGTGTGGAAAACGGGGACAACACCATCAGAGTGGAACAAAGGAATAATTGTCAAATTGCCCAAGAAGGGAGATCTTTCAGACTGCAATAATTGTAGAGGAATCCCTCTTCTCTCAGTTCCCAGCAAAATACTAGGCAGGATAATTATACAGAGAATTTCAAAGGCAGTAGACTACAAACTGAGGAAAGAACAAGCAGGATTTAGAAAGAACAGAAGATGTGTAGACCATATATTCACTCTCAGGAACATTATAGAGCAGTGCTCAGAATGGCAAAGACAGCTTTACATAAATTTTGTTGATTTTGAAAAGGCTTTTGACAGCATACGTAGGGACAGTTTATGGAAAATACTGAGGGCTTATGGAATTCCAAGCTGCATAGTGTCAATCATAAAAAGCCTCTATGCCAACTTTACGTGTAGTGTTGGGCAGAGCAACCTAACCTTCGAGGTGAAGACAGGAGTACGACAGGGATGCCCCTTATCAACCACTCTATTTTTAACAGTCATAGACTGGGTGATGCGCCAGACAACAGAGGGCAGTCCAAGAGGAATAAGATGGACTACATTTTCAACATTGGAAGATCTGGAATATGCAGATGACATTGCACTGCTGGCACATTCACATCAACACATCCAGGAAAAAACGGATAGACTTAATAAATTTAGCCAGCACGTGGGCTTGAACATCAATTTAAAGAAGTCTGAGGTCATGACGCTCAATGTGAGCAACCCTGAGCCCATATCAGTAAGGAATCAGCAACTGGTACAGACAGATACCTTCACATACCTAGGAAGCATAGTAACACCAGACGGTGGGGCAGGCAAAGACATCAACATCAGAATGAATAAGGCAAGAACAGCCTTCTTTAGCCTAAATAACATCTGGAAGTCCTCCCAATACAGCACAAGCACAAAATTAAGATTATACCAGAGTTGCGTGCTTTCTGTGCTTCTCTATGGTGCGGAATGCTGGAGAGTCACAGAGAAGGAAATGTCAAAATTGTCCTCTTGTCACACAACATGCCTAAGAAAAATTCACCGAATGTTTTGGCCAAATACCATCACCAACCAAGATCTGCTTACTCGTAGCAAGCAAGAGGACATGCATACCATCATAGCTGGCAGACGCTGGAGCTGGGTTGGTCATGTCCTCAGAAGAGACCCCGATGCCATCACAAGAACAGCTATGCTTTGGACCCCTGAAGGAAAGCGAAAGAGAGGCCGACCAAAAACAACTTGGCGGAGGACTGTGGAGGCTGAGATGCAAAGAATGAACCAGAGTTGGGGCACTGTACGAAAGATGGCCACCGACCGTGAAAAGTGGAATCAATCTGTTGTTGCCCTACAAGACGCCACTAGGCGTGATGGCCACTGACTGCTTTGACGGCCGGTGGTTAAGGATCGAAGAAGAAGAAGATTGTACTTTGCAATTTTTTCATGTAGCGAAAAAATTTGTGGCGCATGACTGTTTAATTGTTTGGTTAGGAGGAGTGCTTTTTCGAACATCTGTTTTTGTTTCTTAATATTTTTATGTATATGAGTTGCAATAATCTGTGTTACTTCTTTAATTGTTCTTTTTAGTAAATCCCAGTATTGTGTTAACGTTTTCTGTTGGTGTGTTGTTGGTGTAATCTTGAATGCATTTTGTCATTGTTGTAAATTAAAAATCATTTTGTAATAATGTTTAAGTATCTTGTTCCGTTGACTGTTAAAAGGACTGCTTTGTGATCAGAGAATTTGGTAGTATGATTTATATGTTTTATCTTTTTAATAGTGTAACTGCTATGTATATAGAATCTGTCTAACCTAGTAGAACTTCCAAAGGGGTGTAAACATCCTTGTATTTTATCTAGCTCATGTAAGACTAAGTTAAAGTCTACTCCTATTATGATTCGATTTCCTTTGTAATATTGAGTTAAGATATCTGACAGCTTTTGGTAAAAGTATGGTTTTTGTGCACCCATGTGTTACTGGGGCCCGAAAGGGGAGCAAAGAATAGTAACACTACCCTGCCATGCAAATCGTAAAAAGCGACTAAGGAGGGTTGGGCATGGGGCTGGTTACCCCATCCCGTAAAAAAAAGTTTTACCAAAAAAAAAACTTCAACAAACATGGACAAGTCAAATACAGAATATAAATCAACGCAGCCACCCAAGACAGAAGAAGGTCCTCTGGAAAGAAGGCGCATGAAGCAGCCCAGAGAAAGCCGAAAGGAGTTTGGGTTGCCGACTAACCTTTTTTCGTCTAGGAAAATCTCCAGGATTGGCACCTGGAATGTTCACCCTCTATGTGAACAAGGGAAAACTGCACAGGTAGCAGCAGAAATGAAATTACAGGATTGATATCCTGGGTCTCTGCGAGACACGGTGGAAGGGCATAGAGAGGAGGAGATTGATCACAGGAGAAATTATGTTGTCCTCGGGAAATGAGGAGGAAAGAGCCCACCACAGTGAAGGGGTGGCTCTAATGCTGTCTAGGGAAGCACAGAAGGCACTTATAGAATGAGAAGCAATGGGACCCCGAATAATAACAGCAAGGTTTAAATCAGCCAAAAAGAACGAACGAATGAACTTTATTTTCGAAGGGTAAAGAATTGGGCGCGCAGGCCCGTCTAACATTCTGCCCTTCCACTCTCATTAATCTTGCATACTATATCCTTTCATTCCCACATGATGCTTTAAGCATTAATTTAAAGGCATGCAACATTATAAAGTTACCATAACAGCATTCATTTACAGTATGCAATCATAATAAAAAAAATGAGTAGGTTGTTTTTTTGAAACAAACAAGCTAGTAAATGGGGGAAAAAAGTAATAATAAAATAAAATAATAAAGTACAGTATTCTGTGGGTACATTCTCACATACATTACATTATATAATACATGTGATGGATATAAAACAAATTATTCACAAAAAACGAGCGGAAGAGGAAAAGAAATGTTGACCTATGGATGAGATGTTGACAGGCAAATGCTGTTTCTATGGGGGTAGATAATCAGTGTTGAGGAAGTGTTTGAAAAGTGCTTTGTTAAAAGAATATTGTGTAGGTAGGCTTTTTAGGTGGAGTGGAAGGCTGTTCTATAAGTAGGCACCAGAGTAGGCTAGACTCTTTTTGAACAGGTCGATCCTAGGTTTGGGCAGACGTAACTGATGTAATTGTTGTCCCTCTCTTCTACTGGTTTGAAACAATGATCTTAGGTATGACGGGGCATTGTTAGATAGAATTGTGTGAGTCAGCTTGGCTTTGTTGTAGAGAAGACATTTTTTTAGCGACAGTATTTTGGGTTCTTTTCCTGTCCTTGTGTGTGGTGTCGTGCGATTATCGGTGATCAGACGTACTGCTCTCTTTTGCAGGGAGTGCAGTCTCTTCGAGGTGGAAGCAGGGCAACAATCCCATAGTGTAGAGCAGTAATCTAGATGTGTCTGTATATGTGAGGTGTAGAATAATAGTCTAGTGTCTGCGTCTAAGAAGTGTTTTATTTTGGCTAGCTGGTACGTCTTTTGAGCTAAGTGTTTGGTTAAATTCCGTACATGGGAGTTCCACGTTAAGTGCTGGTCAATCGTGATCACTAGAACTTTGTGTTCTGTTACATGTTCAGTTTGTATTGATTCTGCGTGTAGCTGTAGCAATCTTTTGGTGCAGCTTAAGAGTTTATGTCTGGTGGTAACCAACATAGATTTCGTTTTTGCTATGTTTACTCGCATACGATTCATATTACTCCATTTTGTTAGATTGTCTACATCGCTTTGAAGAGTCATTTCAAGTGCCACGCAGTCATTGTCACTAGTGTAGTAGTACAATCATATTCAAAGAGGTCACAAGTTGAATATTTTAGATGTAGTGGCAGGTCGTTGATGAACATTGCGAAGAGTAGGGGCCCAAGAATAGAGCCCTGCGGTACTCTTGTATTTATCTTCGAGAAATCTGATGTCGAGTTGTTGTGAAGCACTAACTGTTGTCGATCTGCCAGGAATGATTTGATGATGTTTAGTGGATTAGGGCCTATTCTGAGGGTTTCCAACTTTTGAGCCAAGATAGTGTGGTCAATCATGTCAAATGCTTTTTTGAAGTCAACAAAAACAGCACCACCTAATTTTCCATAATTTACGTTCGACAGCCAGTTGTCTGCCATTTTGGTGAGAGCTGTGTGACAGGAATGTTTGGGTCTGAAACATGACTGGCTATCAATGAGCAGTTTGTTGTTAAGTGTTGAAATGTGGTGTTGTAAATGTGTTTCTCTAGTGGTTTTGAAAGAGATGATAGAAGGGATATTGGTCTGTAGCTGTTGGGATCGCTATGTGAGCCAGATTTATAGAGGTGATACACTTTGGCAGATTTAAATGCTGTGGGGAAGTAGTTGTGTGCAATACATTGGTTGTACACATAAGTTAAGGAGTCGCAAATGATGGGCGCAGCGTAACGTAGAATCTTATTGCTGATACCATCAAGCCCAGATGAATTGTTGTTTTTTAATGCCAAGATATATTTGAGAACTTCATGTACTGTTAGAAAAGGAATATGTCTTAGATCTGTTATGGTGTGTTCAGTGTTGCAGAAGGCTGTCAATTTACTAATATCGCAGTCCATTGGCTTTAGTGTCCACTTAGATGGCTAATTTCTGTTTTGAAGTGGTTGCTAAAATGAGTTGCCGTGAGGGAGCAGCTTTTTGGTAAAGAGTTTAGTGACTTTGATTTGTGTGTTAGTGTTCTAATGGCTGATCAGACTTCTTTACTGTTTGCTTTGTCTTGAATCATCTTTCTGAAATGTAGTTTCTTTTCCTGACGAATGAGATACTGTACTATGTTTCTAAGCATCTGATACCTGCTGAAATCTTTGAGCTTCATCCAATGTTATGCACCAACAAATGATAAAGAAAAATCTATGAAAGAAGGCTTTTATGCCAGACTACAAAATGTCTTGGACAAAAAGAAAAGAAAGGACATCACAATTTTGATGGGGGACCTAAACGCGAAAATAGGAACAGACAACACCGGCTTTGAAGAAATCATGGGAAAGCATGGATTAGATATGATGAATGAGAATGGGGAACTATTAGCTAACTTCTGTGCTTCAAATCAACTAGCTATAGGAGGAAGCATATTTCCACATAAAAGAATACATAAAGCAACATGGATATCACCTGACCACAGAACTGAGAATCAGATTGATCACAAATGCATAAATAAGAAGTTTAGGTCATCATTGCATGATGTAAAAGTATGTAGAGGAGCAGATGTGGTATCAGATCACCATCTTCTGTTGGCTAAAACAAAATTAAAACTCAAGAAATTTACAACAGCAGATAGCTATAGACAACAGTTAATGTGGGATATCTAAGAAATCAGAAAATAAGAGAAAAATTTTCAATCACAGTATCCAACAAATTCCAAGTACTCCAACAGCTGGAAGATGAAGCAGATACAGAAGACCACTGGCAACAAGTAAAAAATATATGGAATGAGACATGAGAAGAAGTACTGAGAAAAAGAGAACATCAGCACAAAGCATGGATAACAACAGAAACCATTAGCATGATAGAAGACAGGAAAAACAAGAAAGCAGATTTAAACAGAAGTAAAACCAGAAGCTCCAAAGCCAAGGCTCATGAAGTGTACATAGAAGCAAACAAAGAAGTAAGAAGAAACATGAAAAGAGATAAGATGAAATATATTGATGATTTGGCAAGGGAAGCAGAGGAAGCTGCAGCCAAAGGAAATATGAGGGACCTGTACAACAACACAAAGAAGCTAACAGGGAAATATAAGCAAGCAGATGGCCTCATAAAAGATAAGAATGGAAAATTGCTTAGTAATATACAGGAACAAATAAAGAGATGGACAGAACATTTTGAGGAACTTCTCAATAGACCAGCTCCAACTAATCCCCCAGACATCCAGCTAGCAGAAGAGGAGCTACAAATCAGCTGTAAACGACCAAGTAGAGAAGAAATAAAGAAAGCCATAAAGCTTCTGAAAGATGGAAAAACAACTGGTCCAGATGGCATTCCAGCAGAGGCCATCAAAACAGATATTTATACCTCTACAAAGATATTATACAAACTACTTGGCAAAGTCTGGGAGAGAGGAAATACCAGAAGAATAGAAGGGAAGGTTATCTGGTCAAGTTGCCTAAGAAGGGAAATTTACAAGAGTGCACAAATTATAGAGGAATAATGTTACTATCCGTGTCAGGAAAGGTATTAAACATAATCATCCTGGAGAGATTAAAAGAGTCCATAGAATAGCAACTGAGAGATGAACAAGCAGGTTTTCAACAAAACAGATCTTGTACAGACCAGATAGCCACTTTGAGAATAATAGTTGAACAAAGTCTGGAATGGAATTCACCGCTATACATCGGATTCGTGGACTATGAAAAGGCATTTGACAGCGTAGACAGAGAATCACTTTGGAAATTGATGAGGTATTATGGAGTTCTCATGAAGATCATTAACTTAATAAGGAAGACCTATGAAGACATGACATGCAAAGTTCTTCTTGAAGGACAATTTCTTTTCTTACTAGCAAACCGTTTAATCTGACTAAACAGCTTGATGATCTGGATTTTGCAGATGACTTGGCTCTTCTGTCCCATAACCATAATCAGATGCAAGAGAAAATGAAAATTCTCGATGAGAGGTCACAACAAGTGGTCCTGAAAATACACAAAGAAAAGACAAAGACTATGAGAATAAATGCAAGAAATGATAACAAGGTTGAAGAAACACCACTAAAGGATGTAGAATCGTACACATATCTTGGAAGTAATATAGACAAAGTTGTAGGGACAGACAGTGATATCAAAATAAGAATACAAAAAGCAAGAGGAGCTTTCATTGCATTGGGAAACATATGGAGAACAAGAGAAATCAAGTCCAACACGAAAATAAGAATCTTCAACTCAAATGTCAGGTCAGTCCTATTGTATGGCTCTGAGACATGGAGAACAAGAAAAACAACAACCAAAAAGCTACAGACTTTTATAAACGGGTGCTTGTGTAGAATAGAAGGACTGAAATGGTATGACAAAGTCACAAATGTGGAATTGATGACAAGAACCAGACAAGTGCCAGTGGAACAAGAGTTGAGAAGACGCTGGTGATGGATAAGACACACAATGAGGAAACCTGTTGATAGCATTACAAGGCAGTCCTTGTTCTGGAATCCACAGGGAAAGAGAGGATGAGGTAGACCAAAAAACACATGGAGAAGAGAGCTGGAAACAGGTGAAAATGATGAGGAAAACATGGAAAGAACTTGAGCAGATGGCACAGGACAGGAAGTCTTGGCATGTGTTTGTTGAAGGCCTATTCTCCTCGGGGAGCTAAAGGGTATTGATTGATGGTTTTTGTGCTCTGGCCGCTGGAGCATTAATGTTTTTTAAGGTGTGTGTATCTGTGAGATCGTTTTAATTTCTTATTTGTATAATTGCATACCTGCCTTCTGTCTTTGTTTTTGTGTCTTATTTCCAATTGATCTGAAGTCTGTAAGATACCTACCTACCCCTGTGTGTGATTTTTTTGTTGTTTTTTTTTAATTAATGAAGAAAAATATCCCGTTCAACCTCTGATGTGTTATAATTAGGATATATATTGTTTTCAGTTCCAAATAATATGAACAACTGTGATATGAGAAAGTGGCATCACATTTGTCAAATCATTGTAAATAGGGACAATCACAATTGTGCTTATAATTTAAATAAATAAATAAAAATAAACAAAACAAAATCAAGAAGAAACTCCGAACAAGAATAGGGATGTTCCAGTTATATAACTGACTTTAACAGATATTTCATTGACTTTCATCTGTTAAAAGTCATATGCATTGTAAGAACAGCATCAGACCTTCACATTCCCAGCCACTATAGATTAACACTGTGTGATGTTCCTAGGCTAAAATGTGTATTTCGTAAACCTAGTAGTGTTGTGATGTGGTCAGCGTGCAAGTCGTCATTAATAATTGTTTCCTGTAGAAAAAAGGATGTCCGGTTTATATGTATGTATTAAGGCCGTAATTTTATCTGTCTTGTTTTTGAGACTTCTTACAGTAAGAGTCGTAACGTTCAAACTGGGCGGTGAAAAGAATTGTTGCTGTTGTTGTATTTTTTTAAACATAATTTTCTTGCACATCATTTATTACAAAGGTCACAAAGTATAAGAAAACTGAAAATAAAACAAACAATTATACTCAAACACATATATACATTTACGCGTCTACTCGTACATACATCTACACTAGGGTGGCCAGACGTCCGGATTTGTCCGGCGTTTCGTGCCCAAACTGAGCGTCAGGCCGGATTTTTTTAAAATGTTGAAATATCCGGCTTTTATGTGATTGGCTAAATTACTCACGTGAAAGACACCATTTTGAACAATCTTTACTGGAATCCGATTTCTGAGTACAGAAATTCTGCCAGAATAATTTAAGAATTTTTATCTCCGCAAAATCGATGGATCGCGCAAATTGCCAACAACACTACCGTAAGTTGTCATGTTGTTCGATAGTTTATAATAGATTACTATCATATTTTAACCCAGGTTAAACGCTGTTTAGGTTTATTGGCATTTGTTAGGGGAAAATATAACAGACACAACGGCATGGATAAGAACTTGGGGCTGGATTTAGTCAATTATAACTTCGTTGTCTATTGCAAATTACAAATAATATTATAAATGAACTGAAAACAAAATTTCAGTGCTTTTCCAGTGGTCGACAAGAGTATGAAGCAGAATGTCTTGTATGCAGAGGCGGCATATTTGTATCAGTAGCAAATAAAGGTGCAGCTGATTTAAAAAATAAAAAAAAAACATATAGAAACAGAAAAGCACAAGAAAGCACTTGCATCTGAATGTTTGCAATCAAAACTGACATTTTTTACTGAAGAAATAAGCGAGGAAATGTTTGAAGTTGCCGTGGCAAGTTGCTGTTGCTTTTGATACTGTAAAACATCACAACTCTTTCAGATCAATGGATTGTACTTCAGTGTTACTCAAGAATGTTTTCCACGATTCAGAAACTGCCTGCAAATTCTCATGTGCCAAAACCAAAACAGATGCTATTATCATTTCTGTGATTGCACAACATTCTACTGAAGCAGCTTTGGAAGCACTGAAGGAAAGCAGCATTCCATACCACGGAGTTTCCACTGATGGAAGCAATCACGGCTCTGTCAAAATATTTCCAATAATCATTCAGTACCTTGTATTTTGACTGGAAAGTTGGTGGTCTACAGTCTAAGTTAATTGAGTTGCAGAATACACAAAATGAGACAGCAGAAACAATTTCAAAATATGTAACAGACACCATGATAAAATATGACCTCTTGGAGAAGTGTGTTGCACTACTGGGGATAACTGTAACACAATGTTTGGTGGAATTAGGCGAAATGCAGAGGGTAACAATGTGTTTGCAATTTAAAGACTGTGTTACAGACCAAAAATTTATTTAGTGTAGGCTGTCCAGCACATGTTTTAACCACCTGCATTCATAATGCTGTTGAAAAACTTGACATTGATATGGAAAATATTCTTAATAAGGTTGACCAATATTTTCATATACAGTTCGAACAGAGGAGCTGAAGGAATTTTGTGGACATAGAATACAGACAACTCCTCAACCATGGCAGAACAAGGTGGCTGTCATTATTCCCATGTGTTGCAAGAATGATCCAGATGTTTCCGGTACTGTATTGAACAAATTGAAAGAGAAAGCAACTCAATTGGTGAGGTTTGCAACAGTTTAAACGCAGTGAAAGACATTCTTACTGAACGTCTAGGTCAAGAATTTGTGCCTCATAAAGTTGTCAGAAATTACACAGAAACGTAGATTGGGGCTTGATCATTTGTGTGACAGTTTTCATAAAGATGTGAAGCTCCTTTATTCCAGTTGTATTGCATATTTAGATAAGTGGACAAAGCCATTAGAAGATTTTGCTATTTTTTCCTGGATGACCTTGCATGAAGTACCTGTGTGGAAAGGAAAGATGTGGAAGCCTCATTGCAATATACGAGGGGCATTCAGAAAGTAATGCACCACATCGTTTTTCTCAGCTAATAGTGAAGATAGAAGTACGAAATTTTGCACATTTCAAATATGGCATGTGCCAATTGTGTGCAGCAAATTGCACCGCAACTGGCCAAATAATATGGCTGCCCTAAACCGTTGAAAAGGAGCGTATTAGCAACTTGCGTTATAAGCAGCGAATTGTGATAGAATTTCTCGTTGCAGAGAAGGAAACTGTTGTGAACATTCACAAGCGTCTATGTGATGTGTATGGAAGTTTTGCAGTCAACAGGAGTACAGTCAGTTGCTGGGTTCAGAGAATCAAAGAATCAGGAAGTGGAGATACGGAGCTGCTTGACCGGCTGCGCTGTGGACGTCCTGCCAAAGCCACCAACGCACAAATGTTCAAATGCACTGAGGGCATTATTCTTACTGATAGGCGAATCACTACTCAACAATTGGCCTTACAGCTGTCAGTCAGCATTGGTAGTGCAAATGCAGTTATAAAAACTCTCGGCTTTTCTAAGGTTTACGCAAGATGGGTTCCTCAAAGTCTCACAAATGACCACCGATTGCAAAGGAAAGCAATTTCTTCTGAATTGTTGGAGCATTTCAATGCTGATGGAGAGAACATTTTGGCTAAGATCGTTACAGGTGACGAAACCAGGGCACATTATTTTGAACCTGAGACAAAAAGACAGTCAATGGAGTGGCATCATCCGCAATCACCACGAAGAAAGAAATTCAAGACAATTCCTTCAGCAGGAAAGGTCATGATCACTGTCTTTTGGGACATTGAAGGTGTGATTCTTGTGGATGTTATGCCAAGAGGAGAGACAATCAATTCGCAAGCTTACATTAAGACATTGAAAAAGCTCAATCAACGTTTTCGCAGAGTTTGGCCGCACAAGAATCCAGTAGACCTGCTTCTCCTTCACGACAATGCGCGACCTCACACACGTCTGGCAACACGGGAAGCAATCACCAAATTGGGTTGGACTGTACTACCCCATCCACCCTACAGTAACGATTTGGCACCCTCTGATTTTCATCTATTTGGTCCACTTAAAGATGCACTCCGTGGGACAAGGTTTGAAGATGATGAAGGAGTGATTCATGCAGCGAAGAAATGGCTACATGATCAAGACAAAATCTGGTACGGGCTAGGAATACATGCACTTGTTTTGCGCTGGCATAAAGCCGTACAGGTTGATGGGGATTATGTTGAATAATACCGATGTTTACACGACATACCCATGTATATTGTGTATAAATTTCATGCTTTTTGAATAAACGGCTCCTGAGAAAAACGATGTGGTGCATTACTTTCTGAACGCCCCTCGTATAAATGATAAAGGCATTCACATTGATGACACACAATGCTTCGACTAACTGAACAATTAACAAAAAAAGTGTGGAAAGTCATATCAGTCACGAAGAATTCAGTCAGCTACTGGCTCATCAGAAATGGACTAAATATTTTGAAAAATCGAGAAATGTTGAACTGCATTCAGAATTCTTAAGGCTTGCACAATTTTTTTTAACGGCTCCTGGGTCGACCCAGCTCCAAATGGGTACCAGAGCAACTTCTGTGAAGGTTAAGGCGGCCGGCGTGATACTGACCACATCACCCCTAGTGTGCCGACGGTCAAGAAAATATGGGCCTAACACCATATTCCCAATATGCCTCAATGGGCGTGTAACGGGATCCTTTACCCGTGCAGTATAATTTCAAGGAGCTTTCATGCTTTTCGTCCTACTTTTAAAAAATATTATCCTCCCTTGTACTCCTTTTTGTGTTGAACAATATGGCCGCCCTAATCTACACATCAAATGTGCCATAAATGAGAATGTAGATGTATGGTGAAAACTAAATGGTAATGTCGTAAAATTCACAAGTGTCCTTTCTGTCTATTCGTGTCTTCTGTGTAACAAACAGTGTGTTGGAAAATGTGTTCATTGTGTGTGTTCAGAAAGTTAAACTTTGTGTAGGTGAGTTCCTGTTTTCATCAATCATTAAAGCAGTTTCTGTATAAACTGGGTCATTATAGTTGTCTTCAGCTGCGAGTTGTCCCCCAAGAAGGGGGAATGCTTTCTTCGAATGGTGGATCTGGACCGTAGTCACTTGATCCATTGTTATTCTTTTGTTTGTTGGAATCACTGGTGTTGGTCTTAGGGTAGGGTTCCCATTCGTCCCGTTTTTCCCGGGACAGTCCCGTTATTTGATAAAATGTCCCGGTGTCCCGAATTTATTTCAAATGTCCCGCTTTTTAATGGTCCTTCCTGAAAAAAAAATCTTTGGGTAACGGCTTTTATTTCGTGTTTTAGTAGTGTTACTTTATCAATTTCCGGTTACAGTGGACCCTCGGTTTGAATCTCGAACAAAAATTCGAAAGTCGACCAAAACAGTGTTCAGTGAGCATCTACCAAATGATTTAATGCGTATTAGCATTATTATACAGTATTTTTATCGTTTTTCTTCCGCATAATGCCGAAACGTAAGTGCAGTATAAATGATAACATTACAAGAGAATTTCCCTTCATTAAAGGTGTAGATGAAAATGTGGAATGTACTTTATGCAGCTCTAAATTTTGCATTTCACATGGTGGTCGGTCAGACGTAGTCAACCACGTGACAACGAAAAAACATAAAGGTGCTGTTGAAAGTAAGGCTTCCAACAGCAGTATAAGTCATTTCTTAAATGCGAAAACCCAGAGTGAAAAGGAAATGGAAAAACAGTTATCATTGGCAGCACAGGAAGCAACCTTCGCTTATCACACGGCGGTGCATAACCACAGCTTTAAGTCCATGGACTGCACAAAGGTGTCAGTGAAAAATGGTGTGAGATGTTCGCTCATTTTACAAAGCAGGATATAAATGCTGAGAACCTGAAATGCCTAGTTAGTTTTTGTTTGGCACTGCCAGGATTAAATGCAGCTGTTGAACGTGTTTTTTCGTTAATAAATGCGCTGTGGACAGACAAAAAAAAAAAAAAAAAACAGACTTAAAATTGAGGCAGTGAAAGCTTTAACCATTATAAAGACCCATTTTAAGGATTTCTCTTGTGCTGAGTTCTATGTCCAAATATCAGAAGAAAAAAAAACTTCTTGAACAGGCCCATAAATCTGATAAATATTCTGATGAATCTGAAATATAAACTTGACTATTGTCCTAGCGGTCTGGCAGACGTGTTATTTTTGTCAATCTGCCACTCTTGCCTGGCTGTGAACTGAAGGAGGCACATTAAGAAATCTCATAGAATGTGTAAGTGGTTTCCTATTTTGTATTTAATTCCCCCTACTGCACATATGTTCAGGGCACAAAAGCCCTGCCTGCCCTCGCCACTATCTTAGTTACGCCGCTGAAAGTGAACAATGGTGTATAATAGAAGCGTGCACAAAGGTTTGAATGTTAATTCCACAATTTATACGTGAACGTTCATGCCACGGTTTATACGTGAACGTTCATGCCACGGTTTATATGTGAACGTTCATACCACGGTTTATATGTGAACGTTCATACCACGGTTTATACGTGAACGTTCATGCTACGGTTTATACACGAACGTTCATGCCACGGTTTATACGTGAACGTTCATACCACGGTTTATATGTGAACGTTCATGCCACGGTTTATATGTGAACGTTCATACCACGGTTTATACACACAAATCACGGCGTGCGACTGTCGGTTCATGAATGAATCGAATTAGGACGACTGTTAATAAACGAAAGTCGGTATGTTTAATAATGTCTGCCACATAACCATGTCGTAACAGGTATGTTTAATTATGTCTGCCACATAAACCATGTCGTAACAGGTATGTTTAATAATGTCTGCCACATAAACCATGTCGTAACATGTATGTTTAATAATGTCTGCCACATAAACCATGTCGTAACAGGTATGTTTAATAATGTCTGCCACATAAACCATGTCGTAACAGGTACGTTTAATAATGTCATTACTCAACAATTGGCCTTACAGCTGTCAGTCAGCATTGGTAGTGCAAATGCAGTTATAAAAACTCTCAGATTTTCTAAGGTTTGCGCAAGATGGGTTCCTCGAAGTCTCGCAAATGACCACCAATTGCAAAGGAAAGCAATTTCTTCTGATTCGCCTATCAGTAACAATAATGCCCTCAGCGCATTTCAACATTTCTGCGTTGGTGGCTGTGGCAGGACGTCCACAGCGCGGCCGATCAAGCAGCTCCGTATCTCCACTTCCTGATTGTTTGATTCTCTGAACCCAGTGACTGACTGTACTCCTGTCGACTGCAAAACTTCCATACACATCATATAGACGCTTGTGAATATTCACAAGTTTCCTTCTCTGCAACGAGAAATTCTATCACAATTCGCTGCTTATAACGCAAGTTGCTAACATGCTCCATTTCAACGGTTTAGGGCAGCCGTATTATTTGGCCGGTTGCAGTGCAATTTGGTGCACACAATTGTCACATGCCATATTTGAAGTGTGCAAAATGTCATGCTTCTATCTTCATTATTAGCTGAGAAAAATGATGTCGTGCATTACTTTCTGAACGCCCCTTGTATATATATATATATATATATATATATATATATATATATATATATATATATATATATATATATATATATATATATATATATATATATATATATATATATATATATATATATATATATATATATATATATTCAATTTTGATACCAACATCATAGATATCATTGAAGCACTATACAAGGACGCAAGCAGTGCTGTTTTTGCAAGCAACGACATTAGAGAATTTTTCAAAACAACTGTAGGAGTTCGCCAGGGATGTATCCTGTCACCAGTGCTCTTTAATATATATCTAGAACATATTATGCAGGAGGCTCTCTACGATTATAAATCAACCATATCGATTGGAGGCCGACCTCTGTGCAACCTACGTTTTGCTGATGATATTGATCTGATAGCTGGATCAGAATCAGAACTTCAAGACCTTACCTCTAGACTGGAGAAAGTAACAAGAACGTATGGGATGGAAATTAATATAGAAAAAAGCAAGATATTGGTGAATAGCCATAAGAAACATGTTCCGACCAACATTACGTTAAATGGGCAAACGTTAGAAGAAGTTAACACCTTTAAATATCTCGGGTCCACTATATGTAGTGATGGAAGATCAAGTAAAGAAATCAAGACAAGACTTGAGATGGCCTCAGCTGCCATGACAAGGTTGAATGTGATCTGGAAAAGTAACATCAGTTTTCCTGTGAAGATCAAATTATACAAATCACTTGTATTATCTATTCTCTTGTATGGGTGTGAGGGCTGGACACTCACTGCAGATACGGAACGATGGATTCAGGCTTTCGAGCATAAATGTTATAGAAGAATTTTGCGCATTTGCTATAAAGAGCACAAAACAAATGTCTATGTTAGAGAGAAGATAAACACCTATGCAGGCCACCAAGAACCACTTTTGTCAATAGTGAAACGTCGAAAGCTTGCCTGGTTTGGGCATGTAACTCGTCATGACTCCCTTTCGAAAACGATCCTTCAGGGAACAGTCGAAGGTAAACGGAGAAGAGGAAGGCAGAGAAAATCCTGGGCTGATAACATCAAAGAATGGGCAGGACACGGTTTTTCCACACTTGTACGCATTGCTGAGGATAGAGAGCAGTGGAGGACCCTGTCTGCTGATGCTTCCACCATGGCACCCCTACGACCCATGACGGGTTACGGGCTGAGATGAGATGATGATATATATATATATATATATATATATATATATATATATATATATATATATATATATATATATATATATATATATATTCTTCTTCCGTCCTTAGCCACCGACCGTCAAAGCAGTCAGTGGCCATTACGCCTAGTGGCGTCTTATATATATATATATATATATATATATATATATATATACATATATATATATATATATATATATATATATATATATATATATATATATATATATATATATATATATATATATATATATATATATGTATATATATGTATATATATACATATATATACATATATATACATATATATACTCGTAGTTGTATATATATATATATATATATATATATATATATACAGTACTTTGCAAAAAAAAATGGCAGTGATATTTTCGGAACGCAGCACACTCATAGAAGCAAATAATAATAAAAACTGTATGTCCAGAGGAAGATTGGTATCTCCCCTATCTATTAACAGTGGTTTCAGTACAATATAATGTTGCCTTCTCCAGCAAGGCAAGCCTGGATGCGGCGAGGCATACTTCCCACAAATGTTTGTAGGTAATTGAGAGTCAGACTGTCCCAGTATTTTTCAGCTACCTTCTTCAATTGTTCAACGTCTCTGAGTCCACTCTTTTTTAAATGATTCTTGATTAGTGCCCAAACGTTTTCAATTGGGTTTTGATCGGGACTGTTGCTGGGCCACTTCAGCACTATCACATTCTTCTCTTGCAGCCATGCTTTGGGGTATGAGCTGTATGATTTGGGTCATTGTCATGTTGAAATGTGCACCCATCGGGGTACATGACCTGCATAAATGGCAGAAGGTGTCCCTCTAGTATGTCGATGTACCTTTCTTTCGTGAGAATTCCTGTGAAAACACACAGTGGGGTGGCACCTCTTGCTGACACCCCTCCCCAAAGATGGAATTTCTAGGTATGTTTCGGTCGCTGGTACACAGGCGTTACAGAGCCTTTCGTCCAAATATTTATTTGAGCAGGATAAGACCAAAGAGAACATTCATCTGAAAAAATCACATTGTCCCATGACAAATTTTGGTGTTCGTGGCACCAGTTCAAGCGCATCTGTTTGTGAGTCTCTGTGAGCAATGGTGACGAAATTACCCGCTTTTTTGTGTAATTCATCCTGTGTAGCTCCCGGTTGACAATAGCATTAGATACCTCTGGGCTTCCCAACTCGATCATGCGCTGCCGTATGTTTTCTACACTCTTCATTGGCCCAGCCCGAACGATTTGGGCGAGACACCGATGGTCCTTTGTGACCAAAATTCTTGGCCTCCCACTACCTTCTTTTCGCTCGATTCCATTACCTGCTTTTAATTTACTCACAACTCTGTAGACAGTCCGCTCAGGAATGTTCAAGGTTTTAGAAATGTTGGAACATGTTTGATTTCCTTCATTCCAAAGCTGTGAAATTAACATACACTTTGACTTTGTATCCATTTTCTGCCACTAGCATTAGAAATTGTCGTCTGCTCTTATATCAAGGGACGTTACTCTACGCTAATTTTTTTTTTTACTTTTGGTAGTGTTTGCTCACTTAAGTGGAGTGCAAATTTGGGGCAGAACATGCATATTTAATTAGATTTCAGCTTATTTAGCTGAGCAATATGACTGCCATTTTTTTTGCAAAGTACTGTATATATATATATATATATATATATATATATATATATATATATATATATATATATATATATATATATATATATATATATATATATATATATATATATATATATATATATATATATATATATATATATATATATATAACCTAGATGATATCTCAGTGCTTTCAAAGCATCGATCCGACTCTCGCATCTTGTTCACTCAATGGCTTAACAGTTATGCTTGTCTGATACATGTCTAGTTAGAATGTGCCAACGCCGAGTCAGTGGAGAGAAATAATTATACATCTGTTGAACCAAACTTAAGGAACCATTTGCTTCCACACTGTAGCGAAAAGGAAAAGACACTCTGGAACTGCCACGTAAACTAGTGCCTTTATGATAAATTATGAATCGCACACTGTCGTCATTTGGAGAAATTTCTGTCACTTTTAGCCGAGTGGTCTGCCCTGTCTTGTTCTCTAATTTTTGTCTACGTCTTCTTTTCTGTCTAATAGCTACTAACAGCGCTATTTCTGGCATTTGTCATATCAATCTTACGTTGGACAGGCTAATTCCACCCCTTTACACGTGAACATCGGCATCTAGCTAAAGGTCCATTTTTTCTGCCTTTCTAGTAGATGACGGCTAATTCCCCATATTCTTTGATTTATTGAGAATCGTGGACACAGGGGAAAACTTCTACCATTTTATTTGTGCCTCCCTCGTCTCGCGAACACCAGTCGCTCATAGAACTGCCAACGCAGAGGCAGATTACGTCCTTTTCCTGTACCTTGAGTCGTCCGGAGAATCTGTCCTCTAGGTCTTGCGTCTGAATTTGTTTCATCTAGTGCACTTGCAAAAGCCACCTGCAGAATGTATCTGGCTATTTAAGCAAGAGGTCTCTATCATTCAGTACAACTGTCTCAAGAAAATTCTGCTACTGGACAAAGTAATATTCTGCGCTAGAACTAATAACAGTTGTTAGTGCACGAATTATTCTGTCTTCGAGCCTGGGTCAGCACAGTTGTCTGTGCTTCCTGGTGTGATTTTCTGCTGTCAGGGCATTACTATTATCCACATAATACTTATTACCAGGCAGTCTACGTCATACTGCCAGGTTTCAGTTATAAGGCTGGAGAGTGGAGTACGTAACTACAATCTATTGTTGAAAGTGTCTATTGCTCCAGCACATATGGGCTGTCGCCTTTGCCATCCAGTCATTTTCGGCAACACTGTCCAACCCATTAACAGCCAGTTGATTTGGAGTATACCGCTATACATCGATTTCTGTTACCTACATGTAAGCAGTAGCCTTGCGTCCTGTATTATTTATCTACATCACAGATTGCCACCAGTTGCAGTTAATCATCATCTCGACACCTACGGGCTGTCGCCTTTACCATCCAGTTCGGCAACACTGCCCGATCCATTGATAGCCGGCTACATCTGAGTATACTGACATAACGACCGAGAGAAGTATTCGTCACCTGTTTTTATAGTTCACGTCTTCATTATCCAGTATAAGAGATGCCCCAACGCACCTTCTGGATACTCGCTTGCCTGCAAAAGTTCTCGACAATCGGATAGATTTGTATCAGTGGATGCAAGTATTTCTGCACTCGTTTTAATCTTCTCCACCTGCTAGTGTGGCCTTCTGCCACCGGAAATTGCGAATGCATAGGATTTATTACGACACTTACATTGAGAGCTTATCTCCATAGCCTGGACATTTCAACCTAGGTGGAACAGTGTTATGGTTTTTCTTCTAGCGGAGAAAATAACTTACTTACAAGGATTATTACAATAAGGAGTGGCCGTTTCCTCGTGAAACTGGGGGCCTAACCCCTTTAGCTAGATTTTCTTGGAAGTTAGAAAGTGTACGGGTGTTGGTAGTTTGGCGTGAGACGTTTTGCCTGAGAGATAGAGTGAAGTCTTGTGTTATTTTCTGTGGTTGTGATATTGATACATTCACTAGCTCTTCAGAGCTAGTGAAGGCATTACTTATGTTTTGTGGTTCAATGTTGTGGTTTCTTTAATAAACCTACTTATATGTACTAAGCGGTCAGAATTCACTCTCTTCTTTCTGTCACTTAATGTTTGCTGTTGTAGTCCTTACTGTAGTAGATTATTCTATTTAGCATTGGAGGACGGACGAAGGTACATCATCTTAAACAGAGTCAGAGTATGGCTGGGAAGTAGACCTAAGATATTTGATTATTTCTCTCTTCTCTCCAGAAGTCCTACCTCTCTCCATAATTTCATTAGTGACTTTAATTTTCTCTATTTCCACATTACTCATTCATATTCTGTCTAGACTCAGACATTCTCTATTTCGATACTCGCAACATACACCAGTAATTCTGTTATAACTTTGTGTTAAGTGTCGTAGATTTTTGATAGGAGAATTAAGACTTGGGTTGGTCCCTTCTGAATAGATTAGAATAAGTGATAGTCACAGTGAGAGATGATAATAGAAATAGATTTCCACGAGTGAGATGGTAGAATGTGCTAGAGGCTGTCTCTGAGATCGAGAAATCTTCTCTCTCTCTGCCTATCTTCTACGACAGATTTAGAGGAGTCAGACAGTCTAAACACACACACACACACACACATATATATATATATATATATATATATATATATATATATATATATATATATATATATATATATATATATATATATATATATATATATAACATATATATATTTCTATCCACTCTCGTGCATACAAGATGACAGTTAGACGTACAGACGTTGGAAAACTATAACAATGATTATACAGATAATTTGGAACGAGCTGACCAACGCGCTGATTAAGTTCTCGAGAAATTTTAATTATCATCTAAAATTTCATCACAACACATAAAAATTACATCAAAACATATACAATAATAATAATAGCCCCTTCAGTCATAACTGACTATGGGAATGCGCCCCTGAGGTGACAGCCCTCAGCTGCTTATTTTCCTGGTGCTCCTTTCGACGTTTTCTCCTCACCTCTGCTTCTTGTGTGAGCCTCTCTTCGCCCAATCTGAGGTGGCGCCGTAAATAGCATCGCCACTTAGTGCGATCGGCAGCTTCATCCTCCCATGTTGCTGGATCCATGTCCAGTGCCCTCATATCTCTCTTGCACACATCTTTGAACCTCAGCTGTGGTCGCCCAACTGTTCTCTTGCCATCTGCTAATTGTCCGTAGAAGATATCTTTTGGGATGCGACCATCTTCCATGCGGCGAACATGGCCAAGCCAGCGAAGTCTGCGCTGTCTAAGAAGCGTATACATACTTTGAAGGCCAGCACGTGACAACACCTCGACATTTGTCACTTTATCTTTCCACGAGATGCCGAGGATGCGGCGTAGACACCGCAAATGGAAGGTATTGAGCCTTCTTTCTTGCTTAGCATAGGTCGTCCAGGTCTCGCTGCCATATAGGAGTGTGCTGGTGACGCAGGCATTATATACCGCAGCTTTGGTCTTCATTGTGAGTTTAGAGTTTCCCCAAACACGCGATGTGAGGCGGGCAAAGGTAGCTGCAGCTTTGCCAATGCGGCTGTCGATTTCTGTATCCAGTGAGAGTTTGTCATTGATGGTAGACCCTAGGTATGTGAAGTGGTGCACCACTGCCAATTCATAGTTATCGATAGTGATAACTGGTGCAGCACCCACATCCTGACTCAGCACATTCGTTTTCTTTAGACTTATTGTGAGGCCAAAGTCCTTGCATGCTTTAGTGAAGCGATTCATCAAGCTCTGAAGCTCCTGTTGGCTTTGAGTGACGACTGCAGCATCATCAGCGAACAACAAGTCTCTTATAGTGACCCTTCTGATTTTTGTTTTTGCCTTCAGCCTTGAAAGATTAAACAGACGGCCATCTGACCTAGTGTGAAGGCATATTCCTTCAGTTGCATCTCTGAATGCATGTTTCAAGTGTAAGGCAAAGAAGATTCCGAAGAGGGTCGGAGCCAGAACACAGCCTTGTTTAATGCCACTTCGTATATCAAAGGGCTGTGACATGCTTCCAGCATATTGGACTGTTCCCTTCATGCCGTCATGGAATGACTTTATCATTTCCAGCATTTTAGAAGGGCAGCCTATTTTCAGGAGGATTTTAAAGAGTCCATCCCTACTAACCAGGTCGAATGCTTTTGTGAGGTCTATAAAGGCGATATATAATGGTCTTTTCTGCTCTCTTGATTTTTCCTGAAGCTGGCGGAGAGAGAAGATCATGTCTGTTGTTGATCTGCCAGCTCGGAATCCACACTGTGACTCTGGATATATGCGCTCAGCTAACTTTTGTAGTCGCATTAAGATGACTTTGGCAAAAACCTTACCAACAATACTAAGAAGAGAGATGCCTCTGTAGTTATTGCAATCACTTCTGTCTCCTTTATTTTTATACAGTGTTACAATCTTGGCATCTCGCATGTCTTGAGGAATAGTTGTCTCTTCCCAGCACTGGCACAGCATCCTATGCAGGGGATGTAATAGCGTGCTCTTACAGCATTTGATTAAATCAGGAGGAATCCCATCACTGCCTGGTGCTTTGCCAGAGGCCAAGCTATCAATGGCCTTGCTGAGTTCCTCTAATGTTGGTTCGGCATCCAGCTCCTCCATAGTTGGCAGACTGTTGACACCATCAAGGGCTGCAGGCGTAACGGTATTGTCTCTAGCGTAAAGCTCAGAGTAGTGCTCGACCCACCTCTCCATCTGCTTACCCTTATCGGTTAGCTTATCTCCGCTGATGGTTTTTAGCGGTGCCGTTTTACCTTTATGGGGGCCAAGTGCTTTCTTTATACCGTCATACATTTGTCTAATGTTGCCTGTTTGCGCTGCGATCTGGATGCTCTCACTGAGCTGGAGCCAGTAGTCATTTGCACAGCGTCGAGCAGTTTGTTGAACTTTGCTTCTCGTAGCCCTCAGGATCTGTAGGGTTCTGGCACTCGGTGAACGTTTGTATTCATTCATGGCACTGCGCTTAGCTTCAATGACAGGTGCCATCACATCTGATGAAGCATCAAACCAGTCATTTGACTTTGCTATTTTCTTACCAAAGGTGGCAAGTGCAGTACTTTGAATGGTGTTCCGTAGATGCTCCCAGTTCTCTGTAATAGTATCACCATGCTGAGGGCTACTGAGCACTTTCTCGAAGGTCGCAGTGAATTGAGCGATCATGAAAGGGTCTGACATCTTGCTGGTATCAATGCGTGGTTTCCCTTCATGTCTGACACGATAGAGTTTTCTTGGTTGTGCTCTGATTTTGCAGCAAACCAAGGAGTGATCTGTATCACAGTCTGCACTATGGTACGAGCGCATGGAGAGCACAGACCTGAGGAGTGGCCTTCTGACGAGAATCAGGTCAAGTTGGTGCCAGTGCTTGGATCGTGGGTGTCTCCTTGACACCTTATGCTGAGGTTTTGTCTGAAAGTAGGTGTTGGTCACGCAGAGGTCATGGTGGACGCACAACTCTAAGAGCCGTTGTCCATTTTCATTCATCTTGCCAATACCAAACCTGCCCAGACATGAAGACATCAAAACATATACAAATAGTCATAAAAATCAAGGAATTGCTACAAGAAATGATAGACCCACAGTTATGATCTTCCCTCGATTTTTAGCCCACAGTCCCGTTAAGAGAACGATTATAGCCCCAAAGAGTCACGGATACATATGATTTGGTCTAAAATTTACCCCTTTTAAGGTATGGACAGACTTGATATCTCTGCTCTATTTTAAGGGAAATATGGTTAGCAATACTTGCATAAAGAAAGTTAAGACAGCAAAATGAGTGCCAAATTACAACAATAAAGAAACACTCAGACCTGCTTTCACTTTATTTACTCAGCCGTGGCCACGTGCACTCTTGCATGCTTACAGCTTTGTTAACAGCATCTGGAAACATAATTTTTAGGGCATTCACATACAGAATCGTCAATGGCAGTCTTTGACCAAGAAATCCCCAGTTCCAAAAAGACGGGTTGAATTCTCAGCTTCCGGGAACGATTCCTTGGGTTTTCTTATTTTTCGGATGTCTGTTTAGGTCACATTAAAATTGTCCAGGCACGAAACATTAACAGCGAGCACAGTGTCAATAGCTTAGGTTTCTAGAAATGAGGAATGTCAGATCGGTGTCTACTTTCAGGAAAGGACTATCTTTGGTCACCACACCACTAGTCAAAACTCCGTCGGAATGTTACTGACGTTAATATATTACTTGCCACACAGGCTAAAAATGTATTTGAGTTGGTTCTCAGGAAGAATTAAATATGGCGCGATAGGCCTGTTACTTCATTTAACCTATAGGGTACTTGTAAAGATTATGCACCAAGGCTTTCAAGGAAAATGTTTTAGTTTTTCACAGATATCACTCATCAGTACTTAACGCTGGCAAAGTTAGGGTTAAGCCCAGTATTCACTGAATAAAGGAAAAAAACACATATAAAATAATTATACATACTAGGTACTCGTTATAACTTACATTTTTAAACTGCAAGCGTACAGCTTGACTTATCATTTAAAACTTCCCGTAAAATAAGTTATATACATAAAATCAACCATCATGAATTAGGAATACTTACGTATCCCGTCAATACTCACTGATGTAGCATTTCAGTTATAAGTTAATTTTAAAATATATTCTCGTCTGATTATTTAGCAGTTAAATTTAATTCCTGATAGCTACCTGGTTTTAAGCTAGAAATTATACTTTATTCTGCTTTCCACTGAAACACGTCACTAGAAAATAATACAGACTATATTTTAATTAATCTGCACAAAAATCTAACTAGGGAAATAAGCGATTTAACACTTTAAACACTTCACAAAATTTCTAGATATCTAATATATAATATTTACCTCCGCACAGAACTACAGATTAATACCACGACTAGAATCATTCAATATTATGGTAGTCTAGAACTCGGCAAAATGTTGCCCAGAAACTAAAGACTTTTCAATACGCAAGATATTTTTCTAGCCTGGCGATCTGTCTACTGCAGATTTAGGAGTAAGAATGAAAATCTAGTTTCAAACTCTGGTTAATATCTTAAACCCGACAGAGGGTCCCAACTTATTTCGCAAAACGAAATAATCTCCCCTTTCCGTCTTAAACACCTTACATTTAACACTTCCCATTACTAGACGTTTGCCATAACTGACACTTCTCGTCTTCACACCTCACGTTGACCAGGGCCAACAGTGATTGCCGCGTCAGATGGGATTTCCAGACAAATGTCTCAAACTGCATCTTGGAGATGTCGGTTATCGCCCCTCACATGAGCGCTCAGGCAATGCAACTCGTTGTGGCAGGTTAAAATGCAGACGATATGTCGCCTATAAGTCTGGCGAAAACGAATATTCACAGTTTACGTCTACAACGCAATAACCTCCCGAGCCTGGCATCTACGTAATAACATCACTAGTGCGTTTCTAAATGAGAACAGACACTCGGCGAAAGTTTGAATGGGAAAATAGTAATGTTTAAGTCGCAAACGAACGAATGCGAAAAAATACAAAAAGGATATAAGAGTGATAATAAGGTAGAGGACACGGGTAGAGAAAGAAAGGAAAATAGAAAATTTATTGATCATAAAACTCTCTGTGACATTAAGTCATATTTTTATTAATGGGAGTTAAGTGTTAAAGACTCATATGGACGGGTCGGATTTTGTTACACACGCTAGTAAGCACGCTTTTAGTGATGAGATGATTTTTTTTCAGTTGGGGGCTGTGTGCTCTGTAATTTTTGAGCATAGCTCAATCTGAGTCTGTGTCAGTCTTTTTTAAAAATATGATAAAGAAAGTGTTCGAAGGTTCTTAATGATAGTTGGGGGGAAGAAGCGGTTTAGTTTTGAGCTGGGTTCTCAAGCGGTGAGTCCGTGATGAGTAATTCTCACGGGGAGGATAACTAAGGGTCGGTGATCTCGACAGTGCGTTCCTGGCAGGGCTTCGAAATGGTCGTCCCATCTCGCTATTGTGTTCCGGGGTATTTGTGTTTTTCGACGACGGGAATTTGATAATTGAAGAGGATATTTTTTGAAGTAAAGATAAAGAAATTATTGTCGGGAATGTTCTTTCTCCCAGGAATTTATGGATTGTTTTACAGGAGATATTACCCAAATGCCAGGGAGTACGCCGGCATTATATATATTGTAAGAATTCTGATCGATTTGTTATAGAGGCCATGGATTGTACCGGCCGATATTTTTATTCATGTTTCCTATGATGGATTTTTCCCTTGTTATTAGAAGATATAGTATGCCGCTGTGTAAGCGACCAGTGATCATCATCATTTATAAAGATATTGATGTAAACCTTTATGAAACGTGAGCTGCTATGTTCTGCAGCCTTTGTACTTTGAGTTTTGCACCTGTAACTGAATCTTTGGATATCGATTTGTATGGATCTATGCTATGAGTTACTGCATTCTACAGCCTATTGAGGTTGCGATGTACGCAGTCTTTTCCTGGATAACTATTTTTGCTGTATTACTACGAAATGAACTTACTTATCTGATGCGTCATGTTTTATGCTGTGAACTGTGTTACCATGATGTCTCTACGTGACTGTGGCGTTAACAAACTGTGTATAACGTTACAGCGGGTTTCAATATTTCCTGACCTCTACGTTACAGTGGTGTGTGATCGAAGTGTGTATAGGTATGCCAGAACCTTCATACGACATTCGCACTTACAGCTATACATATTTACACACCTGTCGGCCATCCGTAAGCCCGACCACAAGCTGATTTCCTTCATCAGCCGTAATATTAACATTGTCTTCCTACACCACTTACGTATCGGTAACATATTTATGATGGCCAGTGTGGCCTGTTGACGTTAAAGAAAATAAACGTTAACACTTTATGATTAATGTCTCGAACGGGAAAAAAATTCTTTGTGGGATTTGAGCAACAACTACAAATACATGTAAATATGGCAGTGGGAAATCATTATCTTTGGTAGTTGCCGAAGAAATCACTTTTGTTGGAAATATCACACAATAGCCTTGAAATCCCACGAAAGTTACAAGTAGAAAAGTGAACTCACGCGCGGATCTCTGAGAAGGAAAGGGTTAGAACTAGATTGGGTATATAACCCCACTCAGATTCAATTCTGGACTCTCAAAATTTCATAGCTAAAAAAAAAAAAACATTCAGCGAACTGACACACCCGTGTCAAAGCCACATAGCCACATCCCATAGCCAAGAAAAACAAAGCTGGCCTGCTTGTGAGCAGACTTTCATAAATAATAAGCTCAGATCCGTAATACTGGGTCTGATGGGTATGTTAAACTTGTATTAATCGTTGGGTTACAAGTATTTTAGTGTTTTGTAAATTGCTGTAATATTTAATATTAATGTTTGCATTGACTTTGAATTACCTGCTGATATCTTAATCCTGGTACTTTAAACCCCGTACTGATAACTAAAATTGGTTTCCAAACTAAATATAACCTGAACAATCCTGAACAGCACGACGAAGCTAGAAGTAATTGTCAGGATTGCGCCATACTAGCTATAAGAGCTTACAGTCCTTTTCAGGGCTTTGCTTTTAAATGCTGGATGCCACAGTGTTAGTCTTCTTCTTCCTCTTCTTCTTCTTCTTCTTCTTCTTCCACTGTGTCTTAGCTTTCTCCGTTTCTTTCGTTCAATTTAAAATTTCGTTGATGTAATTTCTTTCAAGGAAAACCACTTTTGGCATGTCTTAGGTCCAAAGGGAAGTTATCAAAACAGAATTTTTTAAAATGTGTAAATTATGTCTAGTCTACCAATGTATTTTATTGATTGTATGACGTACTTCTTTGTTTGTCATGACAACGGCCTCATGGACTGTGTTGTCTAATTGAGGATTCCGATCAATAGTAGCCCGTCATCATTGGAGGATCATCTTGATGGTAGAAAACAGATACCATAATCTGCATATGTTTCAGGTTCTTATCCGAAAGAGTCACATCAAAATCTTCTGATAAGAAGCATAGAAGACTACAGTGTTTGATTCAATGACCATTTCTGCAGTTCGCTGGATAGTTGTGGCTACCTGTCTTGTTTATTTACGTATCTTGGACATCAACACCTAATGTATGGCGAGAGGTAACCGCAGTGAAATGACATGAATTAGATAAGTAATCATTACTTTGAAGAAACAAGACCAAGAAGTCACCAATAACCCGAAAGGATGAACAAAGACATTGACACCTTATCGTTGTCCAACTTGTGATTTATGTAAATACTTGTCTGCAGTGTTTACCAAAATTCTGTTCTAATTAATAAATGTACAAATATATTTTATAAATCGCAGTTGGTTGATTTTGTTTAAATTCCATTTTCTGTTTGAAATTGTGTTATTGTGTGGAAATTAAGAGAATTATTTAATTTTTAAATTGGTAGGGACAATTAACGAGCTGCGTTTCACCCCAACTATTACCAGAGACACCCTTGGAGCATAGGACAGGTCTAGTGAGAAGGTGACTTTCTTCACAGCTCTCTTCTACTGCTACCATCTAGGACTGCGCAGTAAACGACCTAACTTGTCCTGTGACATCCCTCCCACTAGTTCACCAGTTGTCATTTCAATTTCTGGGAACTATTTCTATTTTTCTATCTAACATCCATCTCGCGGCCCCCCCCCCCCCCCCCCCCCCCCCCCCCCCCACCCCCCCCCCCCCCCCCCCACACCCCCCCCCCCCCCCCCCCCCCCCCCCCCCCACCCCCCCCCCCCCCCCCCCCCCCCCCCCCCCCCCCCCCCCCCCCCCCCCCCCCCACACACACACAACACTTAGCAGCATCATAGACTACCAAGTTTAAAGAGTGTGCATTGCAGGGCACTAAAAAGGCACGTGGTTGTCAGTTGTTGTGTTACATGGGTTAAAAAAAAACAAAAAAACTAATCTGTATAAAACTGCGCCCCTCAAAGGTCAGTACTGCACCCCTCTGAGATCTGCGCCTTATGCGGCTGCCTAGTTGGCCTAATGGTAGCACCGGCCCTGGAAACAGGAGCTCTTAACTTCTACTCTACAAGTTTGGAAATGGCAGATAAGACACAGGAACCGCCTAGATCAACAGTGTTCGCCAGGATTCTTCAACTTGGCGCAGGCTGCAAAAAAAGCAAGAAGTTCGACAGCCCTGGTTACACAACAACAACAACAAACAGTCTTAGCATTAATCTCAACAACAACAACAACTCAGTCTCCACGTTGGGCGTAGTAACAACACAAAGCCCGCTTTCTTATCAGACTTCTCTGAAACTTAACATTAGTTTTCACACTAGATGATTTAACAGTGCTACGTTAACTTGATCACACACGTCTCAACAACAACAAAAATGTGCATGTAAAACCACCTGTGTACTTAGATGGATCCTACCTTTGTCACCCCCACTCCCCCTCATCCCACCCCCATTACCCATTATTAAACACACAGAGAAATGCTTGCAAGCAGATTTTTAAACATTATAATATAGTAATAACAGTGTCCCATGACCCCCACCCCCTCCCCCCCCCCCCCTTCTGGCTATCGCCCGGGGCTCAGTCCTCCCCTTCCCCCCGCATCTTCCTTAGTATGTCACTTTGTACCACAAAACCTTTACTTTTTATAATCACCTACAGTTATAATACCAGGAGTGAAGAGACAGTTTAGTAATTAAGAACAAGGTGGGGTGAGTTCCATTCCTAGTGGAATTTGGAAGGCGAAGGCAGAGAGACAGGGAACTGGTCACCTTACGTCATAAAGCAGGAGTTCGTATAGCACTACACTCCCTTACGTCAGTATCCGCTATGGGACTACCTATACCGGTACCATTTTCTCAACCTAATTTCCTACACCATATTTCAACTGAATGCACAAGGACCGTATCTTACTTACTTACTTTGTCGTTCCTCTTCTACCGTGAGGTGTAGCGGTTTGGAAGAGAGAGTGCCATACTATCCTATCGGATGTCTTCCTCCTGGCCTGGTTTCATTCTAGTCCTCGGCCCTTCAAAGATTATCTTATGTTGTCCCCCCAGCGGACCCTGGGTCGTCCTGGAGGTCTGGATCTCTGGCTCTTAGTTTCCCATTCTTGTCTTGGTAGCCAATCTTCTCCCATTCTGCAGGACCTTATCTGTTGCATATAATTTTAATTTATCAGTAGGCAGTTACAAAAGACCTATTTTCACGTTTCATTAGACCCGCATTTCATATTCAGTTCCATTGTGTCGCTGCTTGCCTTACCACTATATTGTGTTTGCGTAAGGAACATCGGTCTTTTGAAGTTCCATTTAGCGCTGGCTAAAAATGAAATCTCTCATCTTGAAACCTGGCTACATTATTGATAATCAATATGCCGGTATGTCATTAGAGCGGTTCTAAAAATAGGACTGTAGTTTGTACAGAGCGATATGAACTGAGGGATCTGTCGCTAATGTGATGTGAGTCAGTAGATTGCTTGATCTTATTTCAAGATGAATGGAGGTTGTTAGGTGGCTGTGTGGATGATGTCGTAGACATAAAACTGGTGTATGAAAATTGTTCCCAGCGCTGTCTGTGATAGTAGACTGCAATATTTTTAAGCACAAAAGAATTAATGGTTAACTGAAGCGAAACGCATAAAGCATGTGGTTTCACAAGTGCGATATTTCCCGTCTTCTAAAGAATCTAAGTATCAACGTGAAGTTCTCTATTTTTATATTTTTATTTGAACGCCATAATTGTGTGACGGATAATTCCCAATATTTGTAAAGTACTGCACATGTTGGGTACAATTTCCAGTACGGTATTTGTAAAGTACTGTCAACGTCACAAACAATTTTCACTGTTTTGTCAAACCCTGCAAAAGTCAAGGACAGTGTCACGGGATTTGCCTCTCCTTTGCTGTGCAGTAGTGGTCCACCAGTCGCCAGAACTCAAGCGTATCTAAATGGGTCTTCAAAGGTGTCTACCTTCACACAAGATTACTCTGGGCAGAGTTGTAGATAGAAGGATAATGATGCTTCTATCTCAAGGGGGTGTTCACAAAGTTCACAATAAAATTCAGAAGTCAAGAACAATGCTGCAAAGGGCAGAGCGCTATTAACATATCTGACCCAGCACCTTTTATGAAGTTTTAAGCAATGGTTTGGCTTGTTCGAGCCCCCAGCTGGTTTAATCAAGCGAAATTCCTGCTATAAGTATTTTTGGCTCTATGGCTGTAACTATATGTATATGTATTAAAGATTTTAGATCGTACATGCGCTCTCTTATCTATAAGAACTGAATCAACTAGGAATTTGTAAAATAATATACAACAAATTTAATAAACAATTAGTCTTTAACAAATTTAAATAAATATGGATGAAAGTGACTTTAGAGGGTTTTAAAATTGTCTTCACTGAGACTTAATTGTGGACTGATGATTATTGTCTGTTGCTTGCGCCTGTTACAAAAAAACTTAACTTGCGGAGTACTGCAATGGTTGGTTGTCGAGTCTTTCGTGATGAGGGCTCTTCTCTAGAGGCGTTTAGATGAACTCCACTCCTAATGTCAATGTAGGTATCTTCACAACGTGTCCACTGTAGATAGTTGGTGTCGACCCCAGCTCTTGAATCACGAGATTGTGGCGAAGACTCTTACTTGAGACTGTTATTTTGTAAGAGTAACTTCGTACTACGAACTTGAGGAAAAAAAAAGAACAAATGCCTCTGTTAAGTACATTTGTGAGCTGAAGATTAACAGGCGCATTGTCTCGCTGTCTACCCATCAATGTTAGCCTCTCTGAATAATTATATTCTTTGAGTATACACAGCACAACTCAGGGAAGATGATTATAAATCACCAATATTCTTCTGGGCCTGTCTTGTTCATAATTTTTGTCTACGCCCACTTTTCTGTCTTATAGCTCCTAATAGCACTATTTCTGACATTGGTCATGTCAGTCTTACGTTGGACAGACTAATTCCACCCCTTTACACGTGGACATCGGCATCTAACTGAAGGTCCTTTTGTTCTGCCTTTCTAGTAGATGATGGCTAGTTCCCCGTATTCGTTGATTTACAGAGAATCGTGGATCCGGGGAAGTAACTTTAATTTTTCATCATTTTGCCTGCGTCTAGAAATCTCGAACTCAGGTCGCTTGCAAGATCGCTTAGTGTTGCTTCAGATTACGTCCTTTTCCTGTAACTGTAGACGCCAAGGAAACATTTCCCCACACCCTTATGTCTTGTTACGTTAGATCTGGTGTACGTGCAAAGCCACCTGCAGACTCCATCTTGCTATTTAAGCAAGAGGTCTCTATCACTCAGCATCACTGTCTCAAGAAAATTCTGCCACTGGACAAAGTGATATTCAGCGCCAGAGCTAATGTCAGTTGTTAGTGCAAGAATTATTCTGTATTCGGTAAGCACACATTTACGTATTTAATACAGTAGGGTGTTAGCTTAATCTAATAGAATAGAGATCCCGTGTTACTTTAATTCATCTTAAATATGCGAGGTGTGTTCAAATGAAACCCGTCCCAGTGGCTTTATAACAAATATATGTAAGGTACATCAGCAGGAGTAGTAGAATTAAATACAGCAATTGTTATGAAGCAAGTACCCACTGGGGTTCTTTAGAAATAGTCTCCATAGGCATTAAGACACGCATCCCACTGCTTTGGGTAGACGGCGGATGCCGTCCGAGAAAAATGACTTTGGTTGCTTATTGAACCATTTGGTCACCGAGGCCCTGACGTCTGCATCGAAGTCGAATCGTTGTCCCTTTAGAGATTTTTTTAAGGGTCCGAACAAATGAAAGTCACACGGTGACAGATCGGGGCTGTAGGCTGGGTGTGGCAGAACTTCCCACCTTTTCCTTGCTAACGCTTCCTGCACAATGTTCGCAACATGTGGACGAGCATTGTCGTGCAACAGAATCACACCACGCGAAAGCATGCCGGGTTGTTTTTTCTTGATGGCTGTATGCAGGTTGTTTAGTGTGTCTATGTAGCAGATGGCATTATTAATGTTCACGCCAGGCTCTTTAAAGTCTACCAATAGAAGCCCTTCATGGTCAAAAAATGCGGTTAGCATAACCTTACCGGCGGAAATCTGTGACTTGAATTTTTTGGGTTTTGGTGATCCGGGATGTTTCCATTGCATGCTCGCTAATTTGCTGCACGGCTCAAAGTGGTGGCACCACGGCTCATCGCCTGCCACTATGCGCAATAGAAATGCATCACCCTCCTCTTCGTAACGCAGCAGGTGGCTTTCACTGTAGTCTTAGACACACTTTTGTCACCACACACTGCTTTCATTCGGAGATGAATGTCGACTGGTCGACATCCTTCGGCTGTTAGGAACTGAATCATCGCTCGCTGATCGACCTTGGACGGATTCCTTATCACACCGGCCATTATTTTAACGGTCTGCAGCACAACCAATGAATACTAGGAGAATGAACACTTACACACTTGTACATTCGTATGTGCTTATTACGTCAGATGTGACGTCATCATGCTCCTCCTACGAATGTCCACTTGGCGCAGCACGGTCGGGTTTCATTTGAACACGCCTCGTATATGCATTCGTTTGTACTCTTAAGGTAATTTTTTTTCGTTATCGGGATGTTCTGAATTTTATTAAGTGAACCACCATTAATAACCACTAAGTGTTAGCTAGGCGGGGGGTTTTCTTAAGTCAGAAAAAGTGAGCCAGTGTAAAGTTAATTTTTACCACGTTTTTTTCCCTTTTGTTTGTGTGTAGAATATTGCTGTAAAGAGTTTTTGCTATTTGATATATTGAGTCCCAACGCTAAATTTTTGATATCTCATTTGGTGTTCTCCCTACTTGGATGATTATCACTAGGGCCCCTAATGTTAGCAGGTAAAGTTGTGAATACCTAACAGTGGTCTCGCTTTACCAGAGTGTGTGGGACTATGTAGGCATGTGTGTGTGTGTGAATATTTTAGCCCCAGAGCATTTTGCGGCGCAGCGCGTCAGAAACGCGTGGAGTGTAAACAGAAACCTAGGGCGGGGACTACAGAGGTAGTGTTTCCTAAGCATAATAGAGCAAAGAGGGTGAGAGTCGGGGTTTGTTTTGATTTTGTGAGTGAGAGAAACGGCCAGAGGAAAATGGAAGTTTCATGGGTGAGAGACTAACTGAGGAAGAGTAGGCTCCAGGTAGTAATGAGATATAGAATTGCTGTATAATTTTAGAGTCTTGGTCAGCACATTTGTCTGTGCTTCCTGATTTGATTTGCTGCTGTCAGGGGATTACAATTTCCACATAATATATATTACCAGGCAGTCTACGTCATGCTGCCAGGTTTCAGTTGTAAGGCCGCTGTGTGGATTACTGAACCACAGCTTACTGTTGAAAGTGTCTATCGCTGCAGTAGATACGGGCTGTCGCCTTTACCATCCAGTCATCTTCGGCAACACTGTCCGACCCATTAACAGTCAGTTAGTTTGGAGTATACCACTATACATCGATTTCTGTTACCTGCACGAAAGCAGTAGCCTTGCATCCTGTATTATTTACCAACAGTACATATTTCCGCCAGTTTCATTTAACCATCATCTCAGCACAAAGAGGCTGTCGCCTTTGCTATCCAGTCAGTTTTGGCAACACCGTCAGATCCATTGATAGCCGGTTACCTCTGAGTATACTGACATAACGACCGGGAGTAGTAGTCAGTTGCCAGTTCTCGTCATCTGTTTTATAGTTCAAGTCTTCATTATCCAGTATAAGAGGTGCCCCAGCGCGCCTACTGGATACTCGCTCACCAGCAAAAGTTCTCGTCAATTGGATAGATTTGGATCAGTGGATGCAAGTATTTCTCATTTTAATCTTCTCCACCTGCTAGTGTGGCCTCCAGCCACCGGAAATTGTGAATTCATAGGATTTATTACCACACTGTTACAGAGAGCTTATCTCCATAGCCTGGAAATTTCAACCTTGGTGGAACAGTGAATTGTTTTTTCTGCTAGCAGAGAAAGTAACTTATTTACCAGGATTATTACAATAAGGAGTGGCCGTTTCTTCGCGAAACTGGGGGCATAACCCATTTAGTTAGATTTTCTCGGGAGTGAGGACGTGTACGAATGCTGGTGGTTTGGAGTGAGACGTTTTGCCTGAGAGATTGAGTGACGTTTTGTGAAATTTTTCTGTGATTGTGATATTGATACATTCAGTAGCCCTTCAGAGCTAGTGAAGGCAAAACTTATTTTTTGGGTTCAATTTTGTAGTTTCTTTAATAAATATATTTATATGTACTAAGCGGTCAGACTTCACTCTCTTCTAACTGTCACTTAATGTTTGCTGTTGTAGTCCTTACTGTAGTAGATTATTCTATTTAGCATTGGAGGACGGACGAGGGTACGACATCTTAAACAGAGTCCGAGTATGGCTGGGAAATAGACCTAAGATATTTGATTATATCTCTCTTCTCTCCAGAAGTCTTACCTCTCTCCATATTTTCATTAGTGACTTTACTTTTCTTTATTTCCACTTTTTTTGTTTATATTCTGTCTAAACTCAGACATTCTCTATTTCCATACTCGCGACACTTAGCAAGTACAGACATGTCAAATTCACATTTTAAACTTTATACACTCACCCCAAAGGGGATATACAATCTCCTGGCAAAATAGAATTGATGCTTTGATTTGATGCTTCGAACACTCGGTCTGGGGGAGTTTCAGAATCCCTCTAATGACTTGTGTTTCTGATTCCTTAAGTTTCCAGTCTTGGTATTTAAAATCGCGGGATGTCTTTTAAGTTATAAAGACGCCCAAATACTTCGATCTGGTCCCTTTTAAGTTTGGAATTCTTTGTCTGATTCTTCTCTCTGGCTACTGGGAGTTGTTACTTGACGTTTGTTGAAAATGCAGTCTGATTTATGTCTCCGACTTCGCTAGATTACATTTCCATATCTCAGCCCAAGTCCCAGATTTGTATTTCAGACCATCTTTCCAATGAGAACTAAAGTTTATTTCAGACTCTCGATTTAGACCAATCCTGTTTCTTTAGAAAAGCTTAGCGTACTCTGCTGCTCATCTTTGGAATTGTCTTCCACATAACCTAAGAAACAACCTCAGTCCCTATTCATACAATGGTAGACTTTTAGAATACTTTATGAGGTCTGATTACATACCCCCCTAATCGGATTATCTTTTCTTATAATGTCAACTGTAGGTTCTAATGACGATGTTTGTACTTTTCAACATATTTTATGTCATGTTTATAAGTAGTTAATGTTAATATGAGTGTACTATTTTATTTTACTTTACAACGTTGAATTCCTTGACATTGATATATAAAATGCAAGTGAGAATAAATGAATTCAGTATGAAAGGTGAGAGAAAGGAAGGGCAGAATGTCAGACGGGCCTGCCCAATTCTCCACCCTTTGAAAATAAAGTTCGTTCGTTCGTTCGTTCGAACCATGTGGATGTGGTGTTAAATCATTACCATCCCCCGCGTGTTTTAAATATCAATTTTAAAATTTAAACTCGTGACCTCTTTCAAATATGGCAGTAATACTTCCGATTGTACTTATGCAAACTCACAAACATATCGGAGAACTTATTTCTTGGCTAATACCTTTCCCAACATAATCTCCCCAGACGGGTTATCTGTATTAGTGATACAGAGATGGTCCAGCGGAAGTATTACCTCAATATCACCTGTGTTTTCGTACAACTCCCAGACGGGTTTCTTAGACAGACAATCTGGCTTTCTTTCCGTCAATCGTGCGACACCACCTTGTGTCAACAATGACCGTCTCTATCAAAGGTGGCTAGACGACTTAAGTGATAAAAGTATTATCCACTGACCTGTCTAATTAGCCTTGTAATACTACGATTCACATGGTGAAACGTACACAACTCTGGGAGTGACTAGACAAAAATGTAGGTGCATAAACGATGCCAAATAATAGGACTATGAGTGAGAAAAACGAAGAAAAAAATCGGTAATGCAGGAGAGAACGAAGAATGTAGAAGGACATACACATTTACCGTCACAGACAGAAGAAAAACATTTATTCAACTTAATACTAACAAGCATACAATCAGCAAATACAAATTTACATAAAAAGGAGATTTAAAAAAAATCAAATTTGTATGACAGATGACATCCTCAATAAAATGGCAGAAAGAAAGAGAGCAAAAACACTTCAGAATATAAAACAATAGACAACAAAATACGTACTGTGTGTAGACAAGCAAAAGAACGGTGGATAGAAACAAAATGCAAGGAAATAGAAGACATGCAGGCAAAAAGCATGACGAGGGACATGCATGAAGAAATAAAGAAATTATCAAATAGGTCGAGATTTCCCCAAGGAGGAGGCTGTATCAAGAATACGAATAGTGTAATCTTACTTGACCACTGGCACAGAAGAGGAACCAATGGTGAGGAAGATGATATAAAGATGGAAGAACTGAAGGCAGCACTGGAGAAAATCAAGATGGGCAAAGCAGCAGGGCATGATGGTATAACACCAGAAATGGTTAAGTTCATGGGAGCATCAGGCGACCTATTACTCTTAAGGGTTTTACAGGCAGCGTGGTACAACAAGACCATACCAAAAGATTGGGAGATTGCCATCATAACACCAATTTTCAAAAAGGGTGACAATCGACAGTGTGGAAACCACAGAGGCATATCCCTTCTCAGTGTCCCTGGCAAAATCTACTCTAGAATCCTAGAGCAGAGACTCCGACGCCTAGCTGAGCCACAATTGGATGAGGTCCAGTGCGGATTCCGAGCAAACCGAAGTACTCAAGACCTAATCTTCACACTCAGACAGCTGAGTGAAAAGGCCTTTGAGTATAAGAGTGAGATGCATCTTTGTTTCATAGATCTGGAAAAGGCGTTTGACAGGGTCCCCTGGAGCAAACTTTGGGACTGTTTGGCAAGGAAGAATATTCCAGCACCTCTGATTCATGCTATACAGAGCTTCTACAAGTCTTGCAGAAATTATGTGAGGACAGCAAACCATAAGTCGGAAGAGTTCAGGACCACCACTGGTGTAAGACAAGGTGATATCCTATCACCTTACATATTCATACTCCTTATGGACGATGTCATCAAGGCATGTAAGGAGAGAACAAGAAAGTATTCAGTGGGGTACTGGAAGATGAGACAGGTCTATATTTCGGAGCTGGCATTTGCTGATGATGTTGCCCTGATTGCTAAATCAGAGGCACATCTCCAATCCAACCTGCAAGTCTGGAAGGAAGAGCTGGAGAAGAGAGGGATGGTCATAAGCAGCTCTAAAACTAAATCCATGGTGATATCACGAGAAGAAAGAAAACATCAGATTAAGCTGGGAGAACAGGTCCTGGAACAGGTCGGATACTTTAAATACCTCGGAGCTATTATAGACCGAAAGGGAGGCATCAAAGAAGAGTTGGCCACTCGAAAAGCAGCAGCTGGGAGACTTTTTCAGGCCATAAATCGAGGATTCCTCAGCAAGAGAGAGGTTGGTAAGAAAACGAAGATGGCTGTATACCGCTCCACCTATGTCCCAGTCTTAACATACGGATGCGAGTCATGGGCAATGACTACAACCCATAAAAGCCAGATCCAAACCTCAGAAATGAGGTATCTGAGGAAGGTGGTTGAAGTAACAAGAAGAGACATGGTACGCAACCAGACGATACGTCAAGGCCTTAAATCCTACCCCCTGCAGACCCAAGTAGAACAGTCCCAATTAAGATGGTTTGGCCATGTCTGCAGAATGGGAGAAGATCGGATACCACGACAAGCATGGGAAACAAAGAGCCAAGGATCCAGACCCAGAGGACGACCCAGAGTCCGCTGGGAGGACAACATTAGACAATCTTTGAAGGATCGAGGACTAGAATGGAACCAGGCCAGGAGGAAGACAGCCGATAGGATAGTCTGGCGCTCTCTCTTCCAAACCTCTACACCTCACGGTAGAAGGGGAACGACTAAGTAAGTAAGTAAGATGATATGAGACATTTCTTCGGGGTTAATGCCTCGTTTTGGCTAGGTGAGCGTCGCTCAACATACATGTAAAATCCGTCGGTTATGTTAGAGCGCACGTCCAAAAATAAAAGATCGAATAGTGTGGTAATAATTACGCGTTATGAGTAAACATTGTTACAGAACTAGAAGGTTGCTTTAGTGTCTCATACTGATGATGTTCACGCTCTCCCCTCCTCTTTCGGCTGCAATAAAAAAAATCCAGAAAGAGAGAGAGAGAGAGAGAGAGAGAGATAGACAGAGAAAGAGTGAGAGAGAGATAGAGGGAGAGATAGAGGGAGAGAGGGGGAGATTGAAAGGAAAGAATTGGTGATGAAACTATGTAAGTACTGCAAATTATTGTCTACTAAGATGAAAAGTAGTTCTCGGGGCTAGCAACGTCATCATGTCAAACAACTTGCTAGTGTCGGAGATCTTCTTCTTCTTCCTCGTTCTTCCTGAAAAGGACGTTGGTTGCGTTGTGTCTGTTTACAGCGAAGCTGCGATATCTGCGCCTTTCGGCCGACACATCCGACTTCAGCACGGCATTTTTGGGGACCGGGTTTGCCTTCCCTCTTCGATCCCTACCCTCTCAGCTAGACTGCAGTGATGCAGCCTGTTTCCAGGACCACCACTTGGAGGTGGAGTAGGGTCTTGGTCAGCTCTGGTTCGCTGACCCTGACGCAAGCAGTCAAGCTATGGGTCGCTGACTGCATCCTCTGTTGCTGCAGTGTATATTAGGGGATTTTTATTTTGTTTCGGGTGTAGTATGTTTAGGTAGTGGTATGTTTACAATGTTTAGTGGTATGTTTTTAGGTAGTGGTATGTTTAGGTAGTGGTATGTTTAGGTAGTGGTATGTTTAGGTAGTGGTATGTTTAGGTAGTGGTATGTTTAGGTAGTGGTATGTTTAGGTAGTGGTATGTTTAGGTAGTGGTATGTTTAGGTAGTGGTATGTTTAGGTAGTGGTATGTTTAGGTAGTGGTATGTTTAGGTAGTGGTATGTTTAGGTAGTGGTATGTTTAGGTAGTGGTATGTGTAGGTAGTGGTATGTTTAGGTAGTGGTATATTTATGAATTGTTTTTTGGTGTTGTTTTGATGATCTACTCAGTTGAGATGCGGCTGGAAAGGGAGGGGGGGGGGGGAGGATGCTAAATCTTGGAATATTCCCCCCCTTCCCCCGCTCCCCGATAAAACTATGTTATGATACGATCTAAATGGGATCTTCATATTTCTGCTTGTTGTTTACTAAGTAAATAAATAACAGTTACAAAAAGTTACAGACTGTAATGTTGATAAGTGTAACACACAACCTGCTGAGCTACCCAGAACTAATAAGACACGTTTGGAAGGCTATGTGGCTAAAGCCCTTAATAGGCCCCTGCTTCCACCCAACCACCATGTAAATCGCCACTGTATTTTATGGTTGTATACACGCCTGATGCATCCTCTCATATGTTCATCTCTGCCACTGCATGATTAATTTCTTGTTTGTCCACTCTTGTTTCTCAGCGTGACTCATTTCTTCTTCTTCTTCGTTCACCCTCAGATGTCAACTTGAATAAGTTCAAAGAAAGCAGTGGCCAGCCTAAGGCTGTTGATATCTCCATAGATTTTCTCCAGGAATGGTACTGGTGATGGCCATATGCGTTTTCTCTGTTCCTCATATGTTGGGCACCTTTGAAGCAGATGTTCGGCAGTCATTTTATCAGTGCCACAGTCACACTCATCAGTAGTTCCTATTTTTAATTTGTTGAATAGATGGTATCTCAATCTGTTATGACCTGTGCGAAGTCTGAAGATTACCACTTGTTCACTTCTGCTGTGCTGGTAATACGGATCATTTTTTGTGTGGCCTGGATGCTCTTCTTCCCACTTGTGCCTGTATCTGCGCTTGATAAAACTATGACTCATGTAGCTTTCTCATCATTAGCTGTTACTGAATTAGTCGAGTCCAGAATGTTTAGATTTCTCGTTCAGATTATCCTAAACTGATATGTTGTGGCATTAAGGGAAGGAAGGGTGAAAAGTCTAACCTGAGTTGGTATAGAGGAGGTAGAAAAAGGGGATGCGCAAAAAGAGGGTTGCGCATAAGAAGGGTCAAACCAGAACAGAGGTTAGGCAAGTTTTTCTCAGCATGAGGCAGAAGCGTGATCCAGGTTGAGCAGGACAGGTACTCAAGTAGGAAAGGCTGCCATTTTGAAGTCTATAGTGAAGTAGACAAGGTGCTGTGTAATTTCTTAAATGCACGGAGACAAGATTGGGTAGCAATAACCCAACATATTGATATTATAAATTCTTGACAAGACTGAAGAACGAAGGGGCGAGTTAGGCTCCACTCAGAAAAGGGTACGTAGAGTGAATTAGTTACGTCCATACCGTAGTCCTGTTGCTCGGCTAAGATAGTGGCCATCTAGAACTAGGGAAAAGAACAACCTCGGAGGAGTCCGGTTATCACTTCAATAACCTGAACCTAAATCGATAGTATCAATAGACAAGGATTTGCTTAGACGGAGGAAAGGATGTAGATACTAGTAACATCTGAATAATTGAGACAAAAGACATTACAATATTGAATATAATTCTCAATGGTGAGTGAGTGTTAAAGAGGAAAGTGTGATGGACCAAGATTGTTGGAGGTCCGGGTAACAGCAGTGGTCCACATTGTAAATAAACAGTATTCCAGTTGACTGTGACGTTCCCTATTTGTATAGAAGATCTGCTTAGCGTTATGTCGTCGCTCACCGTGTGTGTTGTAACCATTCATTAATCATAAAATTGATCGCTACCTTCTGAGGCAAAGAAATCCTGGTTAAGCAATGGCCACAAAATACAAAATGATGCAGTGACTGCGCTGTAACACAACACGAAATGGTGCAGTGACTGCGCTGTGACAATGTGTAAACAATACCAATCAGTTTATTAAGGCAGAAGTTCTTAACCTGTTAAAATGTCGGCGACACACTATATTAAATAGACGAGACTTTCCGATCTAGAACCTGAGAGTTGTTTTATTGGTACTAAATTACGTAATCAAGAACTCATGGAAATGTCGCGAGACACCAGGTCAGGTCTTCCCAACCTGGGGCACAAGAGGTTTTCAAAGCTGGCACTGGGTATAGTCGGTAAATAATTGTATTATCGTATTGAAATAATCCTCACGTAGCAGCTTTAGTGAAAGAGGTGGACTGGAGAGAGATGTACAAGTCCTGTTCTCATTCAGATCCACAACAAGAAACAAACTGAAGGCGGATCAAGATATGTGGGTATCGCTTTCATAACCTGATGGTCGACAAGAAACAAACTGAAGACTGATCATGATATGTGGGTATCTCTTTCATAAACTTTACCCACAGCCACAGAAAAAAAGAACTGTTGGTTGACAAGAAAGAGAATTAAAAGGTGTGACAAATGTCCCTTGCGATACGCCTCTTTGTCGCGACAGCCGTTTAGGAACCGCTGGTTTCCGGAGCTCTGTAACAAAAGCCGAATGAACTGAAACCCGATACCTGGCAACACTTCTGCTGTGGTGTGATAAAATCATTTCTGAACTGCTGAGGTGTCCCAGCTTAAAGGTTTACAACTTATGCAAAAATGTTAGCTTATGTAATATAAGTGAACTGAGGTGTGTACGGAGAATAAGCTGTGTCGACTGTCCTCCATCTTTATTTAGTCAGAAGTAGAGAACCATGCTGGACGTGACGTAAAACTAGGTCAATAGGTGATTTATTATACGTCCTGGCTTTTAAAAAAACCAACCCATATTGATACAGGTAACAGGTGAGCGGACAAACGACGCTTCATTATTTGGCTAAACTCGGGTTTCCATCGTCAAAGATTCAGTCATTTCATAACCCTCCACTCCCACAGGAGCATAGGCCTTCAACAAACACATGCCAAGTCCTCCTGTCACGTGCCATCATCTCAAGTTCTTTCCACGTTCTCCTCATAATTTTCACCTCTGTTTCCAGCTCCATGTGCTTCTTGGTCTACCTCTGCCTCTCTTGCCCTGGGGGTTCCAGAACAAGGACTGCCTGGTAATGCTATCAACAGGTTTCCTCACTGTGTGTCCTATCCATCGCCATCGTCTTCTTCGCATCTCTTTTTCCACTGGCACTTGTCTGGTTTCAGTTAAAGATGTTCAGATTTTTTTTTCAATTTTATCGCAGATTCTGTTGAAATTACTCTCAGCCATTTACCCACTTGTATGTGTGTGTGTGTGTTTGTGTGTGTGTGTGTGCTTGTAGTGGCACACTTATTCTGGGAGACAGTTTAAGTAAATATGACTTATAACAAATGAAAGTCAATTAAATATTTAACTAAACACCCCAGGCATTTACATCCCCCCCCCCCCCCCGGTCCCCACTGTTTATTTTTGTTTGCTGTTTTTTATTTGCTCTTTTTTGGGGGGGGGGGTGTTTGTTTTATATCTCTTTTTTGTTTTTGTACGTTTTATTTTTTTTTTTCTTAAATGCACGCAAAATGAGTAAATTTGATTTTCCCTATATACAATGGTTTGACAGGGGATGTGATGCATGGAGGCATATCTGGAATCATCCTTATATTACCACCAGCTATGCACAGTGCTACAATGTATGTATGTGGACGTGAACCTATGTCTGTGAGGCTAATTACATCCTCATTGACCCTTGAAAGCATCCACACACTTCCAGGGATTCCCTCTGTGGTGAAACATGTTGAGAACCCAGCATTGCACACTATGCTTGGAGAAGTCACTTGAGCCCCAGGCGTAATTCTTTGGCTTTGACTTGGTAGGGAAGTAGGACAACAGACTGTCTCTTGTTCCCCACCCGTCTATAAACCAAACCTTCCTCCCTGTAATATGCTCCCTGAGAAGTGTGGGAGTAATTGCCATACAACTTTGAGAAACAAGGCTATCGGCCCTTTGTGCCTTTTTCAGCTCCAAAATATTCGGGCTGACTAGAGATAAGAGATAAGGGGCCGCTGGGGCGTGTCCTGTGTTCTCTCTCGTTTGTGTTGGCCTGAAGTCACGTGATGGATCTCCAAGAAACACATATTACCTCCCTAAAGTGAGAGGGTAGACTAAGTCATCTAGTACTGCGGCATTGATTTTTCCCCACACATATCGGGTCGAAACATCAATTTCCGCAACCGGAAGAAGCATAGGCTTTATACTCTTCCGGGGCCCCTGTATCTCTACAGTTTCACCAGTGTATTGGTGAATCTTCACCAAAGATGGGGAAACTAGAGCTGAATATTCTAAGCCCAAATTACATAAGCATTGTATGATTTGGTTACCAACGGTTACTTGCTCAGTAAAAGAGGGGTGGCTGGGATTCTGTTCATATGCCTGGGGGTCACGGTTCCCTGTCAGATCCCTGATGAGGCATGCGACATTATAAAGGCCTGTTTTCTGCCTCTTACAATCCGATGTAAAATGCGTATCGGTTTTGCACGATTTACAATATCGTCTTCAAGTTCCCTGCGCTGAGTTGCTCTGTTTCTGCCTGGTACTGTACTGCGGTTGTTGTGAAGCCTTGTTGTGTGAGGTGTTGGTGGTACTTTTGGATTCAGTGACGGGATGCTCCTCTCGTTTGGGGTGACTATCGTGTGGGCGCCTTTTAGCCGGGTTCACTTCCGACTGGGCGCTCTGGTACCGATCAGCAAACAGTACCACCTGATCAAGAGTTTCAGCCCCGTGCTCCGCCAGGAAAAGTCTGACATCAGGGGTGAGCGAGTCCTTGAACTGCTCAATCATAATCATTTCCTACAACCCTTCGTACAATTCGTCGAAGGTGCTGAGGGACCCCCACTTCTCCAGGTAAGTTTCTAGCCTGGTAGCAAATTGTCTAAACGATTCATCTCTCTGCCGCTTACCCTCACGGAATTTACTAAGAAAATTCTCTGCGTTAAGCATAAAACGCTGAAGCAGAGACTTCTTCAACATGTCGTAGTTGTTCTGTTCTTCCGTGGGCATTTTGAGAAACACATCATAAGCAGATCCCCTCAGACTCTGGGATAGCTTCATGTTGTATCTCTCCCTCTCCAAGCCATATGTAGCTGCTAAGGATTCAAAACTAGAGAGATAGATGTCTATTTCCTCTGAAGCCTCAGAATAGACATCTAATTGGAAGGAGACTGCACTAGGAGCCACCCCATGAGAGATGTTTCCCCAATCGCTACCTTGAGAACTGCTAGACCTGCGATTGTTAGAACCAGAATCGACTCTTCTCCTTTCGATTCTCCAATTCCTTCAGTCGAATCTAGTGTGCCCTGTCGGCCTGTTCCTTCTTTTCTTGGAATGCCCTCTCGGCCTGTTCCTTCTTTTCTTGGAATGCCCTTTCCTGTTCTCTTTCCGCTCTTTCCTTTTCTCTCTCTTCGGCTTTATGCTTCCATTGCATTTCAGAATTCTGCTTTTCAAAAGCCCTTTGCTCTTCCTTGTCTGCTGCTTCCTTTTCGGCTTTCTTCTCTTAGAAAGCTCGTTGCTTTTCCTTCTCTTCAGCTTGCGCCTTTTCGTGCTCTCTGACCATCCTTCTCTCTTCCCTTTCACCCGCTTTCTCCTAGTGGAGTGTGGCTTTCTCTGCCTTCACTCTTGGCAGAGTTGGAGATAGCAGGATAATGACGCTTCTATCTCAAGGGAATGTTTATAATATATTTCTGAAGTCACGAACAATGCTGCATATGGCAGGCCAATTACTAACTTATATCTGATTTGCCGGCTTTTATGAAGAATTAAGCAATTATTAATTTCAGCTGGTTCAAGCCCCCACCCTGATTTACTCAGTGGAATTCTTATTATTATGGTATAGCTCTGTTTAGAGTGTATTTAGTAAATTGACTAACATGCCCGGATGAAAAAGGAGGAGGGCGGCCTGCATGGAGGCCGTAAGGAGGCAGCCCCTCCACCATGCAAAGGCACAACAGGCCAATCACCTGTTTGCTTTAAATCATGATTACGCGAACTACAAGAGAGAAAACCGGACTGATTCTAAAGGCGACGAACTGGAACGGACTACGGACTACGACTTATGGAACTTGGAACACAAGAAGTATAAATGGGAAGGAAGAGGAGCTGGTGGAAGAGATGAGGAAAGCAAAACTAGAAATCCTGGCTATAACGGAAACGAAGAAAAAAGGACAAGGAGTCATGGATCTCGATGGCAACACGTTGCTCTACAGTGGTGTACCCATATCTGAAAGAGCTAAAGGGGCGTGGGTTGCATTGTGGCCCAAAATCAAAAAGATAGTATCAAGGGATGGAACTTTGTCTCGGAGCGCATTATGGTTGTTAAACTAAAAGAAGGAGAAACCATAGTCAACCTGGTCATAGTGTATGGGCCAAATGAGGATGAGAGAGCAGAGGTCAAGGAGGAATTCTTCGAGCTGCTTCAAAGGACAGTGGATGACTGCCTAGATGAAGTTATTATGCTCGGAGATTTTAATGCCAGAGTTGGAAATGACCATGCTAGATGGGGTGGAGTTATCGGAAGATATGGAGAAGATACTCTCAATGACAATGGAAAGCGACTCCTTAGATTCTGCAGTGAGCAGAATCTGATCATTACAAACACAAAGTTCCCCCATAAGCGCATACATGCATACACTAGATGTGAACCAACCAAGAATGAGAAGTCAGTGATCGACTATGCCATTGTTCGGAGAAGCTCATTCAGATATGTCCGAGATGCAAGAGTCTGGAGGGGGCCAGAGATTGGAAGTTATCACTACCTGCTAACAATCAAACGAACAACTGAAAGAGTTGCTCAGCCTAGGAACTGCCCAACATCACGCAAGAAACCAAGTAAACGAGCAGGAGAAATGAGCATTAGGACCTACAAGCTGAGAGAGCCAGAAATTAAGACCAGATATCAGGGGCTTATTGCTACAGCAGTGAGTAACACAGAAGAACGACCTGATGACTTGGAAACCCTCTGGAATAAATTCAAGGATATCATAAAGACAGCTGCTGCAGAAGCATGCGGTGAAGTCCGACTTGGGAACCAGAGAAAGAGGACACCTTGGTGGACAGAGGAAGTCAAAGAGAAAATAAGAGAGAAGAAAATGGCATGGAAACAATACTTAGGAGCTAAAAACACAACAGGACAAATGGAAAAAATATAGAGAATATGCGACACTCAGAACAGAAGCAAAGAACAAAGTGCTAGCAGCAAAACAGAAGTCCTGGGAAGAATTTGGAGAAAAGCTAGAAAAAGATGCACAAGAAAACCAGAAATTGTTCTATAAGACCCTAAAGAACATGAGGAAAGAAAAACAATGCCCTCTCAAATTTATAAAGGACAAGCAAGGCAAATAGCTTACTGCCCCGAAGGAAGTAATGGAAAGATGGAAAGAATATTTCTCAGAACTCCTGGATGGTGAGCATGATGAAGCATCAGAAATGATAACCACTGACACAGAAGAGGAAACCAATGATGGTGAAGATGACATAAAGATGGAAGAACTGAGGGCAGCACTAGAGAAAATCAAGATGGGCAAAGCAGCAGGGCATGATGGTATAACACCAGAAATGGTTAAGTACATGGGAGCATCAGGCGACCTATTACTCTTAAAGGTCCTACAGGCAGCATGGTGCAACAAGACCATACCAAAGGATTGGGAGATTGCCATCATAACACCAATTTTCACAATCGACAATGTGGAAACCATAGAGGCATATCCCTTCTCAGTGTCCCTGGTAAAATCTACTCTAGAATCTTAGAGCAGAGACTCCGACGCCTAGCTGAGCCACAATTGGATGAGGTCCAGTGCGGATTCCGAGCAAACCGAAGTACTCAAGACCTAATCTTCACACTCAGACAGCTGAGTGAAAAGGCCCTTGAGTATAAGAGTGAGATGCATCTTTGTTTCATAGATCTGGAAAAGGCGTTTGACGGGGTCCCTTGGAGCAAACGTTGGGACTGTTTGGCAAGGAAGAATATTCCAGCACCTCTGATTCATGCTATACAGAGCTTCTACAAGTCTTGCAGAAATTATGTGAGGACAGCAAACCATAAGTCAGAAGAGTTCAGGACCACCACTGGTGTAAGTCAAGGTGATATCCTATCACCTTACCTCTTCATACTCCTTATGGACGATGTCATCAAGGCATGTAAGGAGAGAACAAGAAAGTATTCAGTGGGGTACTGGAAGATGAGACAGGTCTATATTTCGGAGCTGGCATTTGCTGATGATGTTGCCCTGATTGCTAAATCAGAGGCACATCTCCAATCCAACCTGCAAGTCTGGAAGGAAGAGCTGGAGAAGAGAGGGATGGTCATAATCAGCTCTAAAACAAAATCCATGGTGATATCACGAGAAGAAAGAAAACATCAGATTAAGTTGGGAGAACAGGTCCTGGAGCAGGTCGACCACTTTAAATACCTCAGAGCTATTATAGACCGAAAGGGAGGCATCAAAGAAGAGTTAGCCACTCGAAAAGCAGCAGCTGGGAGACTTTTTCAGGCCATAAATCGTGGATTCCTCAGCAAGAAAGAGGTTGGTAAGAAAACGAAGATGGCTGTATACCGCTCCACCTATGTCCCAGTCTTGACATATGGATGCGAGTCGTGGGCAATGACTACAACCCACAAAAGCCAGATCCAAACCTCAGAAATGAGGTATCTGAGGAAAGTGGTTGAAGTAACAAGAAGAGACATGGTCCGCAACCAGACGATCCGTCAAGGCCTAAAATCCCATCCGCTGCAGACCCAAATAGAACAGTCCCAACTAAGATGGTTTGGCCATGTCTGCAGAATTGGAGAAGATCGGCTACCACGACAAGCATGGGAAACAAAGAGCCATAGACAATCTTTGAAGGACCGAGGACTAGAATGGAACCAGGCCAGGAAGAAGACAGCTGATAGAAGTCTGGCGCTCTCTCTTCCAAACCTCTACACCTCACGGTAGAAGGGGAACGACTAAGTAAGTAAGTAAGACTAACATGCAGTACATTCAAAATGATTAAATCGATGTTAAATATGTATATTTACAAATAACGGACTTAATAATCAACTATATTTGAAGTTTAAAAAAAAACTGGAAAATTCTTTAACAGAAAATACTCATCATCGTGTGATGGCAGTTTTATTTTAGGTAAGAAGTCACTTGGCAGCTTTTAGGTTTGACTTAGCTGCAAATTGTAGTTTCATCTGCCGCTTGGTTTTTTGGTTTCTGTGCAGTTAGGTCACTGGAGTTCTCGCGTCTCTGGTCAAGATTAAAGGCGCAGCACGTTCCAAGTAAGATCAGGGAGTAACTGCAAAGCTGGTCCCGCGTACCTCTGATGATGGTGTCTAGTTCGACGTCAGTCCACTTCTACCCTCACTTTGTTCCAGAGATTAGTACCCTCACTGGTACCACCAACAACTATGGTAACAGAATAGAAACAAAACGCTCTCCTGAGTATTGCGATTTCTGACACATAGTTATGGGTCCCCTTCTCCCTATTTCACAATCCCATCTACCTAAGAATTTACCCTTGATGAGAATTAAGCTTAATCCCTCGAGAGAAACTTTCTTTACATTTAAATTGAATAGCTTTATATTCACTTTACATTTAAATGAAAAGGTTAACAGTATAGATATAATATGTTTACATTTACATTTACATTGGTTGAAAAATGTTCACAATATAGATAGAATAAATTTTCATTTACATCTCCACTGGTTGAAAAATGTTCACAATATAGATAGAATATATTTTCTTTTACATCTGCATTGGTGGAAAAGCTTGACAACTTTCATTATTTTAAAGTGAATAGGTTTATATAGACATTTACACTGGTTTGTACTTGTAAATATTGAATGTAAAATGCATAACTTACGCCAATCTTGTCTCACAGACTGTTTGCTCAGAGGAATAAAGGCACTGGAATAGGCCTCTTACACGTGTTCTTCGGGGTCGTTATTTTAACAATGAATTCCCACTTTGACTCTGTGCTTTAGATTCTTCAGATTCCCGGTGTTAAATGGTAGAGTTTATTCTGGGCTCTGAAGTCCTCTAAATTGCTAAAACAATGGTCCGGTTCCGGTATAAGAATCTTGATTATAGGCTCTGGCAAGGTCTGTTTGTCGTCTAGGCAAGCAATTCTCACAGGGAACTAGACTTGCAAAGAGTGTCAGATTATATTCACTGTCTTCCCCCGCATTTGTTTGTTACGATGCTTAGCAGAGTTCCAATCGTGTCAAACATGCAATTTTTTGTGGGTTAATTTCAAATATTTCCACGCAGGGAAAATTCTGCGCGTAATGCAGAAGTCACCTCTCCCATATATGGAAATAAAACATCCGATTTTCTTCTATGCGAACTCACAATCACATCTATGAACTCCTTCAACCATGTGTTTCAGATGTAACATCTTACTTTCCTCTGTCACATGTAGACCGGAAATGATTATGTCACTCATGTCTGTCCAAAATGTTTCGCCCAGACGAGCAATCTCTATATCCCTCAGTTGTGCAAACAAAACTAAATGCGAAACTGAGCAGACCCATATGGGTTTTACCTGCGCTAATCTCAGCAACGATGTGCAGCGCCAAGCAAATGTATACCCTATCACCAACAAGGAGTGTCAAATGATTTGATAATATCAAATATCTGCTTGAAACGAGCAGAAAGAAATGTGTCGACCCGGAAATTCTAGGTAATCAGTACGAACAACAATTGAAAACGAGTACTGCCGTAGTGGAGAAGAGATCGAGAAGAGGTCGCCCAATACATCCTGTGACAGCAATCCAACCAGGTTATGGGTCCACGGTATAAACCAGGTTACGAGTCCGCGGTACAAAAGGTTACCCCTACCAACTATACCCTATCAACCAGGTTACCCTACCAACCATACACTATCAACCAGGATACCATACCAACCATCCCATACCAGAGTACAACTCTAGACTGTCATACCAGGTGACTCTAACCTGAGTCATAGTCCAGTAAGCATAAGAGATATTCAGCAGGGCTGACTTACTCCATCCGTGTTGGTGATGTGCACTGAGTCTAGGGAAGCAAACTCTGCCACCCTTTGAAACCAATGAACTGTTTACACTACCTGAAGTGCTGGGACAGACCAAACCAAAAGAGTCCGACCAAAAATCATCTCAGTAGCTACTAAAGACTTTGAGGAGATGAGTATAACACATACCAGCAAAACTACCATAGAAAAGATCTTCTAGTCCATATGATGACCATAGTAGTTTTTTTTTCTAAACCTTAAAGTACATATTTTTGTTCAATGTATAAATCTTTAAGAGTTGTGAGAATCTATATCTTTTTTTCTAAATTTAACTTAACAGAGTCTGTTGCTATTTTTCTTGTAACTTTTAATTGGGCGGAGCCACGGTAGCACAGTGGTTAGCGCACTGGCTTCCTAGCTCGGTGGTCCATGGTTCAATCCCCAGTTGAGGTGGGATTTTTTAGAGCGCAAACGGCTCCGGGGTCAACCCAGCCTCATGAATTGGGTACCAGAACAACTCTGGGAAGGTTAAGGCGGCCGGCGTGATGTTGACCACATCACCCCTAGTGTGCCGATTGTCAAGAAAATATGGACCTAACACCATATTCCCAATATGCCTCAATGGGCGTGTAACGGGATCTTTTTTCCTTTTAATTGGGCTGTACCTGTCTCAAAGCTTTATATAGACCTTCTGTAGGAGTACACTATTTCCCGGGGAGAAGCGGTTCCTTCGAACTCGTAGACTTATCATATAGATATCTTTATCTTTTATTCTTCCATTCCATTCAATCTGTCTTTCTCCTCAAAATTACACCACTCACAATGATACACTTTCAGTTGTAGACATCCTGAAGCGTTTAATGATACAATTTTAATCCTACAAACCTTGCCGGCTTGAATGATATGCTTTTAGTTGTAGAAATCTCGAAGACTTGAACTATGCATATCCAATTGTAGGCATCTTGAAGCCTTTAATGATGCACTTTCAGTTGCTAAAATCTTAAAGCCATTAAAGATGTATCGTCAATAGTAGAAATATTGAATGATGCAGTTTCAGTTGTAGAACTCATGAATGATGCACTGTGAATTATATATAAATCTTGAAAGTTTGAATAATGCACTTTCAATTGTAGATATCGTTAAGCCTTTAATGGTCCAATTACAATTGTAGAAATGTTGAAGGCGTGAATGATAGTGAATTATACACGCTGACGTGTAAACCAGGATGATACTAGTTTATGGATACATTTTTTGCAGAGATCACGAAAACCTGTATGGTTCTTCCAAGTGTGAAATCGTGAGGCTTAGAGAGGTTTGAAGTATATAGATCTTGTGAGCTTAGAGAGACTTGAAGTATATAAATTGAAAGCTTAGAGAGACTTGAAGTATATAAATTGAAAGCTTAGAGAGACTTGAAGTATATAAATTGAAAGCTTAGAGAGACTTGAAGTATATAAACTGAAAGCTTAGAGAGAATTGAAGTATATAAATTGAAAGCTTAGAGAGACTAGAAGTATATAAATCTTGAGGGCTTAGGGAGGTTGAAGTATATAAATATTGAGAGCTTAGAGATGTGTGAAGTATATATATATATATATATATTTTTTTTTCGTACGCCCGCTAATACTCGAGGCGAAATCTCAGGTTATTATTATTATTTTTTTTTTTAATGTCTAACCTGACATTGATTTTACGTGAGTATCCTTTTATTTCTTGTACAGAGACAGGTGTCCCTCGCCATTCAGGCAAATACTCGCCGATTTCGGAGGTACCCATTGCAGCTGGGTCGGCTCAGGAGCCGCCAGTCCCTGGTCGACGACACTCCTTCAAATGTCCTCGCCAGGTCTCGAGTTAATCCAGTCCAAATCCCGGTCGACGAAAAATCCTCAAATGCCGTCCCCCGGGTTTGATCCTGTATCACCCGGTCGCCAGAGCGGTGTTGTAACCACTACGCTAGCGCGGCTCCCTGTGAAGTATATAAATCTTTAAAGAGATGCCTGAAGCTATAAATCTTGAGAGCTTAGCGATGTGTGAAGTACATAAAACTTGAGAGTTTAGAGATGTTTGAAGTATATAAATCATGAGAGCTTAGATGACACTCGAGAGTGTAGGAATCTCGACTCTTGTCATGGATGATATGTATACAGTGGTGAAGTCAAAACTCTATCCGGCAAAATTCATATACTGCTCAAAAAAAGTTAAAGGCCACTTTCAATTTTTAGGTCATTTCAACTAAGCTGTTTTTTTTTTAAACCTGAATACTCAGTGAAAAAAGTTTTGCTGCATTTTGTTGCATGCTTAAAACAATGTTTGTTAATCTGACAATAAATCAAATCTGTGTTACGTGTGTGTACCTCCAAGGTCAATCAAATGTACGTGGTGGAAAGGGAAATAATGCATGTTTGAAAATGCTTCCTATGGCAAAGCCTGTTGATAGCATTGCTGAAATTTGCTTTTCACGTGCAAGTCGTGACTATAGTGAACACATGTCACCCACTTTTCGGAAGGAACGGGCAATGGGTATGTTTGTAACATTTACCATTTTAGCCATGGCTCAGCGAAGACGCTTGACCAATGTTGACAGATGGAGAGCGATGGCATGGCTGCAGGGTGATGTAGGGCTGCGAGAAGTTGCTAGGAGATTAGGAGTTGCCCACTCTGTCATACAAACTCTGCGTGATCGTTATAAAACAACAGGCAGTGTCGCAGAACAACGCAGGTCAGGACGTCCAAGGTCTACCACAAGACGGCAAGACACATTTGTTGTTGTATTGGCTCTCAGACAAAGAACAATCACTGCCAGTGCCATCAGGACACAACTGCGAGCAGCCACCAACGTAATCGTCAGTGACCAAACCATACGAAACCGACTGAGAGATGCAGATCTGCATGCAAGGCGACCTGTCATCCGACCTGTCTTGGCTCCAGCTCATCGCGCAGCTCGTCTGGCTTGGGCTCGGCGTCATGTGACCTGGACAAGGCATCAATGGAGCAAAGTTCTGTTCACAGGTGAATCCCGTTTCACCAGATCATTCACAGATGGCAGAAATCGTGTCTGGAGGCGCCCAAGAGAATGCTATCATGATGCCAACGTCCTTGAACATGATCGCTATGGCGGTGGATCAGTAATGGTGTGGGGCGGAATTAGTGTGACCTCCAGAACACCCTTGTATCGAGTGCATGGTACGTTGAATGGTTTGGCCTACAGAAATGACATCTTACAGCCGCTTGCTCTTACGGCACTTCAGGCTCTAGGACCTGATTCTTCTTCTTCTTCCTCGTTCGTCCTGAAAAGGACGTTGGTTGCCTTGTGTCTGTTTACATCGGAGATGCGATATCTGCTCCTTTCGGCCGACACATCCGACTTCAGCACAGCATTTTTTGGGACCGGGTTTGCCTTCCCTCTTCGATCCCTACTCTCTCAGCCAGACTGCAGTGATGCAGCCTGTTTCCAGGACCACCACGTGGAGGTGGAGTAGGGTCTTGGTCAGCTCTGGTTCGCTGACCCTGACGCAAGCAGTCAAGCTATGGGTCGCTGACTGCTGCTGCATCTTTGGGTCCCGGACCTGATTCTATCCTGCAGGACGACAATGCCCGACCACATAGAGCTGGGGTCGTGAACGACTTCCTACAAACAGCAACATGCCGCTTAGACTGGCCAGCTTACTCTCCTGATCTCAGTCCGATAGAACATGTATGGAATGTGCTAGGACGTAGACTTAGAGAAAATCATCCACCTGCTACTGACCCCAATCAGTTGTTCCTCTTCCTGGAGCAGGAGTGGCAAGCGATCCCACAAATGACTCTAAGAACTCTTGTCTTATCAATGAGGCAAAGGTGCAGTGAATGCATTCAAGCTCATGGTGGACACACTCGATTTTGAATCATGTTAACTTTTGTTTAATGATTCTGAACTTTCAAAAAGGGAGGTAAGACGATTGACATCGATTTTCTTAGTAATGAAATCATTTGTTTTTCTTCATTTTAATGTCAATGTAATGTGCAATTAAAAGCGTTTATGATATGTGAGTTTCATAATTGTATCTTTATTTTTTTTTAAACTGCAGATGAATTTGTAAGTGGCCTTTCAATTTTTTTGAGCAGTATATTTTGTTTCCTTGAATGTATAGAAGAATAAACAAAAATCAACATATTTTACACTTGAAGAAATGGAATAGCTCTTCTTAAAAGGAATGTTCAAAATCACAATATTGTGTTTGTAGAATGTCACAGTAGCAACAACAGCAGCCAAAAATAACCACAACAACAACAACAACAACTGAGCTGTGAGGGAAAAACCCAAATATTTACGTGACGTGGAACTGGAATGTTCTGGATCGTCATTACTCGTGTTTAAATATATCCACCTAAAACAGGATAGCATGACAGTTAACAACATGTAGTTACACCACATCTATACAAATATCTTTATAAATCTCGGTCACTGTTTTTGTCACAACACTTCTAGGAATGTAGGTTTTATAGGAGCCTCTCTCATTTTTGGGGTCAAAGTTGTGCCAGATTGTGTAAGGCAGGTTTCTCCACTGGGCCATGGATTTAAAATGCTGCAGAGCAGGGTTGGAGTATTCGGGTTTAAATTCTATGACTCCGCTGGTTGATGGTAGAAACAGAATGTGTGATAAGCCGGCACCATGCATGCCAATTAGAATATCAGTTTTAGCTATTGTTTGTAACTGATCTGTCATTGGCATATTGTCTAACTGCATGCCTTGGACATTGGCTGCTTTTCCCAAAGTGTCTTTGACCTCCTGCACCATCTCATCTTCATTCTCAAACTTCCTGACAACGCTGCCCTGTGGATTTCGCGGATGAGCCACATAGTCTCGACGCCAGATGAGAACTACGTTCAGTCTTTTACAATCAATTACGTGTCCTGTAGAGATGTTGTGTCGGGTCAAAAAAAATTCTCGGAACTCGTCCAGATATGGTACGCTTGGTCTTTCGTGTTCGTTCAAAGGACTTAAGTAACCCAGTAAGCCCCAAATTAGATTTTGGAAAACGGTTGGCTGCTCAAGTCGGCCAGCGCGGATGAACTTTCCGAAGAGCACTCTCCAAACGGGGTCAAGGGTACCTTCAGGATGGGCGTCCACAGCAAGAATATTGAGTTTGGATGGAGGAACTCCAAAAATTAACATTAGGACAAAAGCGTTGTAAAAATCTGTCATAGTGTGATAAAGATTTACATACTCATAACGTTGGATTGCCAAGGTGGTTCCACGAACTATCTTAAGCGGTGTGATATCTGTTTGATTCAATTTGTAACATTCTAGGACTCTTGCCCATTCGTTAAGATGGTCGGTGTAAGAAAATCTTAAATTTGGCTTTTCTCTGCAAGCAGTTTTGAAGAAACCAGGAACCAACTTAAAATATTCTTCATCTTCTCTCTGGTTCCACACATCTTCCATTTTTTCGCCCCCTTTTCTGGAATTTATTATCTTTGTCGCATCCACTATGACATTGTTAAATCTGACAAATTTATCATCAAAGGCCGCCATGTCACCGCCCTCTAAACATGTCATACGTTTGACGTAGTCGACAAAAGGGGGCTGATTTAAATCGATGTGTTTGTTGTTCATATAGACAGCGGTCCTGTAGCTGCAGGATGTCTTTTGAATACCATCTTTATCTTGTATCGTCCAAGCTGGATTTGTTGCAGAGTCACTAATCAAAACATTAGCTCCGCCTTCTTGTATCGCTATCACAGCATGGAGATTAGTCTGTACGTCTAAGGCACCGTTAATAATAGAATTGTCCAATCGCCCAGCATTCATTCCGGAAGAGTTGGAAGATCTGGGCGTGGTTTTCCATGCAAACGTAATAAACAGCAGAAGGTTCAAAATAATTGCACCAATGGCGAAGCATTTGAAGGACTTTAGCCGTCTTGCCGTCAGAAGCCACGCCCCGCGGCCTAAAACGAGAAAAAAAATGTTGGTTAGTACAAAAAGCAGGTACAAAAATGTGATTTCTCAGATTAATGTGAAAATATCATTTATAGACAAAATGGTCGATATGGTAAAGAAGTCAGTTATAAATGTTTGTCAGGAGCCAGTGATAAATGTTTAAGACAATCCAGCGATAAATGTTTGAGACCAGCCAGTGATACATGTTTGAGACCAGCAAGTGATAAATGTTTCAGACAAGCCAGTGATAAATATTTGAGACAAGCCAGTGATAAATACTTGAGACAAGCCAGTGATAAATATTTAAGACAAGCCAGTGAGAAATGTTTGAGACACAGTAATGATAAATGTTTGAGACAAGAAAATGATCAATATTTCAGGCAAGCCAGTGATACATCTTTGAGGCAAGTCAGTGATAAATGTTTGAGACAAGGCAATGATAAATATTTAAGACAAGCCAGTGATGAATGTTTGAGACAAGGCAGTGAAAAATGTTTGAGACAAACCAGTGAAGAATGTTTGAGGCAAACCAGTGATGAATGTTTGAGACAAACCAGTGATAAATGTTTGAGACAAACCAGTGATGAATGTTTGAGACAAGATAATAATAAATGTTTGTGACAAAGCAGTGATGAATGTTTGAGACAAGATAATAATAAATGTTTGAGACAAGATAATAATAAATGTTTGAAACAAGATAATAATAAATTAAAACAAAACATAATAAATGTTTGAAACAAGATAATAATAAATGTTTGAGATAAGATAATAATAAATGTTTGAAACAAGATAATAATAAATGTTTGAGATAAGATAATAATAAATGTTTGAAACAAGATAATAATAAATGTTTGAGATAAGATAATAATAAATGTTTGAAACAAGATAATAATAAATTAAAACAAAACATAATAAATGTTTGAAACAAGATAATAATAAATGTTTGAGATAAGATAATAATAAATGTTTGAAACAAGATAATAATAAATTTTTGAGACAGCTGAAGTCAGAGACAGAAAGCAATGGTCGGCACAGGCTGGAGACAATGATTCGATAGAAGACAAAGGAAAAAAAAAACTGGATTTGTTGTGAGACGTGGCAGCATTCTTTCAGGCACATGATGATATTTCCGGTAGATGGGTTATCTTGGATGCAGATATGGTTACATACGCCAGACTACAAGATCTTTTATATTTGGACATGAGCCGTAATATAACCGACGGACCTGGTATCTAGGTTGAATGGATCGCTCCTCAAAAAAAAAAAAAAAAGGCAAAACTCCCAATTTAAAAAAAAAGAGAGGGAACCATGGAGGCCTCCTATAGAGGTATACTGAACATATAGAGGTATACTGAACATATAGAGGTATAGTGAACATATAGAGGTATACTGAACATATAGAGGTAAACTGAACATATAGAGGTGTAGCAAAGTTGATTTTGCTGGGGAGGTTATGATGGTATCCTAAAAGAATGAGAAGGTGTCTGCTTTAACCGTGTGAGGTCAAGCACATGTAGGCCTCTGACTCTATAAATGATGATGATGAATTATGTGCAGAGAACCTAAGCTACCTCCCTAGGTCTCACACGGTCACTCTTCTGGCTCTAGTGTATGGTGTACCTAGTGTCTAGGGGAGAAATGAAATGATGGTACACAACAGTCAAACACTTTAAGTTTCTATAAAGAAGATAATAAAACTAGCAGTTAAGTTTTTCTTTGAACAATTTTCTTTACAATTTATTTTGCCTGTCCATTCATAGCTTGTGGACAGGTCTTTGAAAATAAGGACAAGATAGTTTACAGAAAAGAACAATTAAAATGTTGGGACAATTTGCCCACTAAATAAAAGTTATTATGTATTTATATATGTCTTTCCTGTAGGAAATATTAAAAGAGTTCACTTTATTCAGCTAAAGGGAGAGTCACTGTATATGAGGGCTGTAGTTCATCCCACCCCCATAAACGTCCTGTGTAATATTTTGAAACACAAGAAACTGTCAGAGATGCACCAGATGTCTAACTCATCACCTGGGAGTCCTTGTTGTAAAATATTTCAATGTGTAGTTGCAGAAAGTTTCAAGTTCACCGCTCGCCAAAGCTCCTACTGTTATCTTCGACAGCATATAAGTCTGGTTGGAGACTGGTTGGCGTTTATTAGTACTCAGCAGGTTTCCTGTCACCAGCCGGCAACAGGAACATAGACCCTCTGCAACAAAAGGACACCCTGGCCTTTTACATCTGGTCACTTATTCTAACACTTAATTTCCTACGTGGGTATGGGGTCAGCCTCGCGTGCCTTACAAGTGCACTCGCCCCGAATTGTACAGGACTCCCACCTTGCTGTGACCACACCTCAGGTCCTTATAGTAGATACGCCACTGTACGTTTACATACTTTTCATCAATACAATAATGTGGCGTAACCACATTTCCTTTGATATGATATTCTCTTCTTTTCTTTTCAATTATATTTGCTTCAGGCATGTAAACAGTGTTCATTGAACACAGAGGCTTACTAATCTATTCGGTTCTTGTGCGTTAATTCACCGCTAAAATCAAATTGTGGAAATTTATTACCCAAACTGATAACCGTACTTTTTCTTGACTGAAAAAGGTTGATTTCACATTGTGATTTGGGAGGGCAAGTTAAAAAAAAAAACGTTCCTCGTGCATTCATAGTTGACACGCTTACGACAGACCCACCCTCAACCCCCCCCCCCCCCCTCTTCCCTGTTTTAAGTTTATAAACCAATAAAATGGTATTGAATAAGTTCTACAAGTTAACGGTTGTCACCCATTTATAGCTAGGTAGGCCCCACCTCTCGAGCTTGGTAGTGTCACGCATCAATCTAACCAGCTTTAAATGGATACCTGACTCTGATCTTGAGTTAGAGAAGGCAACGGCAGCGAGGAAGGGAACAGGTGTCACGCATTTATAGCTAGGTAGGCCCCACCTCTCGAGCTTGGTAGTGTCACGCATCAGTCTAACCAGCTGTAAATGGGTACCTGACTCTGATAGGGACTTGAAAGCTGATGATGATGATGATTACGATGACTAGCAATTCCCTAGACTTAAGGGTCTTTTACCTAATATAAGCACCTACCACGGTCCTATTCAGGGCCCACAAAACCCACAAAACTGTACCCTGGCAAGAAAGCCTTTATTTGTTTTCACTGCTGGGTGTGGAGGGCTGGGTGGAGAGAGCTGGGTGGGGAGTTGGTCCCCTCCCTCGCTATGCACTGATCCTTGTCAAATATTGACCTATTCAGAGCCGGATTAACGTAGTAGCAAAAGTAGCATATGCTACGAGCCCCTTTCTTTTAGGGCCCCGCGCCAATAAATATGTACATCATTTTTTGGTCATCTTCTAATACCAGCGTTAAACCAATGATCTTGTGATGTATGCCATCTTTAGCGCCTTTTCATTTGGTGTCACAAAATTGTGAGAGAAAGAGCATAACAGGGTGACTTAGTGTGACTCTTTATTAATATATCTTAACTGTTTGCGGACAGAAGCAGTCATTATCTTTGGATTTGTTGAAAGCCTATATACCTTCTTTTCTGCTTCTACCTACCGGTGGGGTCTCCTTTCTACTGCATTATGTGCTAGCGGTAGTCATAATAAGTCCCATTTGCCCTTTGTGAAAAGACTGTCAGATACCAGGTGGTCCGCTTGGGCAGATGCGACAAAAGCACTTTTACACAGCTTTTCTGCAATAAAACAAGTCTTGGATGATATTTCAGATAACAATGATCAGAATGCAGAGTGTCGTCAACAGGCTCGTTGTCTACTTTCAACCATGATGAAGCTAGAAACTGGAATAATGATCATACTGTGGGATCAAGTATTACAGCGTTTTCAAATGACCAGTGCTTCTCTGCAATCTTCTGACCAAGATTTGAATACAGCTTGTGCACTCTATGAATCCCTGCGGGGGTATATTCAAGCTATGCGGTCTACGAGACATGAGAAGGCGCTGAAGATGGATAGGATACACACTGAGCAAACTTGCTTATAGCTTTACCAGGCAGTCCTTCGGGACGCGCCTCGCCAAGACGAGGCAAAAATTTTACATTAAAAATAATAAATAAACAAATACCCATGCTACCAGTCTGCCTGCGAAAATGCATAATAGACTAACCCGCAACCCCTACCTGTCAAATGTACTAACCCCGCCAGCAGGCGGAAAAAAAATTAATGTAAGAAAAAAAAAGTAAGAAATAGTACGGTGCTCGAATTGGGTAATAAATTGCCAAAATATTAATTTGACGGTGATTTAACGCACAAGTACCATCTATTCTAATACAATAATATGACACCATAATAACAACATACATCAGTTAGATACCGTTTACTGTGAGGACTCAACAATGTCTGCTCCCGACATGTCCTTCACTTTTTTCCCAATTGCAGTATCTAACTTTGTAGTTGGACCAAACATATTAAATTTCATAAAATATCCTTACCACAATCAAGAAATATATAAACAAATGACGCTGACTGTGTGAAGAAATGGCCTCAGCTTCCTCCGAACTGCACAGACTGTGAATTTATTCTTTATTTAAGTTTAGAATTAACACAGCTGTTTCTCAGCGTATCTGAATACAATTTTTAGTTCAACTGGCAATGAATAGTCAAAGCCCTTAGCTAATATTTACTAGCACTGGCCAATCGAAACGTTCGACTACTTGAATTCAAATGCAGTTTGAATGAAAAACCAAAATAATTTCGAACAATTTCTGCGTCTGGTGGTCGATTGGCCAGTCTGCTTTAGTCATGCCCAATACAAAAAGATATTTCGTTTAGGATTACATTTTTCCTACCGCTCCCCTTTCCCATTTATACTCTGTTTACCCAAGCGAATTTGAATGTACCTCCCTGCCTCTTTTCCAAGCTCGCGTCCCCCTAACGTTACAAAAAACATAAGCAGGAACACCAGTCTGTCTGGTCGAGTGTCCTTAGATATTAGTATTTCTTCAATAACTTATCTAATTCTGGGACTATCATATTATTTAAAGTACATTCTTACTCAGCTAACTCTACGTCATACTTTCATATAATTTTTATGGGGAACTTCATAATGGTTTAAAATTTCCAATTTATGTCATCGTCAATCGTCAAATAAAATTTTGCACAAGTCCGCCATCTTTCCTCTCCTTCATCTTGCTAGCATGTATTTTTCAAATAACTAACTTGTTTTAGTTACTTCAGAAATGCTACCACTAGGAGGAAATTAAAATTGTCTGCGTGGTTATGCCTTGGCTGGCTTTTCCGCAGTGTGTGTATATGCGTTGCATACTGTGTCAGCGAAGCGGGGTGTAGACGGGGCGGGTTAAGAATTTGCGTTGCTAATTAGTATTGTATCGTGTAATACTACCAAACAATGTAAGGATTACTACTAAATTTTTGCGTTACAGTTGACAGAAAGCGTTACTTCAGATAGTTATATTGCGGCACGCTTCCGCCAATAGTTAATTATAAGGCTAGACTACAAAGTGTATGCAGCAGATTGGGCAAAAGTTAAATATTAGTAGTGTTTCTCGAAAACGAAACTAAAAGCGTGTCAGACTATTACCGTGAAATCGGTCTATAGGCTTAGCACTGTGCAAAAAGCAGCGCTGCTGGCGTCGAAGATGCCAACCGTCAGACACATGCGGGCTAATGTATTTATTATCGTTTTATGCCTAAATCTTACTGAATTGAGCGTTTATTCTCGCAGATTTTGCTACAAGAGGTATACTGAACATATAGAGGTATTCTGAACATGTAGAGGTATACTGAACATGTAGAGGTATACTGAACATATGGAGGTATACTGAACATATGGAGGTATACTGAACATATAGAGGCAGTTTAAGAAATAAGGAGAATGAACATTTTACAGGTGCATATCCTCGTCAAAGAGAAAGATAAAATTTCTTAAGGTCGGATATCCTCACAAATAAAAAAGATGAATATTTTAGGGTTGGATATTCTCGCCAATGGAAAGGATGAATATTTTAGGGTTGGATATCCTCACAAATAAGAAAGATGAACATTTAAGGGTTGGATATCCTCACAAACAAAAAAGATGAACATTTTAGGGTTGGATATCCTCACAAATAAGAAAGATGAACATTTAAGGGTTGTATATCCTCACACATAAGAAAGATGAACATTTAAAGAGCAGGATATCCTTAAAAATTAGAAAGATGAACATTTTAGACTGAATATCCTCACAAATAAGAAAGATGATCATTTACAGAGCAGGATATCATTACAAATTAGAAAGATGAAAACTTTAGTATTGGATATCCTCACAAATAAGAAAGATGAACATTTAAATAGCGAAATATCACACAAGTAAGAAATATGAACATTTTAGAGCGGGATATTCCATAAATAAGAAAAGTGAACATGTTGGAGTAGAATATTACATAAGTAAGAAAGGTGAACATTTTAGAGTAGGATGTTATACAAGTAAGAAAGATGAACATTTAGGATATATATGATCGAATGTCACTATTAGCAACAGTAACAGCAGCTATTATATGATCGAATGTCACTATTAACAACCTTTGCTATTTTCCAAAACCTTACATTATCTTTTGGAACACACCTGGCTCGGTAGACATCGTTGTTAGCGTGGGAGACGTTCACATGGGGAATAAAACAAATTCGTTAATACCTAATCCTGTGTTTCAACAACTCGAGTGTCACTACGTGGGACCCAATAGATCGCCGCCAGAGCAATAGACAACAAAGGCCCGGCGATACGCACTGTTGTCTTTGTTACCAGACTGGGTACCCTCTTGATAGCGGCTAGCCACTTAGATGTCGTGTACCTAGCGAGACAATGAATATATAGATTAAAGGAAAACAACTCGCTGGCCATCCAACAAGGAAACAAAAGAGACAAGAGACCCAAAGGAACTTCACTCATGCCGCAAAAAAAGAGAAGGGCTATGTGACAAAATGGCGGATGCTTTTTGTAGCGAGCGGCCAATCATAAAGTATGGTTTGCCTCGCAACCGAACATCCAGCACGGAGTGAAGAGTTGGTTGCGACAGCCCACTCACTTTTAACGATTGACGTGCATTGAAATTGCACGCGAGCATGCAGATGTCACAGGAAAAGATAGATGCCTAGTTACTGGATTAGAGGGGGGAGCTATAAGACACAGTCAACGGCTTCTCACATACTGACAACCCGAAATATAAAGACACGTTCGCCAGAAGTCCGTACGGATCTTCCAAACATCGCAAAGCATTAGTGGAAGAGTTTCCCCGAGCTTAGCCTGTTCACAGTCCGTTTTATAATTTCACTCATGCGTGGATATATGATTCATACCTGTGGAGTTTGAATGTTATAAAGTATTCTTCAGGAATTTGCGAAGGAAAAAAAGAGGAAAGTAAATTTTAGAAAAAAAGTATTATTAATTTTTCTTTGTCATTATTTAAGATTGCATTTTGCATTAGACTCATAGCTAAATCTACGAAAGACGGGTTTTTATTACTTCTATTCGTGAGTGGTTAATCAAATCCAAGATTTTGTATCTATTATAATAAAAAAAGCAATTTATAGTTATATACTTCACCTTCATCTAGATTGTAAGATCATCATTACAGATTTACATGAGCACACACTTTCAGCCTCTATATATTTAACATTTAGCGAGTGCGCGGCATGTCATATATCATAACAAGAGAATTAAAACTAGAGTGATCAGTAAGGAAGAAGCCATAGTGAGGAATAAGATAAAAAGAAAGCCAACTACTGATATTATCACTTGTCACTAAGTCTTCTGTCACGACACATCGTCGCAATCTTTTGTTACTTTGTTGCCTGACGCGCGAGCGGCTTCCTTTATTGTCTCTTTCAATGTCCCGCCATGTAGACAACATTTAAGTTTCTATGCTGCTCTCAAATTCTACCATCTGGTAAGAACCCTCCTGTGAGTCTCGCGAGTCCTTTGTTTTCAATCGCTCTGGCGGGCGGGCTATTGTGCCAAAATGGTGATGACACTCGCTTTGTTTAAACAGGGGATTAAAGTATCAAACGAATTCTTTCAGTCGCCAATGTGGCTGTCTATCATGCCAAACGTGGCTGTATATCATGCCAAATGTGGCTGTCTATCATGCCAAACGTGGCTGTCTATCACGCCAAACAGTGACTTGAGTCAGGTATGTTCCAAAAGATAATGTAAGGTTGTAAAATATCAAAGGGGAATAATGTTACACTTAAGTAAAGCCGTGATTAGGAGAAATTATTTTTAAAAAATGACGAAAGAGCATAAACAGGAGATAATGAAATGAGGAGGACAATGAAAAATGTACAAGACGAAAAAGATAGATACACTTCATCACAGTCATGAAGGCTAGTCATGTTGGAAGTCGTGAAGGATAGTCATGAAGGGTAGTCATGTTGGAAGTCGTGAAGGATAGTCATGAAGGGTAGTCATGAAGGCTAGTCATGTTGGAAGTCGTGAAGGATAGTCATGAAGGGTAGTCATGAAGGCTAGTCATGTTGGAAGTCGTGAAGGATAGTCATGAAGGGTAGTCATGTTGGAAGTCGTGAAGGATAGTCATGAAGGGTAGTCATGTTGGAAGTCGTGAAGGATAGTCATGAAGGGTAGTCATGTTGGAAGTCGTGAAGGATAGTCATGAAGGGTAGTCATGTTGGAAGTCGTGAAGGATAGTCATGAAGGGTAGTCATGAAGGCTAGTCATGTTGGAAGTCGTGAAGGATAGTCATGAAGGCTAGTCATGTTGGAAGTCGTGAAGGATAGTCATGAAGGCTAATCATGAAGGCTAGTCGTGAAGGAAAGTCATGAAGGCTAGTCATGAAGGCTAGTCATGAAGGATAGTCGTGAAGGGTAGTTGTGAAGGGTAGTCGTGAAGGCTAGTCATGTTGGAAGTCGTGAAGGATAGTCATGAAGGGTAGTCATGAAGGCTAGTCATGTTGGAAGTCGTGAAGGATAGTCATGAAGGGTAGTCATGTTGGAAGTTGTGAAGGATAGTCATGAAGGCTAGTCATGTTGGAAGTCGTGAAGGATAGGTTACAGTGACATCAGACAGGTTGGCATAAATCATAATAATGTTGATCAATGAAATGCACTATCACATGGGCATTCATGTTGCATAACAGTAACAAATGGAATGTCAGTAAACAAGCACTCATCAATTCACCAATATATATCGTCCGACTTTAACTGACAGAGCACGTCAGTTCATAAACAAGGTTCAAGATGGTTCCTAGACCTAACCTCGTCTAGCGAAGATTCATTTAGGTAAAGTTCAGCACATAATTTTTTGATAACAATATTGAACCACTAGTAATGGGTTCTCTTCTGTAGCAGTGATCTCTGGACTCATCAGGTGATAGTAAGGGGCATACCTGTTCTCTCGTCGATGATCGAAAAATATAGAATTCAAAATGGCTTCTCCTCCCGGTGAGTTGTCGCTCACCCAGGATACACACTATTAAGCGCAATCAAAGCTGATCATTCATTAAATGTCCTCATTGCTTTGTAGATTCTACCATTGATACTATTGACTTCATCACATAATATGGTGCTGCTAGGTATGAATTTCATCTTCATCTGGTTAATATTCATCTAAACGTACAACCGTACGACTGCCCATCGAATACAATGCCTCAGGAAAAGTTCATAAGAAATGCGTCTTTACCTTGGTATCAGAAATACACTAGAATATGATTCTGCCTTTCCTTGGCAGTAAGATAAACACTGGGGTGAATACTACATGTATGTCCTAAAGAGACTACCTCTTTCCCCAATAATATAGAG
>JAMPIV010019846.1:0-82076 GCA_024509875.1 Oreohelix idahoensis
AAAGGGAAACAGACAATCATGAAAATATTGGAGGTTCAATCTTTCGATGACCGAGCATCCTTTGGCTGCAAAACCGAAGAAGACAGATCATTAAAAAAAATTTTGCACTGTCAACAAAGATGACAATCTTTCTAGACAATAATAATACTTCATTGGTTTATTATTAAAATTGACATATTATATAAGAGTTTTATGATAAAAACCTCAAGTAAGACACAGTCATGGTACCTTTTGCTTTTAGAACGGTACATACTTCCAACACGCACATGAAATCTAAGTGCGCAGTCACATGGTATATACTCGGCACGTTCGCTTTCCGAGTATTATCTTCTTTATGTTTTGGCCGGGAGTATCACTATAGATATCTTCACACAGTACGTTACGCTCCGGTACGAAATATGACACCTAGGAAGTGGAAAGCACATCGAAGTAGACCATTACACACGGATCCTATTTCAGTGCTTGGTGACATATCTAGTGAGAACCCTTTACACAAAGATGGCCATATGATATTTATTTTCCCACTTTTAACCAACAGCCAGGGATGACATAGATTATGTTTCTCACTTGCATCGGATTTAAGCACACGATGGCCAGAAAGCCATTCCCAATGAAAACCCCCCAACACGACTGCCACATGACTATCTCTAGCAGAATGCATCTACACCTGATACTTTCTCTCTAGAGTAGAGTTTTTTGTCCTAGGAAGCGTTTTAACAAACTTCATGGAACTCAATATATATCTGAGACTAAAGACAAGAGCAGGTTCAATCGTGCGAGCGAGGGACGATCTGGAATATAGGATAGAGGCGCAAAATAATCTCAGACAGCATAATCTAACACCCCAAGTGAGTAATGGTGCACGTTAGCAAGAACAACTTTACACCCAGCTAACTCTCCAAAGACAAATGTTACGGGTAAAGTAAACAGTTAACCTATCCACAGGACTGGGACAGAGTACTCCCAGCCGTGTTATTTCGCTTACACGAGGAGCGGTACCACATGAAACAAACTGAGCCCTGAATCTACCTTACTCAAATTTGATTCAAAGTTAGTCTATTGGGGGGCGCTCCACCCAAGATGTCCTAATGGAACTAAGTCAAGAGACTTATTTGCATTGAGGACTCCGAGATGACTCATGATACCCAGGTCACGATCCCTATTAGTATGTAATTATGTCCGGTTAGATCTTCGGAATATACCTTCATTATTTGGTATCTAGGCCGTGCAAACCGGCAATCAAGCTTCAACTAGATGCTGCTAAAGCGAAGCTAGGAAACTTTCCAAAACACAGTAACAATAGCACAAAAGATTACCTCAACACAATTTTAATTGTTCCAGGATTATCATCATTGCATTAAATTTATTGCCACTTAGCCGCCACAATAAAACTAGATAATACAAAACTCATATTCATCACGTGGATCATTGGTCCATATACCAGGTTTATCACAACATAAGATTTTCTCCTGAAATGTTGATTTATGTCCTGGTACATTAAATTACATCACACAATCTATTTCACATCTGACAATATGGCTCAAAACAATTTTCATACTCGTCCCTGAACATCTACAAGCTATTTTTCACGAACTAGAAAAGACACTTTCCTTACCTACAAGTTCACTACTCTAATATTGTTGTCTGTTATCCCATGCAGTGTGTGAGAATCTTTTTCTTTTCCATGAGGTCACAAGTTTGTCATTACCTGTACCTGTAGTACAACCATACTGAATCCTTGTGGCGGTGTACGTAAACCATCCTCTTCTAGCGGTTTACACCGCAACAGCATCAACAGATTGCTGAACGTCTACAATCCTTATCCAGATGTGGTTGACCGATCTGTATTTCAGGTCGCACATCAGTCCATTTAATTCATTGACATCACTCTTAACGCGATGATACGCGCTCCCAATTCTGGTATAAACATCCAAATATCTGTTCCTCTACACTTTCGTTACTAAAACTACCTAAGGAACTTGAAACAGATGTTATCTTTAGGAATATCTAAAACTAAGTAAAATTTCCCATTTTCTTCTCCATTAGTTATTGTCCGAAAGAAGGACATATAACATTACGTACTATGCGTCGACTATAGAAAAATTAAATGCACAGTTACTATAGTTGATAGCGAACCACATCCACTTCTCGACGATCCTACTGCCATTAGTTTCTATCTACCCAGCAACTATACTTTCCACTAAGATAGACTTAACTAAAGGTTATAGGGCCAGATACCACTGACGGAACGCGAAACAGGCAAAATACAACACACAGCGTTTTTCCACTCACCGCAATGGTCCCTATTACCATGATGGAATGTTATGCCTTTTAGGCTTTGTGCTTTAACGCTCCAGCTACCTTTGTTCGCATGGATGCGACAATTTATTTTCAGGTAGACCAGACATCATTACATACATTTATCACGACATAATGCTCTATTTAGCGATCAACATTTGAGGAACATTTTTTTTCGGGTCTTAAATACGTTTTCTGGACAACAATAAGAATGAATAATTTAAACTGCTGAAACCCACAAAATTACAAGTAGCGTTTCATGTGAATAATTTTTTTGGGGACATATCGATTGGAGCATCAGGATATATCCAAACACTACCTAGTACGGTTTCTAAAATTATTAATCAAACCGTTTCCGTTCCTCAACGACGAAGAAACAAAGGTATAGAAGCTTGTTAGGTCAAGTCCAATATTACAAGCAGAATTCGTACCTAACTTGTCAATCATCTAATCCACGGCTGTTTTATCATCTTATTATAAAAAAAGGACACTGCCATGTGAAGGTGACAATGGACTGGTGAGTGGTAATCTTCAAAGTATTCAGTCCTTAAAATAATTGATATTTTTTTCTCAAACCCATTCATCCAATTTTGAGACTACCTGATGCTTCCCAAAAGGTTTATTCTCCGTACAGATGCGAGTAATTACGGAATTGGCGCATGTTTTTTTTTTTTTTTTTGCTCCAATATCATGATGACATCCTCCATCCATCCTTGTATGTCTCACGGAAACTGAAAAACCGCCAGAGGTGAAATACTCCACTGTCGACCGCGAATTGTTGGCAGTTGTATGGGCGATAACAAAATTGGAAAAATTTCTGCTGGGGGCCCCATTCGTGGTCCAAGGACAGATCAGAAAGCCGTAGCATCACTTACGACGGGCGAATCATAAAAGTCCAAAGCTCACCAGATTCGCTATTCTCCTTCAGCCTTTTGATTTCTCCATCGAGTAACATTACAGGATCAGAGAACGTCTTGGCAGAGATACTCTCTCTAGAAACCCTTTCTGTCGAGTCATGAATGTAATAATAACGTCGCAGAAACTTACCCAAAAGACATAGCACCTATCGTTGCTTTTCGACATAGAAAGGAACCATTTGCCTACAATACACGTATCTGCTCACTAAAGACATGTTATGAATACGAAATGAAACGAAATCAAGTGACACTATGTTCGTATTTTTACGCCAGGACTTTGCTTGGTGTCCATTCATGATAAAACTATTTGAAACAATTTCGTGAATCAAGTGAAAAATAATTGAAATGCTATCGAACTAATTCAGTATGTGACCATGAAACTATTGTCAAGAACGTCGATAATACTTATGAATTGGAACACTTAAACATTTTTTCTAATCGGAATTCACAAGGATCAAGCCTACGGATGGATCATCATATCCAACGTTAATTAATTTTAATTAAGTCGTTGAAATAATGGAAATTAAAATGAAATGTGAGATAAATATGAAAAAAATGAAATGAAATTTGGAAAAAAATGAAAGAAAGAAAAAAATAAAAACTCACATGATTCTTAGATAATATTATTGGATGTAACTATTATATTATATAGTTAATAATTATGTTGACACATTACATACTACTTTATTATTTAATTGGTTAATTTAGATAGGTATTAACAACTTAACACTAAACTTAATTAATGTCCAACACACATAACTAAGTTAAATTTATACATTATTTTCTCTCTCTACTTTACTTCTCATTTTTTTATTTCTCTCTTTAACATCTTCTTTCATTTTTCTTGCATTAGATTTTCAACAACTTTATTCTTATTACACACTCAGTATAATTAATTAGTTTAATTTTAATTCTTTAGATTAGTTTGACGTGACATTTCATCGCGACATATTTTAAGTTACTTAATTAATTAGATATCAACATTAGACATTCTCTTTTAGTCTATATAAAAATTTATGTATAACATTTATGTATAATATGATCATTAATATATTAGATGACTGTTAGTTAGTCGACATGACCACGACACTGTTCTAGACAGAACATCGTAGGCCATATGCCGCATTTTTGTTAAATTTTTGATATTATTCATTCAGATAGGTTGTTGGAAAAAAAAAATCTATCGAATAGATTTTTTTTCCCCCGGTGGACAGGGAATTGTTACGGTAGTTTAATTGGCATTGTCTGCTAGAGGTTAGCAGCATGCGATTTTAGGGGTTACAACGTTTAATGTATTGTAAAAGTAGTATTAGTCTAGTGAACGCTGGGACGTTTCAACGTTAGTAAACACGCACCGTGCACAAGAGACAGGNCCCTNTCTTTAATGACCGTCGAACTGAGAAGACGAGTCCTAGTAGTCTTATAGTGTCGGGAATGGAGTGCCCACACAGTTATATTGTATTTTATTATGGACATGGGTCAGTCCACTGTTATGATGAAGAAAGATGAATGTTACAAGTTAGTAATTGACTAAACCTAGTCGAGATGAAATTAACAGTCCGTTTTAGTTATATTAGTGCCAGACGCATAATCTCACTGTCGGTCGTTGGGATCACCAACCACGCGTGCATATAGTTATGTCGTTCTGCCTACAGTAATTCAGATTTACGGGACAAAGGACTGATATGCAAAGATAGCTGATTCAATATAGGATTCTAAATTATATATGTGATGTATTCATGATCAACGTATGATGTCTGAAAATGTGTAATAAATTGTTTGGACTCAAAAGGGACTTATCACATTCATTGAGGTTGACTAGTTCCAACAGTTGTGATAGTCACAATATTATAAACCCATCTTCGCGTAATACACCATCAAGCACGATACAGAAATAAAATGAATGAATTGATATGCACATTGGCCCAATGTGGAAGTGGAAGCTTCTTCATTGAATGAAAGTCTTCAACGGTCACACATTTAAACAGAGGAGGTTTTTGCAACAGTGGTGACATTATATATATATAAGAAGAAGAAGAAACACAATCCCCTCCTCGCAACAGTGATACAGGATCAAACCCGGGCGACGGCATTTGAGGATTTTTCGTCGACCGGGATTTGGACTGGATTAACTCGAGACCTGGCGATGACATTTGAAGGAGTGTCGTCGACCAGGGACTGGCGGCTCCTGAGCCGACCCAGCTGCAATGGGTACCTCCGAAATCGGCGAGTATTTGCCTGAATGGCGAGGGACACCTGTCTCTGTACAAGAAATAAAGGGATACTCACGTAAAAATCAATGTCAGGTTAGACATAAATAATAACCTGAGATTTCGCCTCGAGTATTAGCGGGCGTACGAAAAAAAAAAAAAAAAAAAAAAAAAAAATAACTTTCTTAAAAATAACCTTAAAATGTAAGTTTTTGATTGTTTTTTTCAAGACAAATGTTTTATTTAAAGTATTGCAGACTTACTATTATGGATCAAAATGATAAGAAGGCTGCAATTAAAAACCGGTCAATTTTACAGTGTTATGAGTAAAATTCATAAAGATTATGTGTAAAGTATCTTCAGCTCGACAGAGCTTCATTTCTTATATTTTATTACGGGTTTACTCGCAATAAACGGAAATGACGTCATGCCGGGAAAGAACGGTAGCAGACGCCAATATAGCAGAAGTGGGGTTTCATCGTCTGCAAGAGAGAGATGCCGATTGTGTTTTAATGCGAGAGGTCGCATATGTGTTTGCTCCTGCAGACTACTGTGTGTTACCTGAATTTTACCATCACTAGGGCACGAATACACTCTGTTGAGGTGTTCCTAGCTCCTTTGAATGTCAGGAAGTACTTTTTATTATTGTGTCGAATGTATCAAATATATTAAAATGTTGAGAATGCAAGTACAGCGTTTCCATAGCGGAACGGACCGCCTTACGACATCATTATGAAGAACTGCATATTAATGCCTTTGCCATTGGGCGTGAAAACTATTGATATAACATATAAAAAAACTGATGGAGCTATGTAACTGTACATGAATAACGTGTATCTTGTGAACGTTGAAGAGGGGTTTCGCTTACATTGGAATTAACGTTGATAATTCGACATACCCCTTTGTGTGTATTTGGCCACGGACATTGTTCCGATTATATATATATATTACTATAACTGATGGACGGCACACATCAGACGGGTTATTGCTAGTCTCTACATAAAAGATTTAGACAGAATGCCGCTTTTTGCACGTGCAAAGAGGTGGGCCTACACTTGGCTCTGCGAGATTGACAGAATCAAAGAGAGAATATAAGCTATTAGAGCAAAAATGATAGGAAAGTGGTCGTAGACAAAAGTAGAAAGAAACCAGAGTAGACTACTCAGATTAATGGGCAGGCAATTCCAATCAAAGCGTGTGACACCAATGCAACTCCCCTTTGTAGGACGCCCGAGTCAATGTACGGGTTCTTACAGCGATGGTTTCTACAGTAATTTGTTTGACATGATGAGGTTGCCAGGCTTTTGCACGACCTCATATTAGTCACCAGGCTTTTGCACGACCTCATATTCTTCTTCTTCTTCTTAGATCATTAACCACCGACCGTCAAAGCAGTCAGTGGCCATCACGCCTAGTGGCGTCTTGTAGGGCAACAACAAATTGATTCCACTTTGCTTGGTCGGTGGCCATCCTTCGTACAGTTCATTCTTTGCATCTCAGCCTCCACAGTCCTCCGCCAGGTTGTTTTTGGTCGGCCTCTCTTTCGTTTTCCTTCAGGGGTCCAAAGCATAGCTGTTCTTGTGATGGCATCAGGGTCTCTTCTGAGTACATGACCAACCCAGCTCCAGCGTCTGCCAGCTATGATGGTGTGCATGTCCTCTTGCTTGCTACGAGTAAGCAGATCTTGGTTGGTGATGGTATTTCGCCAAAAGATTCGGTGAATTTTTCTTAGCCATGGTGTGTGAAAAGATGACAATTTCGACATTTCCTTCTCTGTAACTCTCCAGCATTCCGCACCATAGAGAAGCACAGAAAGCACACAGCTCTGATATAATCTTAATTTTGTGCTTCTGCTGTATTGGGAGGACTTCCAGATGTTGTTTAGGCTAAAGAAGGCTGTTCTTGCCTTATTCATTCTGATGCTGATGTCTTTGCCTGCCCCACCGTCTGGTGTTACTATGCGTCCTAGGTATGTGAAGGTATCTGTCTGTATCAGTTGCTGATTCCTTACTGATATGGGCTCAGGGCTGCTCACATTGAGCGTCATGACCTCAGACTTCTGTAAATTGATGTTCAAGCCTACCTGCTGGCCCGATTTAAACTGGTACTACAATGCTTTTTACTTCTTAGTTTTATTTTAAATCTGCGTTTAAGCAGTAAAGAAGATTTAACATAATGTGCAGTACAGTATTTATCAATGCCCACCAATGCCCAAGTAATAGAAAGAATCAAACTAATAGTTTGATGATGATGAGATAATGATAATGATGATGATGATGATGATGATGATGATGATGATGATGATGATGATGATGATGATGATGATGATGATGATGATGATATAATCCCTTTAGCTGTGAGCAGGTAGCTCTTGACAGCCCACTGCCTCTTTGACAAAGGTACACTTCTTCCTCTGTTGTTGTGATGATGTGTAGAGTGTATTGGGGATGGTTGGGTGTTGTGATAAACGAGCGCAAAGGCCTTGTTGCTCCATCTTTTCCTACATTTTGCATATTGTATTTTCTCCGACATTTGCTCTTTCATCTCATATTTGCGATCCCCATTTGCTATTTCATTGTTGTGATTACTCGCGACCGGTATCTAGAGAACCACATTTGTTCTTTCATCGGGGGAAATAAAGTCCTTTGATTGAGTCCACATGCCTGACATTATCGTTTGAAGCCCACATTGTATCGTGATAAATCTGGTAAAAACACATCTGGGCATGCTGTAATTTCTGGGACACCACATTGGACGCCCAGATTGGCCACGGGAAGACGTCTCATGCTGTAATGGTGTTATCTTGGGTCGGCCGCGGTTCAGACAAGCGTTGATTTACCACATTGGAGGCCCACCTTGGCCAGGTGAACAATAAACAATCAGAGGTCAAACTACACCCACGTTTGGACTGACAGGGGAAAAGAGCGATCCTGTGAATGAGTGACCAGAGGGGCCATTAATGATTGGTTGGTATGAGCTGTACAAGAAACCCATATTGGACTGGCAGAAATATAATCTACTGCGTAGCTTGTTCTGGGAAGGAGTCCAGATTTTTACCTTGTGAGGAAGAGATTAATCCCAAAAACGCCTAGCCTAATACACGTGTTTATTCAGAGTGGATGATAATTCAGTTCTGTGATTAATTGTGTTCTTAAAGGATTTTGCGAAGGGAAAAGAAGTTCATCAGAAGTCTGAGTCTACACGCAACGTGTCTGACGTCTAACCAGAAATAAGTTATCAAAAACGGACATTTGGCTAGCAGAATTCGCCATAGGACATCTTTCATTCCTCAATTAAAAAGGAATATTGTCTCACCCACAAGTCATAAGGTGGACGCAGCATTTTTCGTCACCATATACTGCTTGCTCACAAGTTCAATACATCGTTATCACAAGTTCAATACAGAGTCATCATAAATTCAAATCACTCGAAGGATCATTATTATCTGAAGTCAAGCAAAAGAGCTCAAAAGAGGAATCGCATATTTATACCACGTGCAACACACATTTTTAAGCGCATTTTATGAAGCAGACTCGAAAGTATATGAATCACGACTACATACGCAAGATTATGAGTCTACATATCACTAACATTTCGTGAAGATATCCAGTCTGACCAGTACCGTCGGGAGATTAGACAACAGACCTTTTGTTCATATGACAGCTATTAACTGTTGATCAACACTACAGAGATATACTCAAACAGTGAAGGAATATACATAGATATCTCGTCAGCGTTCTCCGTACGACAACAGTATTCATCAGAACGTCCTCAGCTTAGAGATACCCCATTCGACATAACGTATAAAAACTTGGGACATTTTATGCATACATGTGAATCCTCATATCTAGGAGAAGCATTTAGAGACACATGGACTGTGTAGAGTACTCACCATTTTGGTAACACGTATCATATCACATCATCATTTCACTTTACACCAGTTCATTCTTAATTAACTATTACTTAATTAACTGTAATTTTATTATCTCATCTGTGAGTTTTTTGTGTGAATCGTCTTTCACCATCATCACGTTCTAACCATTACTAACCCTATATGTGTGATTATTTCATTAATAAACCCAACGATCGGTTGATCATTATCAAGAGTTTGTTAATGTATCACTCGTGCTGTCGGTGTTACATATTCACCTATAGGAACCTTTCTCTACTCAGATGAGGTTGGGGGCTTTTTCTTTACGGGATCTAAGGGCAGAAGCTAAGGTCGTGGGGAAACAGAACTCTTTCCATAAGTAACTAGAAAACACTGTCTAGTGGAAAGCATTCGCATTCCTGTCTTCTTGTCCCTATCTCGAATAGGTCTTTTTTCTTTCTTAACGAGCCAATTTCTAGAGACCTTATATCTAATATCTCATAGACTATTCCTGGCAAAAACTACTGTTGTAGTTGCCCCAGTACTCACCACACGACAGGTGCGATGGGAGTAGCTGGTGTCGCAGGTCAGTTAGTCTTGGGCACTGTAACAGTAGATGTTCAACTGATTCCTCATGGTGGTGGCAGTCCCTACAGTTTGGTTCACGTAGTGGGTCTATTCTATTTAAATGTTTATTGACGGGGGCTGGAAGATTAGACTGCGATCTCTTCTATTCATTTGTTTAACTGGATCTTGAGGTTTTGGCTTCGCTTGATGTTTGAAGAAACTAATAGTTTAAAATGATAAGATGTATTTTCAAATGTTCAATTAATGGAACGGAAAAAGAAGAAATATTTTAAAATGATATGTCGTATTTACCAAAGTCCAACTAATGGACAGAACCAAACAAATAGTTTACAATGACATCCCGTATTTACCAATGTCCAACTAATGGAAATAACCAACAACAAATAGTTTACAATGACATCTCATATTTACCAATGCAAAATTAATGGAAATAACCAACAAATAGTTTATTATGACATCTCGTATTTACTAATGTCCAATTAATGGAAATATCCAACAAATAATTTACAATGACATCTCGTATTTACCAATGCACAACTAATGGAACCAGAACGAGTGGAAAACACGTAAAAGTTGGATGGGATACACATTTATGAAACTACCTAACAGCTTTACAGGACAGTCCTGACTCTGGAATTTCCAAGGTTATAGAAAGCACGGACGCTGAGACACCAAAAAAGAAAGTTTAAAGAAGATATGGAAAGAGCTTGAAAGGATGGCACAGGACTAGAAGACTTGGCAGAAGTTAATTGTGGACATATACTTCACGGGAAAACTGAAAGGCACTGAAGAAGGAGTAGTGCATTTAAGGATTATGGGATGATTCACAGGGATTCCTGGTTTACTCCTGTTGCTTGTGTTATGGTTAATCTAATTCTCTTTCAAACTTCAACCACTTCATCGATGAATCTTTCTTACTGGTTTTATGGGTACTGGGCATTGTACACACATGTACTAAACACGCCAGGTAAAAAATTAATAAATAAATAAAGCAGACGTGACAGGAGCATATTAGTGTCAAAACAGATTGGTGTCAAAAATACATACTTTGACTCAGGTCAGAGTCAAGATTTGAGATTGGTGCGAAGATAATACCCGCGGGCCTGTGTCAGATCTCCACGCTTTTGACGGGACTCAGACTTAACATTGAGATTGCTCTAACAGACATTAGGTGTTGGTCTGTATCATTGTAAAGATCTGCCACTGTACAGGCAGTACTCGTGGATCCAAAGGAATTTGTGCTAGTGTGTACACATAATACATTTAGAAGAAAGGTAATTTTACTGAAAGAATACATTTTCTGTACATGGTATATTGCATGCAATGAATCATTTTCTTATAATGTTAACAATCACAGTCATCACTTTCTAGCTCCCCACGGAGCATAGGCTTACAGCAAACGTATGCCAAGTCTCCCTATACAGTGCCATCAGGTCAATGTCTGCCCATATCTTCTTCATCCCCTTCATGTCAGGTCTCCAGTTCTCTTCTCCGTGTCTTCTTTGGTCTCCTTCTATTTCTCTGTCGTAAATTTATTTTGAGAGAAAAGAGTCTTAGAAATAGTGGTCCGGTTTAGAGTGTAGAATGATGATGAAAACTCAGTGATAGAAATGTATAGATTAAATATGATGCTCCACAGAGTGCTGGAGGAGAGTAAAGCATGTAACTTGTATGAGGCCAGCTGTGAAGGCTCCTGAGATAAAATGTGGTTGAGAATTATCAGAAGGCCTTTCTTGCTACCACTACGACCTCACACTTAATTTTTTTTTTCTTAATGAATGTGGCTACGTAAAGTGTCTAGGGTAATGATGTGTAATGTGGTGTGTTAGTTATAAATACACCCACAGGCATTTAAGAAGACTAATAAGATTAACAAGTGTTAAAATACACTGAACTAACTCACGTGTATAAAGTTTTTGATATAATTATATTACATTTATTTGTTCTGGATCAAGTTTTATTTTGACCAGAACTTGTTTTAAAAGAAGGATTTAAAATTTATGAAAATTATGCATGGAATGTTACATAATAAATACAAAAGTGTACATATTTAAGTACTAGAATAGTTAGTTTTATTCAAATGTTCTGGTAGTCAGCTACTAGGGAGGATATTTATTGTCTGTGCTGTTGGGGTGGTCTCATCACACCTGTCTATATTGACTACACCGTGTCCAGAAACTGGTGGGAATTTTTATGGGGATATTAGTCACTACCAATAGTTGGTGAATGTCCAGCAGACCAGAGGCTCACTCATCTTTTTGTAGCTCTGGTGCTGAAAAAACTTGCGGTCCCACCTCTCCGTGCTGGCGGGCAATAATGGTGGTCTCTGTCACAAGAACTGCACAGATACACTCGAGTAAAGTCACCCACCGGATAGACTCTGCTTTGTTGTCGATAGAAAACTCACAGCTCAGATTAAGAATACATAACACAGAATTGCTAGCAAAACTCAGCTGAGCTGCTGGCTATAGTATGGCGTCCCTAAATTTATTCACTGTCTTTCATATGGAACACACCACACTTTAAAATCTGTGTCTAACACTGAACAATTATTGAAGAATGACCCCAAATGCGCTCTGAGCGCTAATGATATGATTGTCTGTGGCCAATCACTGCCAAGGTTTATTTTTAATTTCAAATTTCTACACTAAAGTCATTTCAGTCATGCTTCAGTCAAGTATGGATGGTTATCTGTTAGTCTGTCCGTCTCTACTTGTGTTTCTAAAAAAAATGTGCTTGATTTTTGAAGCAACCTTTCTCTCCCCTTAAAATTTTGTCGTAAAAAGTTATATTTAGACACAGCTACCGCTCAAAAACCCCTCTCCTCCATAATAAGTAACTTTGAACACCTGTTCCCAAGGTCGTGTTTTTGTGTGCAAATTGTGACACTTTTAGATTCAATATAGTCTAGCGATGATGTGAACTACACTGTCTTTTGTCATTATCTTCAATATTATCTATCCGTTTGTAAAATTAAGATCATATTAGTTCACTGCTCAGAATAGGCCATCCGGCCAGCTAATTTTTATATTCCTAACATTAATATTAAGAAAATTTACTTTTTAAATTTTTGTAATTTTCCTACCATCCGCGTTCTGCCGCTCAATTCAAATCAAAATCTTAGTATCGCAAAAGCGTCCATTTCCGTACCTCGTGTCAATTTGGGGGACGTGAATTTTTTACTTTCCTCCATCCCCCCCAATTGCGTCTCCTTAGCCTTGCTACGCAATCTTTCCAGTCATATTTTTTCCTTTTTGATCCTCCGTTCCCCTCCTGTCTAGCAAGGCAAAATTATAGAGGATGATGACCCGCGGTCTAGGCGATCATGTACATCAGCAGCTTACGCATTATGTTTTTTATCCTTAAATGTTATCTTTGGAGTATTTTACCGTTGTATCTCGGTCAATTTCACTACACATCTCCCCACTTGAAAACATGCCTATGGCAAGTTCCAAAACCAGCGATACACATAGGTAAAATTACTCCTCACGTCTGCCACTACTCTAATTTTGATCACAGGGGTGCCGACTGAGGAAATCTGCACCGACATTCAATTTGCCTGGGATATATTGGATACTGAACTGATATGGTTGAAGCAATAAAGACCACCTCAGCAATCTTGCGTTTTCATGCTTAGCCTGAGACAAGAACACGAGAGGCTGATGATCCGTCTCCACCACAAAAGTCCTACCATACAGATAGATTTGAAACTTCTTTATTGCCCAGATTAATGCTAAACATTCTTTTTCGCTTGTGGAGTATCCTTGTTCCGCCTTATTCAATTTGCGGCTTGCATAAGCGACTGGTTTCAGTTCCCCATCAGGTGAAGATGATCTTTGCAACAAAGCCCCTCCAAGTCCTACATTACTGGCATCGGTTCTTAAGACAAAGTCCTGTGTCAAATCAGGCAGTTTGAGAATAGGCTTGCTAGTGAGTTTTTCCTTTAACTCTTGGAACGCTAATTCACATTGTGCAGTCCAAATAATTTTATCTGGAAGTCCCTTGCGAGTCAGATCAGTCAGAGGAGCACAATGGCGTTAAAATTTTTGATGTATTTCTGATAAAATCCGCATAACGACACGAATGATCGCACGTCCTTTTTGGTTTGCGGCCTAGGTGCTCTCTGCAGTTTTTTTCCAAGTTCTTAGGATCAGGGGTCATATTACCCTGATATACAGTGTGCCCCAAGAATTCCAACTCTTTGCATCCAATACAACATTTTGTTGGCCTAGCAGTTAAGTTCGCCTCCCGAAGTCTATCAAACAACATCTCCAGAGCTTCAATGTGTTCTTCAAATGTCTCTGTGGCGACGAGTATATCATCCATGAAATTCGTGATACATGGGTTATTCAGGGGGTCCAACAATTTTCGCATCATCCTTGAAAACACACTCGGAGCATTTTTCAGTCCGAATGGTAGCATATTGAATTCATAATGTCCATCCGAAGTGCTAAAAGCCAAATAAGGTCTCACTTCAGGCTTCACTGGGATCTGGTAATAGCCTTTACTAAGATCCACTTTTGAAAAGTATTTTGCCTTGTTCAGTCTGGCAAATAACTGTTTTGTGTCTGGTAATGGATCCACTTGTCCTTCTGTGACAGCATTCAGTTTCCTGTAATCTATGCACAGTCTGTGTTCCCCAGACGGTTTCCTCAACAAAACGACACTAGAACTAAAAGATGATTCACTGTGCGAAATAATCCCCTCCTTCAATAAATAATCTATTTCTTCCTTTAATGCCTTCTCCTTCGCGAACGGAATAGAATAGGCTCTCATACAGATTGGGTTTGAGTCTACCAGTTTCATGTCATACTGTAGCAAATTTGTATGGCCTGGTTTATCTGTTAATACATCTGTATGTTCCTCCAGAACTTGTTGAACTCTCTCCCTCTGATTTTTAGTCAGGTGCTTACTGACTTTTACCTGTGCTGCGGTTTCACAAGGATGTAATGGGTATTCATGTGAGGTGAGTGGTTCCTTTTGCATCTGGGTTGCAATAGCTAAGGTCAATAAGGGGGTGCTTTCCTGGAGTGGTCTGTCCAGATACTTCTTTAACAGGTTTACATGATAAACTTTTTCCTTCCCCTTTTTGTCAATTTTATAGTTTGTTCTAGACACCTTCTCTAGAACCGTATATGGACCTTGCCAACCAATTTGTAATTTATTCTGGCTTCCGGGTAGTAAAAGCAGCACCTTCTCTCCGACTGCCAGTTCCCTGTCCTTTGCCTTCCTATTAAAATATGCTGCATGTTTCTTCCTGGCTTGTTTCAAATTATCATTTGCCAGTTTCCATCCAGCTTTCAAACGAGTGGTCAGTTCGTTCACGTATTGATACGATGAGGTAACAGTCTCTTCCGCCTTCTCATCTGTCCAGGTCCTTAATAGAGTTACATCTGGATCTTTAATTTACCATACTTATTTTTCATGGAACCCATCGGGTCCCGTCCCTTAGAAGCTCTATAATGAGGACTTTTCTTCCTAGAATCATCACTCACAAATCGACCACTACCAATTTTTCTCTGGGGTTTGTCTCCCCACTTAAGATTGTTTATGAGAGATCTTCGCTCTCTTGTCTGTTCCTCCAGTTTATATAAGTCTGACCGAGGGATTGTCATCCTATCCTGGGTTAAATTTCTTCTTTGTACTCTTCGCATAGCGGCCATGTTAATCCATTCAAGTGAAGACTGGGTGTGAAAAGGGGGCTCCCATTCCACTTTGTCTACCCGTGTATAATTAGTTTTCCTTTCAGGCCTAAAGTTGCCCCGTGGCGGTTCTAGGTCCTGCACATATTTTCCCTTTGTGGGTGTTCCCTCATGAAATACGCCACATGCTTCTACAAAGTTTTCAACATCGACATTTACGTCGGGCCAATAGTATTTTAGAGCAATCTTTTGGCAGATGGTACCGACTTTCTCATGGTCACCATCTTTTCCAACATGTAAGCTCCTTATCAAATTTGCCCTATATCTCTTGGGAAGAACTAACTGTCCGTGACCAGTGGATCTAGTTCCTGTCTTCCTGTATAATAATCTATTCTTCATGAAATATTCCCCCTTGCTCGGAGGTGTGTGGCATTTGGGCAATTTTTTAAAACATGGCTGGAGTGTCCTATCCTCAGCCTGCGCCTTCCTCATCTCCTCTGGATGAGCATTTATAGGTTCACCTTCTTCCTCCTTCTTCTGTGACCTGGTCTGCACTGTCGCCATGATCACAGGTTTCTCGGGATTCCCCAAGAAGACGTATCTACACCCCAATATCAGAGGGTAGATTGGTTCATCTATCACTGCTGCTCTGATTTCTCCTTCCACATAGCGAGTTTTCACCGTTATCCTTGCGATGGGAAGTGTCATGAGTGGTATGTCCTTAGTCGCCCCTTGTATTTCCACTGTTTCTGTGGTATACTGACTTGGGTCCACTAGGCTAGACTTCACAACTGAATCATAATCCAAACCTGTATCATAAAGGCACCTTATGGTGACCCCATTACAAATAACATCCTCACAAACTGGGGGGTGATAAGGTTCCTGTTGTCCCTTAGGATTAACCTTTAATCTTTGCGTCCCCGACTTCATTGCAGCAATGTTTGAAGGTTTCCTTCTACAAAATTCGGTGTTATGGTTATCCTTCTTGCACCATTTGCACCATCTTTTTCCTTGGTTCAACGGTTTTCTTTCATTGAACTTTTGGTCATTGAACTGTGAGTTTCTGTCGCGATAGTCATTTCTTGGCCGCTCAAAATTTGTCCTACCCTTATTTCCCTGCTCTCTATTATCAAATTTATTAAATTGCTGTGGAGCTTTAAAATTGTCTATGTGCTTCTTCTTAGCACCACTTACCTCTGCCTGAGCTGCCTGATACCTCTCAGCAACATTTAAAATTTCCCCCAACTTCTCTGCACCTTGTTCCATGAGAAATTTTCTCATGTCTGGAGCCATGGACTCTCTCAATTGCTCAATCATGATCATTTCTTTAAGATCTTGGGTCTTCCCCAGAGCCGTCCATTTCTCCAAATAGGTTTCTAGTCTGGCAGAGAATTGGTGGTATGTCTCCCCAGACAACAGTTTGGCATTTCTAAATCTCTTACGATAAAATTCACCATTCTTCTCGTACCTTAATAACAAAGCCTGCTTTAACATGTCATAATTGTCTTGGTCTTCTCTGTTCATTTTGGCAAATACTTCATAAGAAGCACCCCTCAATCCCTGTGATAGCTTTAAACTCCACCTCTCTCTCTCTAACCCATATGTAGTAGCTAATAACTCAAAACGTCCCAGGTACCCCTCTATGTCATCGTCTTTCTCAACAAAATGGTCTAAATGAAACCCCATAGCTGAGTTTGAGGCTCCCATACTGGGCGTAGCATCTGAGGCAAAAGGGCTGGCACCATTTTCAGGGGCCGGGCCTTGTAATTCCAGCTCCCTTAGTCGTAATTCGTGCTCCCTCTGCAACCTTCTATCTTCTGCCTCCCTTTCGGCAGTCAACCTTTTTTCTTCTGCCTCCCTTTCGGCCTTTTTATCTTCTGCCTCCCTTTCGGCCTTTTTATCTTCTGCCTCCCTTTGCTGTCGTTTTTCTTCTGCCTCAATCTGCAGCCTCTTAATTTCTCTATCAGCCTCAATTTGTAATCTCTTTTCTTCAGCTAACCTGTCAGCCTCTAATTTTCTTTCAGCCTCTTTTTCTAATCTCCTTTCTTCCCGTTCAATATATTTATCACATTCAGTCGTTACGTATTGAATTAAAATTTGACCATCCATCCCCATCTCCTTCGCAGTGAGCACAGCAGCTGATCTAAACTTTGCTAGCTCTGCCATACTTTTTGGACAATATAATAATATACAAGATAAATCTCTAACCAGTAAATACACTAAGTACTTCTAATTACTATATGACTATAGTCTAACTAATTCTAACTAACCAGTTAACTAATTAATTATTACTGGCTGTGAAGATTCACCAACTTTTATCTGCAGGGACACTTTTAATTTTAAAGGAAATTTTACAATTTATTTCCCTACTTTTATTTCTCCCACCAGGAGATCCTAATTTTACTGTTGGGCTAATTATCCCTGGACAAGACCCCAATTTATGTAGTGGTGTTGATGGTATTGTATGATGGTGTTATTACTACATGTAACTTGTATGAGGCCAGCTGTGAAGGCTCCTGAGATAAAATGTGGTTGAGAATTATCAGAAGGCCTTTCTTGCTACCACTACGACCTCACACTTAATTTTTTTTTTTCTTAATGAATGTGGCTACGTAAAGTGTCTAGGGTAATGATGTGTAATGTGGTGTGTTAGTTATAAATACACCCACAGGCATTTAAGAAGACTAATAAGATTAACAAGTGTTAAAATACACTGAACTAACTCACGTGTATAAAGTTTTTGATATAATTATATTACATTTATTTGTTCTGGATCAAGTTTTATTTTGACCAGAACTTGTTTTAAAAGAAGGATTTAAAATTTATGAAAATTATGCATGGAATGTTACATAATAAATACAAAAGTGTACATATTTAAGTACTAGATAGTTAGTTTTATTCAAATGTTCTGGTAGTCAGCTACTAGGGAGGATATTTATTGTCTGTGCTGTTGGGGTGGTCTCATCACACCTGTCTATATTGACTACACCGTGTCCAGAAACTGGTGGGAATTTTTATGGGGATATTAGTCACTACCAATAGTTGGTGAATGTCCAGCAGACCAGAGGCTCACTCATCTTTTTGTAGCTCTGGTGCTGAAAAACTTGCGGTCCCACCTCTCCGTGCTGGCGGGCAATAATGGTGGTCTCTGTCACAAGAACTGCACAGATACACTCGAGTAAAGTCACCCACCGGATAGACTCTGCTTTGTTGTCGATAGAAAACTCACAGCTCAGATTAAGAATACATAACACAGAATTGCTAGCAAAACTCAGCTGAGCTGCTGGCTATAGTATGGCGTCCCTAAATTTATTCACTGTCTTTCATATGGGAACACACCACACTTTAAAATCTGTGTCTAACACTGAACAATTATTGAAGAATGCCCCCAAATGCGCTCTGAGCGCTAATGATATGATTGTCTGTGGCCAATCACTGCCAAGGTTTATTTTTAATTTCAAATTTCTACACTAAAGTCATTTCAGTCATGCTTCAGTCAAGTATGGATGGTTATCTGTTAGTCTGTCCGTCTCTACTTGTGTTTCTAAAAAAAATGTGCTTGATTTTTGAAGCAACCTTTCTCTCCCCTTAAAATTTTGTCGTAAAAAGTTATATTTAGACACAGCTACCGCTCAAAACCCCTCTCCTCCATAATAAGTAACTTTGAACACCTGTTCCCAAGGTCGTGTTTTTGTGTGCAAATTGTGACACTTTTAGATTCAATATAGTCTAGCGATGATGTGAACTACACTGTCTTTTGTCATTATCTTCAATATTATCTATCCGTTTGTAAAATTAAGATCATATTAGTTCACTGCTCAGAATAGGCCATCCGGCCAGCTAATTTTTATATTCCTAACATTAATATTAAGAAAATTTACTTTTTAAATTTTTGTAATTTTCCTACCATCCGCGTTCTGCCGCTCAATTCAAATCAAAATCTTAGTATCGCAAAAGCGTCCATTTCCGTACCTCGTGTCAATTTGGGGGACGTGAATTTTTTACTTTCCTCCATCCCCCCCAATTGCGTCTCCTTAGCCTTGCTACGCAATCTTTCCAGTCATATTTTTTCCTTTTTGATCCTCCGTTCCCCTCCTGTCTAGCAAGGCAAAATTTATAGAGGATGATGACCCGCGGTCTAGGCGATCATGTACATCAGCAGCTTACGCATTATGTTTTTTATCCTTAAATGTTATCTTTGGAGTATTTTACCGTTGTATCTCGGTCAATTTCACTACACATCTCCCCACTTGAAAACATGCCTATGGCAAGTTCCAAAACCAGCGATACACATAGGTAAAATTACTCCTCACGTCTGCCACTACTCTAATTTTGATCACAGGGGTGCCGACTGAGGAAATCTGCACCGACATTCAATTTGCCTGGGATATATTGGATACTGAACTGATATGGTTGAAGCAATAAAGACCACCTCAGCAATCTTGCGTTTTCATGCTTAGCCTGAGACAAGAACACGAGAGGCTGATGATCCGTCTCCACCACAAAAGTCCTACCATACAGATAGATTTGAAACTTCTTTATTGCCCAGATTAATGCTAAACATTCTTTTTCGCTTGTGGAGTATCCTTGTTCCGCCTTATTCAATTTGCGGCTTGCATAAGCGACTGGTTTCAGTTCCCCATCAGGTGAAGATGATCTTTGCAACAAAGCCCCTCCAAGTCCTACATTACTGGCATCGGTTCTTAAGACAAAGTCCTGTGTCAAATCAGGCAGTTTGAGAATAGGCTTGCTAGTGAGTTTTTCCTTTAACTCTTGGAACGCTAATTCACATTGTGCAGTCCAAATAATTTTATCTGGAAGTCCCTTGCGAGTCAGATCAGTCAGAGGAGCACAAATGGCGTTAAAATTTTTGATGTATTTCTGATAAAATCCGCATAACGACACGAATGATCGCACGTCCTTTTTGGTTTGCGGCCTAGGTGCTCTCTGCAGTTTTTCCAAGTTCTTAGGATCAGGGGTCATATTACCCTGATATACAGTGTGCCCCAAGAATTCCAACTCTTTGCATCCAATACAACATTTTGTTGGCCTAGCAGTTAAGTTCGCCTCCCGAAGTCTATCAAACAACATCTCCAGAGCTTCAATGTGTTCTTCAAATGTCTCTGTGGCGACGAGTATATCATCCATGAAATTCGTGATACATGGGTTATTCAGGGGGTCCAACAATTTTCGCATCATCCTTGAAAACACACTCGGAGCATTTTTCAGTCCGAATGGTAGCATATTGAATTCATAATGTCCATCCGAAGTGCTAAAAGCCAAATAAGGTCTCACTTCAGGCTTCACTGGGATCTGGTAATAGCCTTTACTAAGATCCACTTTTGAAAAGTATTTTGCCTTGTTCAGTCTGGCAAATAACTGTTTTGTGTCTGGTAATGGATCCACTTGTCCTTCTGTGACAGCATTCAGTTTCCTGTAATCTATGCACAGTCTGTGTTCCCCAGACGGTTTCCTCAACAAAACGACACTAGAACTAAAAGATGATTCACTGTGCGAAATAATCCCCTCCTTCAATAAATAATCTATTTCTTCCTTTAATGCCTTCTCCTTCGCGAACGGAATAGAATAGGCTCTCATACAGATTGGGTTTGAGTCTACCAGTTTCATGTCATACTGTAGCAAATTTGTATGGCCTGGTTTATCTGTTAATACATCTGTATGTTCCTCCAGAACTTGTTGAACTCTCTCCCTCTGATTTTTAGTCAGGTGCTTACTGACTTTTACCTGTGCTGCGGTTTCACAAGGATGTAATGGGTATTCATGTGAGGTGAGTGGTTCCTTTTGCATCTGGGTTGCAATAGCTAAGGTCAATAAGGGGGTGCTTTCCTGGAGTGGTCTGTCCAGATACTTCTTTAACAGGTTTACATGATAAACTTTTTCCTTCCCCTTTTTGTCAATTTTATAGTTTGTTCTAGACACCTTCTCTAGAACCGTATATGGACCTTGCCAACCAATTTGTAATTTATTCTGGCTTCCGGGTAGTAAAAGCAGCACCTTCTCTCCGACTGCCAGTTCCCTGTCCTTTGCCTTCCTATTAAAATATGCTGCATGTTTCTTCCTGGCTTGTTTCAAATTATCATTTGCCAGTTTCCATCCAGCTTTCAAACGAGTGGTCAGTTCGTTCACGTATTGATACGATGAGGTAACAGTCTCTTCCGCCTTCTCATCTGTCCAGGTCCTTAATAGAGTTACATCTGGATCTTTAATTTACCATACTTATTTTTCATGGAACCCATCGGGTCCCGTCCCTTAGAAGCTCTATAATGAGGACTTTTCTTCCTAGAATCATCACTCACAAATCGACCACTACCAATTTTTCTCTGGGGTTTGTCTCCCCACTTAAGATTGTTTATGAGAGATCTTCGCTCTCTTGTCTGTTCCTCCAGTTTATATAAGTCTGACCGAGGGATTGTCATCCTATCCTGGGTTAAATTTCTTCTTTGTACTCTTCGCATAGCGGCCATGTTAATCCATTCAAGTGAAGACTGGGTGTGAAAAGGGGGCTCCCATTCCACTTTGTCTACCCGTGTATAATTAGTTTTCCTTTCAGGCCTAAAGTTGCCCCGTGGCGGTTCTAGGTCCTGCACATATTTTCCCTTTGTGGGTGTTCCCTCATGAAATACGCCACATGCTTCTACAAAGTTTTCAACATCGACATTTACGTCGGGCCAATAGTATTTTAGAGCAATCTTTTGGCAGATGGTACCGACTTTCTCATGGTCACCATCTTTTCCAACATGTAAGCTCCTTATCAAATTTGCCCTATATCTCTTGGGAAGAACTAACTGTCCGTGACCAGTGGATCTAGTTCCTGTCTTCCTGTATAATAATCTATTCTTCATGAAATATTCCCCCTTGCTCGGAGGTGTGTGGCATTTGGGCAATTTTTTAAAACATGGCTGGAGTGTCCTATCCTCAGCCTGCGCCTTCCTCATCTCCTCTGGATGAGCATTTATAGGTTCACCTTCTTCCTCCTTCTTCTGTGACCTGGTCTGCACTGTCGCCATGATCACAGGTTTCTCGGGATTCCCCAAGAAGACGTATCTACACCCCAATATCAGAGGGTAGATTGGTTCATCTATCACTGCTGCTCTGATTTCTCCTTCCACATAGCGAGTTTTCACCGTTATCCTTGCGATGGGAAGTGTCATGAGTGGTATGTCCTTAGTCGCCCCTTGTATTTCCACTGTTTCTGTGGTATACTGACTTGGGTCCACTAGGCTAGACTTCACAACTGAATCATAATCCAAACCTGTATCATAAAGGCACCTTATGGTGACCCCATTACAAATAACATCCTCACAAACTGGGGGGTGATAAGGTTCCTGTTGTCCCTTAGGATTAACCTTTAATCTTTGCGTCCCCGACTTCATTGCAGCAATGTTTGAAGGTTTCCTTCTACAAAATTCGGTGTTATGGTTATCCTTCTTGCACCATTTGCACCATCTTTTTCCTTGGTTCAACGGTTTTCTTTCATTGAACTTTTGGTCATTGAACTGTGAGTTTCTGTCGCGATAGTCATTTCTTGGCCGCTCAAAATTTGTCCTACCCTTATTTCCCTGCTCTCTATTATCAAATTTATTAAATTGCTGTGGAGCTTTAAAATTGTCTATGTGCTTCTTCTTAGCACCACTTACCTCTGCCTGAGCTGCCTGATACCTCTCAGCAACATTTAAAATTTCCCCCAACTTCTCTGCACCTTGTTCCATGAGAAATTTTCTCATGTCTGGAGCCATGGACTCTCTCAATTGCTCAATCATGATCATTTCTTTAAGATCTTGGGTCTTCCCCAGAGCCGTCCATTTCTCCAAATAGGTTTCTAGTCTGGCAGAGAATTGGTGGTATGTCTCCCCAGACAACAGTTTGGCATTTCTAAATCTCTTACGATAAAATTCACCATTCTTCTCGTACCTTAATAACAAAGCCTGCTTTAACATGTCATAATTGTCTTGGTCTTCCCTGTTCATTTTGGCAAATACTTCATAAGAAGTACCCCTCAATCCCTGTGATAGCTTTAAGCTCCACCTCTCTCTCTCTAACCCATATGTAGTAGCTAATAACTCAAAACGTCCTAGGTACCCCTCTATGTCATCGTCTTTTTCAACAAAATGGTCTAAATGAAACCCCATAGCTGAGTTTGAGGCTCCCATACTGGGCGTAGCATCTGAGGCAAAAGGGCTGGCACCATTTTCAGGGGCCGGGCCTTGTAATTCCAGCTCCCTTAGTCGTAATTTGTGCTCCCTCTGCAACCTTCTATCTTCTGCCTCCCTTTCGGCAGTCAACCTTTTTTCTTCTGCCTCCCTTTCGGCCTTTTTATCTTCTGCCTCCCTTTCGGCCTTTTTATCTTCTGCCTCCCTTTGCTGTCGTTTTTCTTCTGCCTCAATCTGCAGCCTCTTAATTTCTCTATCAGCCTCAATTTGTAATCTCTTTTCTTCAGCTAACCTGTCAGCCTCTAATTTTCTTTCAGCCTCTTTTTCTAATCTCCTTTCTTCCCGTTCAATATATTTATCACATTCAGTCGTTACGTATTGAATTAAAATTTGACCATCCATCCCCATCTCCTTCGCAGTGAGCACAGCAGCTGATCTAAACTTTGCTAGCTCTGCCATACTTTTTGGACAATATAATAATATACAAGATAAATCTCTAACCAGTAAATACACTAAGTACTTCTAATTACTATATGACTATAGTCTAACTAATTCTAACTAACCAGTTAACTAATTAATTATTACTGGCTGTGAAGATTCACCAACTTTTATCTGCAGGGACACTTTTAATTTTAAAGGAAATTTTACAATTTATTTCCCTACTTTTATTTCTCCCACCAGGAGATCCTAATTTTACTGTTGGGCTAATTATCCCTGGACAAGACCCCAATTTATGTAGTGGTGTTGATGGTATTGTATGATGGTGTTATTACTACATGTAACTTGTATGAGGCCAGCTGTGAAGGCTCCTGAGATAAAATGTGGTTGAGAATTATCAGAAGGCCTTTCTTGCTACCACTACGACCTCACACTTAATTTTTTTTTTTTTCTTAATGAATGTGGCTACGTAAAGTGTCTAGGGTAATGATGTGTAATGTGGTGTGTTAGTTATAAATACACCCACAGGCATTTAAGAAGACTAATAAGATTAACAAGTGTTAAAATACACTGAACTAACTCACGTGTATAAAGTTTTTGATATAATTATATTACATTTATTTGTTCTGGATCAAGTTTTATTTTGACCAGAACTTGTTTTAAAAGAAGGATTTAAAATTTATGAAAATTATGCATGGAATGTTACATAATAAATACAAAAGTGTACATATTTAAGTACTAGAATAGTTAGTTTTATTCAAATGTTCTGGTAGTCAGCTACTAGGGAGGATATTTATTGTCTGTGCTGTTGGGGTGGTCTCATCACACCTGTCTATATTGACTACACCGTGTCCAGAAACTGGTGGGAATTTTTATGGGGATATTAGTCACTACCAATAGTTGGTGAATGTCCAGCAGACCAGAGGCTCACTCATCTTTTTGTAGCTCTGGTGCTGAAAAACTTGCGGTCCCACCTCTCCGTGCTGGCGGGCAATAATGGTGGTCTCTGTCACAAGAACTGCACAGATACACTCGAGTAAAGTCACCCACCGAATAGACTCTGCTTTGTTGTCGATAGAAAACTCACAGCTCAGATTAAGAATACATAACACAGAATTGCTAGCAAAACTCAGCTGAGCTGCTGGCTATAGTATGGCGTCCCTAAATTTATTCACTGTCTTTCATATGGGAACACACCACACTTTAAAATCTGTGTCTAACACTGAACAATTATTGAAGAATGACCCCAAATGCGCTCTGAGCGCTAATGATATGATTGTCTGTGGCCAATCACTGCCAAGGTTTATTTTTAATTTCAAATTTCTACACTAAAGTCATTTCAGTCATGCTTCAGTCAAGTATGGATGGTTATCTGTTAGTCTGTCCGTCTCTACTTGTGTTTCTAAAAAAAATGTGCTTGATTTTTGAAGCAACCTTTCTCTCCCCTTAAAATTTTGTCGTAAAAAGTTATATTTAGACACAGCTACCGCTCAAAACCCCTCTCCTCCATAATAAGTAACTTTGAACACCTGTTCCCAAGGTCGTGTTTTTGTGTGCAAATTGTGACACTTTTAGATTCAATATAGTCTAGCGATGATGTGAACTACACTGTCTTTTGTCATTATCTTCAATATTATCTATCCGTTTGTAAAATTAAGATCATATTAGTTCACTGCTCAGAATAGGCCATCCGGCCAGCTAATTTTTATATTCCTAACATTAATATTAAGAAAATTTACTTTTTAAATTTTTTTGTAATTTTCCTACCATCCGCGTTCTGCCGCTCAATTCAAATCAAAATCTTAGTATCGCAAAAGCGTCCATTTCCGTACCTCGTGTCAATTTGGGGGACGTGAATTTTTTACTTTCCTCCATCCCCCCCAATTGCGTCTCCTTAGCCTTGCTACGCAATCTTTCCAGTCATATTTTTTCCTTTTTGATCCTCCGTTCCCCTCCTGTCTAGCAAGGCAAAATTTATAGAGGATGATGACCCGCGGTCTAGGCGATCATGTACATCAGCAGCTTACGCATTATGTTTTTTATCCTTAAATGTTATCTTTGGAGTATTTTACCGTTGTATCTCGGTCAATTTCACTACAGGGGTGAAGAAGATTGGTATCGACTAAGCCCTTCCCGCTTGTATTAGACAAAGATAAACCCAGTCCAAAGATAGATAATATCAGGAACATAGGTAATGTAACCTAACAGTGAATTTAATTACTCTGAAAGAGGTGTTACACTATTAGTTATGGTGGTAGACAAAAATTACTGTTATCCCAATGGTGTCTTCCCTTTCCTAAGCAAAGAAAAAAAAAGGGGGGGGGATGAAACAGAGTTAACAAATTATCCCACTAAAGGAACAATGCCGGGTATACAGAAAACGTATTACCCGGTAGGCAAGTTAACAAATGGTTTGTTGCAAAAAAATTAAATCTCCTGTCATTCATACACACTGTGAGGATCCACACTCATATACACCACACACTTACCGAGTTGCAGCATCAGTCACTCCATAGAATGATAAACACAATAATTAACTCTTGACGTATGACAACTGTCTAGTCCTTCTATGTCCCGCCCCAGATAATGCGAGGATTCACTGAGAGCAAATATTCCCGCTTATCGCCGGACTTGAAGTTCTAAGAGTTCTTGTGTTTTATTATAAAGAAACGAGTCTATGGCATGGCACTGACGCCGTTCGACATAGGGGTGAAAAATGAGGTGATGGTATAATCCTTAACTGCGTGATGATAGCCACTGACCGGGAAAGTTTTTAATCCAGTGAGGAAAAAACTAGGCTCGGTCACAGTCAGGTAAATCGGTAATCTCTCACAATAGAGCAGTATATAAACTATCGCTACTGGCACTGTTCATCTTCCAGTTTATCTTACAGATTTAATTTGATGATAATAATCAAATGATCTTGGGTAGGCTTTCTTTCATGTAATTATGTTAGCTAGGCCGTACCGGACCACCACAAGATTTACTTTATAAAAATGTCTCATCAAACTGTCTGGAAGTTTAAGAACCGACTATGGAAACTCTGAAAGATTTCGTTATTGCTGGGATTGCAAAAGGTGATCAATCTAGAGAAAAAGATAGAAAACTCATAACAACATAATCATACTTTAAAACAAATAATCTTCTAAGCGCGCGATAAATTTCCCGTTAAGCCTATAATACACTCGAGTATTTAATTATGTATTTAATAAACACTGCGCGAATTCTAGTGGTTAAATCACACATCTATAAATCTAGGACTTAACTGAATTTATTAATTACAAATTCCTTCGCGACTTTAAAAGTTAATTTAAGCATCTATTATCTTTTGAAATAATATAATAGATAGATCATTATATTTACAACTGGAACTATTGAGATGGTTTAATTTAACAGATTTAAATTAACACAAAATCCATTGAAATAGAATGACTGAACTAGACCACTGATCACTTTACACAATATATATTACCGCTTTGCACAGAAATAGAATTCACTGCAAATATAAATGAAAATCCATGGGATAATCTAGCAAGATTTCAAATATCGCTAGTGCTTCTATCAAGTTCTGGCCAGCGAATGATGAAGTGTATTTCTACGTGATCTGTATATCTACAACTGGAATGCAAGATGAGTGGGACATGATAAACTTGACAGCTTTTTTGATCTCATGACTTTGGGGGATCTGACCGCCAAATCCAAAGAGAGAAGCCGCCCCTGGCCTCTTCGTATCTTCGCTCGCTGCTTGCGACAGCTTTCCCCGTTCGCTCTGACTGCGATCGGTTCCGTGCTTAACACCGAGATGCGAAATCGTTTCAGGGACCACTACTGTCTTTGATAGCATGCCGCCCGTCGTTCCTGAAATCCCTCAGTCTGTCTCTTTGATCGTGGTCGCACTATCTAAATGAGTCCCGGTGGAAATCGGTTCGCTCTGGCGAAACGAAAAGTTACAACAAATGTTCAGGGGTTCTAATGTTATGAAAAGCTAAAGGTCCCTTTAAATCATCCATCATATCAGGGAAACTTCACTTGTCAAACTAGACGTACGTCACAATCGTCCCCACTTTTAGACATGAAACTATTTTTCATGTTTCATTTTTTTGACAATGGAGGTGACCTGATTGGTGATTTTAGGATGAGTGGTATCTTCAGTTTGCTCTTCTTCCTCTGTAGACCAGTTTCTACTCAGGAAATCAGCCCCGACATTCTGTCTTCCCGGAATATATTCCACTTTGAAAGAATAAACGCTTAAAAGGAGGGCCCAACGCATGATCCTAGCGTTAAATTCTTTATTGGCACCAAGAAATGCTAACGGAGCGTGGTCTGTTTGCACCGTGAAAGATGTACCATAAAGAAACTCATGATGGCGTCTGATACCGTCAATCAGAGCAAGACATTCCCTTTCAACTACGCTGTAGCTCCGTTCCGCTTTATTTAATTTCCGACTGCCATAGGCAACTGGAAATAGCATGTTCAGGTCACTGTCATCGGCTTGAAGCAGTGTTGACCCGATGCCCTGACCTGACGCGTCGACTCTCAGTACAAAATGTTTCTTGAGGTCAGGCAACCTCAAAATGGGGTATGCAGACAACTGTCCTTTCAAAGTGCTATACGCGTGTTCGCACTTTTGATCCCATATGACCTTATCAGGACAACCTTTCTTTGTGAGGTCAGTCAGAGGTGCCGTCAGTCCGTTGAAGTTCTGGATGTACTTCTGATAGTATGCACATAGCGATATGAAGGAACGTACGTCTTTCTTCGTTCGGGGTCTTTTTGCTGCCACTATTTTCTCCACGTTCTTCTTAATAGGCCAACTGCATCCGTGAGAAATAGTGTGCCCCAGGAAGTCTAACTTTTCAAACCCGATGAGACATTTGCTAGGTCTGGCTGTGAGACCCGTTTCCTGTAGTCTCATGAGGAGCATAGCAACCGTAGCAATATGTTCTTCATAGGTTTCCGATGCAATTAATATGTCATCCATGAAATTATGGATACGGGGACTTTGCAAAGGTTCTAGAAGCTTCTTCATCATCCTGGTGAACACTCCTGGTGCGTTATGCAAACCGAACGGCATCACGTTAAATGTGTAATGTCCTTCACTAGTGCTGAAAGCTAACAAAGGTTTAATTTCCTCCTTGACTGGTATTTGATAATAACCTTTGCTGAGGTCAATCTTGGAGAAGATCTTTGCTTTGCTGAGCTTGGTGAACAACTCAGAAACAGTTTGGAGAGGTTCGGGCTGGAATTCCTGTTTGTTGTTCTGGTGAGAGATTGTCGCCGAACTTGACATCTTTAAAGGATTCTGTGGGTTGCAGTGGATACTCCATGCAACCATCATCATCTTCCTCGTCTTCCGTTTCTATGGCGACAGCCAGGAGATGCTCGGAGGATGGCACCGGTCTTTCCAAATATTTCTTTAGCAGATTTATGGTGAAGACCATCTCCTTTCCTTTGATGGAGATCTTGTAATTGGTACGTGAGATCTTTTTAAGGACGGTAAACGGTCCTTGCCATCCGATGCGAAGTTTATTTCTTCCGGTTGGAAGTAGCAATAAGACTTTCTCCCCTGGTTGTAGTTCTCTCTCTTTTGCAGCTTTGTTGTATCTTTTAGTAATTTTAGCGCGGGCTTTCTTAAGGTTGATAGTAGCTAGATCCCATCCTAGCTTTAGCCTTTCCTTAAGCTCAGATACATACTTGCTTGCAGAGACGACTGTCTCGTCAGCCTTCTGGTCTGTCAGGGACCGAAGTAAGGCTTCTAGTGGCCCCTTAATAGGTCTGCCAAATAAAAGTGTAGCTGGCGCAAAACCCGTAGACGCTTGGGGTACCTCTCGGTAGGCGAATAAGGCAGCCAATATATATAGGTCCCAGTCTTCCGGTTTCTCCTGACCCAGCTTACGTAACATGGTGGTGAGGGTACCATTAAAACGTTCCACGAGCCCATTTCCGGCCGGATGGTAGGGACTTGTGTGGATATGTTTGGCCCTCAAGATCTTAAAGATCTCCTCCATTAACAGGCTACGGAATTGGGATCCATTGTCCGTCAAAACTTGTTGAGGGAATCCCAACCGTGTAAAAATTTGCACAAGGGCTTCTGCGACATGCTTGGAATTAGTGCATGGTAGCGGTACAGCTTCGGCCCACATTGTGCAAGTGTCAACTAAAGTCAGGATGAACCTGTGCTTTGTTTTGGTCCTTTCCAGGGGTCCAATGATGTCGACAGCAACCCGTTCAAATGGAGTACCCACTATTGGCATTTGCCCCATAGGTACTGGGGGTGTCAAGTGCTTGGGTGCTACCCGTTGGCACTGGGCGCAGGATTTCACATACCTGACAATGTCAGAGTTCATTCCGGGCCACCAATATTGGTTTTTTATTCGCTGAATAGTGGCGTTTTGTCCCATGTGTCCGCTAAAGGGAAGAGAGTGCCCTATTTCTAAGATCTGGCTTCTGTACTGCGTCGGTACTAGGAGCTGGTTATTCCCCGTGTCCGGGTTGCCCGTTCTACGATACAATACGCCATCCTTAGAAAAGATGTCTCCGTTGTGTCTGGGGTCCTTAGCCATGGGCAGTTTTTTTAAAGCAGGGCGCCAGAGTAGGGTCCTTTTGTTGCGCCTCCTTCAGTTCATTCGGCAACAAGTTTGGCGCAGGCTCCCTCTCATTCCTGGCTTGCCCTCTTGTGGTTACCGCTGCCACAATCGGCTCCTTAGGTCTCCCAATGAACACATATCTACATCCCAAGATAACTGGGTAGATAGGATCATCCATAATGGCCGCTTTAATAACCCCTCTGACAAAATCAGAGTGTATTTCTACCAATGCGATAGGAAGCGTCCTGGGTGCATCACTCCTGAAAACTCCACTAAGTTTGACGGTTTCCTCTGTCTCCTGACCGGGTTTGACTAGGCGCCTAGCGACAATACAATCAAAACTTAATCCAGTGTCAAAAAGACAAGTAGTAGAGGTAACATTCAAAATTACAGTTCCTCGAGTTGAGGGTCGGTCCCCCTCAGGTTGAGAATCACTGACATTGACTCTACCTTTCGAGGCTGTATGCAAACATCCAATGCGGTTTGCACCGGTTTGTTTGCCCTGATCAGACGTTCCTGGTGTAGGGGTCTTCCCTTTTCCTTGACCTTGGTGGCCGCGCTGCCACGTAGGCTTGTTGGGTTGATCAGAATTGTTGGGGTGGGGGGGGGGGGAGGGGGTTCGGGTTTTGTAGAATTTCGATTTTTCCTGGGGAGGTTTCTGGGTATTATTATCTCGTTGGTTAAAATGTTGAGAGGAATTGGAAGAATAGGATGACTGCTCTAGATTCTGTTTTCGAGATGGCTCATCTGTGGGTTTACGTTTAGTGCTGGGAAGTTCGGCCATTGCATTGCTATAGCGTTCGGCTTTATTGAGTATGTCTTCAAGCCTGACTGCCCCCTGTTCCGCCAAAAATCTACGTGTTTCATTCGACAAAGTGGATTTTATCTGCTCCACAAAAACAAGTTCGAGGAGTCCCTCATATGAAAGAGGTAGGTCAGATAATTGTAGTGCACTTTGTCAGATAACCCGTGAGACGTGAAGAGAACTGGGGAAATGTTTCCGTGCTCTCTTTTCGGCTGTTTCTGAACAACTGCAGAAACTTTCGGGCAGTCATCTCAAACTGCTGTAGTAAGGCCTTCTTCAACATGTCGTAATCATGTTGGTTCGGTCCCAGCTTTGTGTACACGTCATAAGCATTGCCTTTCAGTGACATTGAAAGTTTGAGCGCCCAGCGGGTACTCTCTAACCCATAAAGATTCGCGAGTCTCTCGAATTTTTCTAGGTAGCTGTCAATTTTTTCGTTAGGGCTAGGAAAAGATTCTAAAGAAAACGATATAGCAGTTAATTGGGCAGATTGAGTACTGGAGAGGTCCATTGATTGAGACTGGGGCGAAGACGGCTCTCCGTTAGTCGAAGTAGAGGCGCCCCGACTCTCTAGAGCCTTAAGCGCCAGTTGATGCTGTCTTTCCTTGTCTCTCTCTCTCTCTCTGCGAGTTTCCATCTCTGCTTCAATTTTCTTCTGTTACAAAAGACGTTCTTCCGCTTCTTTCTTATCTGCCCTCTGCTGGGCTTCTCTCCTCTCTGTTCTTTCTTTCTCTTCCTTCCTCTCGGCTTCTGCTCTCTGTTGCTCCGCCTTCCTCTCAGCTTCTGCTCTCTGTTGCTCCACGTCATATATTTCCAATCCCTGGTTGATAAACGCGTTTGCAGCTTCTGCATCTAATTCTGCCTCTTTCGCTTCCAGCCTCAAGATGGACCCCATCTTTATCCTCTCTGCCATTGTTAAAGAATAAGATGAAGTATGCCTAGAGAACTAGTAAGAAGAAACGCGAAGGGGAGGAACTCTAAACCACTACGTGAAAAAAACACAAGTATAAATTTACCTGTGTTACCTCCTGCCTGTACTGTGCAAACTTATCGCTGCTATTATCTGGCAATTAAGGCTCTAAACGCAAGCGACTATACCACTAAATGGTAAGTTACACTGGAAAAGAATCTACTTTTACTAACAGTCGAGAAAAATTTATATTAACACAATTTAAAAGGAAAAAAAAAGTTTTCCCTAAATTTTAAATCTCTGACAACAAACTCCGTCCCTAAAGTCAATTATTGAGATGAGACGTTGTTAACTTAATTTTTAAAAATCAGAACAATCCGTCTTTAGCTAAGCTCAACTCTTTTTAACTTCAAAAACCTTAGTGACTGTAAATCAATCACGCAATCCCAGCAACTCTTATAAAGAAAGAAATATAATTATCTCCGCCAGAGGATAATAAAAATAGCAAATATTTTTATTTATCTGTACTTTCTACTGCTGTGGAGAGAAAACAACCTGTAAATATGCTGTGTGGACAACCCAAATACTTAAAGGACGTTTGTCTAGGGGTGTAATTATTTATTTATTTCCCTAATTCACAAAGACAGATCATTCACACTCTACCTAGTTAGACCCAGAATAAATCAGACTCAAAATATCTTTATCCCGGCTATGCGATTGCCTCAAATGTAGCTCAAGATCCCAGAACCAGCCCACAAATATGTGTGCATCAAATGTATCTCAAAATTATCCCGGACGAGCCCCCAAATATTGTCGTAAATTTATTTTGAGAGAAAAGAGTCTTAGAAATAGTGGTCCGGTTTAGAGTGTAGAAGGATGATGAAAACTCAGTGATAGAAATGTATAGATTAAATATGATGCTCCACAGAGGGCTGGAGGAGAGTAGAAAAAGTTGGGCTTTTGGGTATTCCAACACAGTCCGGTATAAGTTTATGGTGTTTATTTACCGTAAAGATCAAATCACAAAAAAAACAATATCAAGTGTTACATAAATTTATCATAAGTACAGAAAAAAATGCAAATATCAAGGTAGGGAGGGGGTGAAGAAGATTGGTATCGACTAAGCCCTTCCCGCTTGTATAAGACAAAGATAAACCCAGTCCAAAGATAGATAATATCAGGAACATAGGTAATGTAACCTAACAGTGAATTTAATTACTCTGAAAGAGGTGTTACAATATTAGTTATGGTGGTAGACAAAAATTACTGTTATCCCAATGGTGTCTTCCCTTTCCTAAGCAAAGAAAAAAAAAGGGGGGGGGATGAAACAGAGTTAACAAATTATCCCACTAAAGGAACAATGCCGGGTATACAGAAAACGTATTACCCGGTAGGCAAGTTAACAAATGGTTTGTTGCAAAAAAAAATTAAATCTCCTGTCATTCATATACACTGTGAGGATCCACACTCATATACACCACACACTTACCGAGTTGCAGCATCAGTCACTCCATAGAATGATAAACACAATAATTAACTCTTGACGTATGACAACTGTCTAGTCCTTCTATGTCCAACCCCAGATAATGCGAGGATTCACTGAGAGCAAATATTCCCGCTTATCGCCGGACTTGAAGTTCTAAGAGTTCTTGTGTTTTATTATAAAGAAACGAGTCTATGGGATGGCACTGACGCAGTTCGACATAGGGGTGAAAAATGAGGTGATGGTATAATCCTTCACTGCGTGATGATAGCCACTGACCGGGAAAGTTTTTAATCCAGTGAGGAAAAAAATAGGCTCGGTCACATTCAGGTAAATCGGTAATCTCTCACAATAGAGCAGTATATAAACTATCGCTACTGGCACTGTTCATCTTCCAGTTTATCTTACAGATTTAATTTGATGATAATAATCAAATGATCTTGGGTATGCTTTCTTTCATGTAATTATGTTAGCTTGGCCGTACCGGACCACCACAAGATTTACTTTATAAAAATGTCTCATCAAACTGTCTGGAAGTTTAAGAACCGAGTATGGAAACTCTGAAAGATTTCGTTATTGCTGGGATTGCAAAAGGTGATCAATCTAGAGAAAAAGATAGAAAACCCATAACAACATAATCATACTTTAAAACAAATAATCTTCTAAGCGCGCGATAAATTTCCCGTTAAGCCTATAATACACTCGAGTATTTAATTATGTATTTAATAAACACTGCGCGAATTCTAGTGGTTAAATCACACATCTATAAATCTAGGACTTAACTGAATTTATTAATTATAAATTCCTTCGCGACTTTAAAAGTTAATTTAAGCATCTATTATCTTTTGAAATAATATAATAGATAGATCATTATATTTACAACTGGAACTATTGAGATGGTTTAATTTAATAGATTTAAATTAACACAAAATCCATTGAAATAGAATGACTGAACTAGACCACTGATCACTTTACACAATATATATTACCGCTTTGCACAGAAATAGAATTCACTGCAAATATAAATGAAAATCCATGGGATAATCTAGCAAGATTTCAAATATCGCTAGTGCTTCTATCAAGTTCTGGCCAGCGAATGATGAAGTGTATTTCTACGTGATCTGTATATCTACAACTGGAATGCAAGATGAGTGGGACATGATAAACTTGACAGTTTTTTTGATCTCATGACTTTGGGGGATCTGACCGCCAAATCCAAAGAGAGAAGCCGCCCCTGGCCTCTTCGTATCTTCGCTCGCTGCTTGCGTCAGCTTTCCCCGTTCGCTCTGGCTGCGATCGGTTCCGTGCTTAACACCGAGATGCGAAATCGTTTCAGGGACCACTACTGTCTTTGATATCGCCGATAGTCTCCTCTGAAATCCCTCAGTCTGTCTCTTTGATCGTGGTCGCACTATCTAAATGAGTCCCGGTGGAAATCGGTTCGCTCTGGCGAAACGAAAAGTTACAACAAATGTTCAGGGGTTCTAATGTTATGAAAAGCTAAAGGTCCCTTTAAATCATCCATCATATCAGGGAAACTTCACTTGTCAAACTAGACGTACGTCACATTCTCTAAATAAGTAAATAAATAAATAAAGGTAATTATCAGGTATTCGTTAGACATAAAGGGTGGCACTAGACAACAGAAAAGAAAATATGAGTGATAGGCTTACCGGGAATCGAACCTAGGACCAACCAGACGGCGCCATCGCCTTGCTGTGACAGTACATCCTGAATGGACGTTGAGCCAATCTTGCACACCAAAAAAAGTTAAATTTTCATTTACTATCCACAGGACTCAGGTTTCCTTCATTATTTATTTAAGAGTTCACCCATCCGTAACTTCAACCTACCCGTCTATTCTGTGTTATTCGTCTTCATTACACATTACTGGACACAAGTATTTCGGCCTTTATTTGGTCTTTACTTGCTGATAGGAAAGTTATATTAGTGATTGCGTCTTTAAAACTGTCTGGGTCGTCCATGGGTCCTATACCATAGTTGTATGAGTGTCACGATAATGTACTGTCACAGCAAGGCGATGGCGCCGTCTGGTTGGTCGTAGGTTCGATTCCCGGTAAGCATATCGCTCATATTTTCTTTTCTGTTGTCTAGTGCCATCCTTTATGTCCAACGAGTACCTGTTAATTACATTTATTTACTTATTTACAATTTTCAAAAAGGGTGACAATCGACAGTGTGGAAACCATAGAGGCATATCCCTTCTCAGTGTCCCTGGAAAAATCTACTCTAGAATCCTAGAGCAGAGACTCCGACGCCTAGCTGAGCCACAATTGGATGAGGTCCAGTGCGGATTCCGAGCAAACCGAAGTACTCAAGACCTAATCTTCACACTCAGACAGCTGAGTGAAAAGGCCCTTGAGTATAAGAGTGAGATCCATCTTTGTTTCATAGATCTGGAAAAGGCGTTTGACAGGGTCCCTTGGAGCAAACTTTGGGACTGTTTGGCAAGGAAGAATATTCCAGCACCTCTGATTCATGCTATACAGAGCTTCTACAAGTCTTGCAGAAATTATGTGAGGACAGCAAACCATAAGTCAGAAGAGTTCAGGACCACCACTGGTGTAAGACAAGGTGATATCACCTTACCTCTTCATACTCCTTATGGACGATGTCATCAAGGCATGTAAGGAGAGAACAAGAAAGTATTCAGTGGGGTACTGGAAGATGAGACAGGTCTATATTTCAGAGCTGGCATTTGCTGATGATGTTGCCCTGATTGCTAAATCAGAGGCACATCTCCAATCCAACCTGCAAGTCTGGAAGGAAGAGCTGGAGAAGAGAGGGATGGTCATAAGCAGCTCTAAAGCAAAATCCATGGTGATATCACGAGAAGAAAGAAGACATCAGATTAAGCTGGGAGAACAGGTCCTGGAGCAGGTCGACCACTTTAAATACCTCGGAGCTATTATAGACCGAAAGGGAGGCATCAAAGAAGAGTTGGCCACTCGAAAAGCAGCAGCTGGGAGACTTTTTCAGGCCATAAATCGAGGATTCCTCAGCAAGAGAGAGGTTGGTAAGAAAACGAAGATGGCTGTATACCGCTCCACCTATGTCCCAGTCTTGACATATGGATGCGAGTCATGGGCAATGACTAGAACCCATAAAAGCCAGATCCAAACCTCAGAAATGAGGTATCTGAGGAAGGTGGTTGAAGTAACAAGAAGAGACATGGTACGTAACCAGACGATACGTCAAGGCCTAAAATGCCACCCCCTACAGACCCAAGTAGAACAGTCCCAACTAAGATGGTTTGGCCATGTCTGCAGAATGGGAGAAGATCGGCTACCACGACAAGCATGGGAAACAAAGAGCCAAGGATCCAGACCCCGAGGACGACCCAGAGTCCGCTGGGAGGACAACATTAGACAATCTTTGAAGGACCGAGCACTAGAATGGAACCAGGCCAGGAGGAAGACAGCCGATAGAATAGTCTGGCGCTCTCTCTTCCAAACCTCTACACCTCACGGTAGAAGGGGAACGACTAAGTAAGTATATATATTTTTTTAGACTGTCTGACTCCTCTAGATCTGTTGTAGAAGATAGGCTGAAAGAGAGAGAAAATTCTCGATTTCAGGGACAGATTCTATTAATTTCTACCATCTCACTCGTGGAAATCTATTTCTACTATTATCTCTCACTGTTGCTATCACTGGTTCTAATCTATTCAGAAGGGACCAACCCAAGTCTTAATTCCCCTATAAAAAATCTACGACAAATAGCAAAGAGTGAAAAAAGAGTTATAGGAAATGGTTGATACAATAGTGACAGAAAGTTAATATAAAGGCCTTAGCTTAAATAGCAAAAAAAGATAGAAGTAGTGCTCACATCTAAGGAAACGGCTTTTCCAGAATGCATCAATAACATAAATGTAACAGTTCTGAAACTAATCAATAGATGAAAAAATCTAGGCAAGTTAAAATTGTCAAATGGAACATGCAAATTAGAGGTGAATAGTATAACAGCCAAGGAAAAAGGAACTTTCCATGGAATGAAACGTATTTTATGCAACAACGCTTTGTCAGTGGAAGTAAGAGTTCTTCAGAGTTGTATAGAGCTAGTCCTTACATACAGAAGTGAGTCACGGACAATTGTATAGAGCTAGTCCTTACATACAGAAGTGAGTCACGGACAATCAGCAAACAAGTAAGAAAGTCCATGGAGGTCACAGAGATGTGGTTTTACAGCATAATGTTGAGAGTGCCATGTACAGCAAAAGAGAATGTTGGGGATACCCTGAAAAAGGTTGGGGCACAAAGAAGTTTATTACTCACACTAGAAGGAAGGGATCCATTTTCTTTGTACATGTTGTGAAAAGAAAGTTGAAATATACTGTGACAACAACTTAAGTTTGAAGGCAAAGATCACGTTGTAGAAGCATTGGTCGTCTTTGCTCTTTGATATGCATGTGAATTATTCGAAGCTGAATTAGAACAGGTCAATAGACACAAATACCTGGGCACATTAATAACAACTGATGGAAGATGCATCTCAGAAGTGAAGAGCAGAATAGCTCAGGCAAAAACAGCATTCTATGAAATGAAGACCATTTTATGCAACAATTTGTTGTTAATGGAAGTAAGAGAGTTCTTAGTGTTATATAAAACCAATCCTGACATATGAGAATGAGTCATGGACAAATTCTAAACAAGTAGGAAAGGCACTAGAGACCACAGAGATGTGGTTTTACAGAAAAATATTAAAAATACCATGGACAGCCAAAAAGAGTAATGAGGATGTCCTGAAAGATGCCAATGCGCAAAGGAAACTTATTTCACAAGTTAGAAAGAAGCAATCCACTTTTTTGAGCATGTTATGAGACTAGGAAAGCTGTTAGAACGAAGGAGGGAACAAGAGGCGATCCTGGACATTGAACATCATGGCATGGAAAGATGTCATCAGCAGTGCTGGAGGCAGAATGCTGTGGAAAGACATGATCACCTGTCGTGAACTCGTTAAAATTCTCTGGTGATTGATGTCACCATATCGGGGAATCCCCTGTGCATTATTTCATTCGACCAATCAGAATATTTCGATCCACCAATCAGAGAAGAGTTCCCTGTAAACGACACGAACGCACTACAATGGCGAAATCGTGGAGGAGGCAAAATGTATATTAAGAGGATAGAATTAAGCGGATATTTCACAAACGGAATAATGGAAAAGGAATTCCACATGATCTCAACTTAGGAGCAGATGGAAGGCAAATATGGACATCTTTGGGGTATTACTCCATGTCCAATTTACAGTGTATTTGGGAATATTGCGTGTATTATCGTAGCTGAAATCACGCAAAGGCGAAGTTGAAAATGTATATAAATATGAAGAATGCTCGTATTTGAGGCAAACCTTCACTCAAAGGAAGCTAAAAGTAAGCTGGCACTAAAAGTATTTGGATTGAAGTAATAGGTACAGTTGATGAATAGAACGGATGAGATCCTTGTTGCACTAAAAGCGAAACTGCCATTTTTCGTCACTCCGAGGAGGGAAGTTGGCCGCAACAAAATGCATGACGTCACTTGTTTTCTCGACGCCCAAAAATAGACTATATACCAAGATGAGATTTCTGATCAGGACACACACAACGAATCCAACAGTTTACAAGAGCGGACCAGATGTATGAGAGCCGATACTGCATAATTCATCTAGACCTAGAGAAATTGCATTAGAACCAACCTTACCGCGGTCCTGCATATTGTTTTCTGAAAGGACTGATAAATGCATGCCATTAGGCTATCAGCACTTGTTAGAGCTGGCTTGTAGGTCAAAGAGTTCTTATGTTTGTATCGTACTAACTTCTGTAAATATCTGTTGTATCATATCTTTTGTTATTATGCAACAACTAGATTTGTAATGACACTGACACTTATGTAACAGACATATGGGCACATCATACTCATGCATACGCTGATGACACGAACTCACACACACTAGGATTTGTGGTATATGTGGAATAATACTAGCCACAAGGCTTATCATGTTGCAGGTTTGACGTTCAATCTGGGTGGTAGATCCAACAGTGTATTCTGAAGTAGAGCTGAGTGAAAAGGCCCTTGAGTATAAGAGTGAGATCCATCTTTGTTTCATAGATCTGGAAAAGGCGTTTGACAGGGTCCCTTGGAGCAAACTTTGGGACTGTTTGGCAAGGAAGAATATTCCAGCACCTCTGATTCATGCTATACAGAGCTTCTACAAGTCTTGCAGAAATTATGTGAGGACAGCAAACCATAAGTCAGAAGAGTTCAGGACCACCACTGGTGTAAGACAAGGTGATATCACCTTACCTCTTCATACTCCTTATGGACGATGTCATCAAGGCATGTAAGGAGAGAACAAGAAAGTATTCAGTGGGGTACTGGAAAATGAGACAGGTCTATATTTCAGAGCTGGCATTTGCTGATGATGTTGCCCTGATTGCTAAATCAGAGGCACATCTCCAATCCAACCTGCAAGTCTGGAAGGAAGAGCTGGAGAAGAGAGGGATGGTCATAAGCAGCTCTAAAACAAAATCCATGGTGATATCACGAGAAGAAAGAAGACATCAGATTAAGCTGGGAGAACAGGTCTTGGAGCAGGTCGACCACTTTAAATACCTCGGAGCTATTATAGACCGAAAGGGAGGCATCAAAGAAGAGTTGGCCACTCGAAAAGCAGCAGCTGGGAGACTTTTTCAGGCCATAAATCGAGGATTCCTCAGCAACAGAGAGGTTGGTAAGAAAACGAAGATGGCTGTATACCGCTCCACCTATGTCCCAGTCTTGACATATGGATGCGAGTCATGGGCAATGACTACAACCCGTAAAAGCCAGATCCAAACCTCAGAAATGAGGTATCTGAGGAAGGTGGTTGAAGTAACAAGAAGAGACATGGTACGCAACCAGACGATACGTCAAGGCCTAAAATGCCACCCCCTACAGACCCAAGTAGAACAGTCCCAACTAAGATGGTTTGGCCATGTCTGCAGAATGGGAGAAGATCGGCTACCACGACAAGCATGGGAAACAAAGAGCCAAGGATCCAGACCCCGAGGAGGACCCAGAGTCCGCTGGGAGGACAACATTAGACAATCTTTGAAGGACCGAGGACTAGAATGGAACCAGGTCAGGAGGAAGACAGCCGATAGAATAGTCTGGCGCTCTCTCTTCCAAACCTCTACACCTCACGGTAGAAGGGGAACGACTAAGTAAGTAAGTATTTATTTACTATCCACAGGGACTCAGGTTTCCTTCATTATTTATTTCTACTTCTCTAACACTGAGGATTCCAGAATAAGGGCTGCCTTGTAATGATATCAACAATCACAAGCTTCAGCACCCATCAGCTCCATAAGAAGCAGAAGCTTCCACAAACTTATGTCAAGTTTTCCTGGCTGTGCCATCAGCATAAGATCTTTTCTTGACGTATTCATTCCCTTCAGGTCTGTCTCCAGTTTTCTTCTCCATGTGCTCTGTGCTCTCCCTCTACCTCTCATAATCTAGGTATTCCACAACAGAGACTGCCATGTAATGCTATCAACAATCGCAATGACAACAGTAATTTTACGAATTAGATATTCCTTTTTGTTTGAACGTTATTTGAGCTGATGAATATTTTTTTTTCTAAAATGTCACATTTTGTCAGCTCTTGACAGCTTTGACAGACATGAATGCCACTTTTGGCTTTTACTGTTATTTTAACATTAGACACAGCAATTCTTAAAAATAAGGTCTGAGATCATTTTTAACATCAAGAGAACTTCCCGGGTATCATTTCAATCGGAAAACGATCCGTAATGACTGCGCTATCACAACAGTCGCGAAACACAGATATGATGATTTCCTGTAACGGTTATCCAGAAATCTGACAGTGGCTCATACGGAAGTGTTTGGGGAACGGAGTGGCAGGATATATCTGATAATCCTCCCGGGCTGTGATTATCCGAGGCGATCTATTTCAGACAAGGCTAAATAGGAAATTAAGCTTAGCGGAAATGAATAGTATCCTAGGGATAGAAGAAATCCTATCCCAAACATGATGGTCATTCCCTCAGCAAAATTCAGTTTCTTTCGCCCAACATCTTCTTCTTCTTCTTCACGTACCGTGCTTAAAGACGTAGGTGATGTGGCGAGATTGACTATAGATCAAGTCAAGGTATTCTAGACCTATTGAAATACCGCAGTCTCAGAAATGAGCACTGGTGTATGGATGGCACAGAACATAATCAGACTGTTAAGTACTCTTGCCCAGATAGTAAAGTGAGATAGATCAAGAGCCTACCTTGTCCTCCCGCTACGACTACACTTATGCTTTTATAAATTATTCCCAATTAATTAATTCACAAATACAGAAATATATGTATGTACAAATTTACATTAATCAAAATAAATATTCAGTGTTTGCACAATCTAAAAAAAAACTGTCCTTGTTTACTGTCTTTTTGACCAGTGACTATCACCGGATTCTGGTAAATCAATTGTGATAATATCTATGTTATGCACTTATCTTCCGAAATTCCTGGTTTGTGGAGCGACAATGCCACAACCCAGTTGTTGTATAGCTGGTACTGACACACAGTTCAGTTCATACGCTGGACTACCATCACAATGTGGAGATCAGATGTTCAGGAGTAATCCAATCTCTTTCGTGTTCTGTCGTCACAATACTTCAGAATACACTGTTGGATCTACCACCCAGATTGAACGTCAAAACTGCAACATGATAAGCCTTGTGGCTAGTATTATTCCACATATACCACAAATCCTAGTGTGTATGAGTTCGTGTCATCAGCGTATGCATGAGTATGATGTGCCCATATGTCTGTTACATAAGTGTCAGTATCATTACAAATCTAGTTGTTGCATAATAACAAAAGATATGATACAACAGATATTTACAGAAGTTAGTACGATACAAACATAAGAACTCTTTGACCTACAAGCCAGCTCTAACAAGTGCTGATAGCCTAATGGCATGCATTTATCAGTCCTTTCAGAAAACAATATGCAGGACCGCGGTAAGGTTGGTTCTAATGCAATTTCTCTAGGTCTAGATGAATTATGCAGTATCGGCTCTCATACATCTGGTCCGCTCTTGTAAACTGTTGGATTCGTTGTGTGTGTCCTGATCAGAAATCTCATCTTGGTATATAGTCTATTTTTGGGCGTCGAGAAAACAAGTGACGTCATGCATTTTGTTGCGGCCAACTTCCCTCCTCGGAGTGACGAAAAATGGCAGTTTCGCTTTTAGTGCAACAAGGATCTCATCCGTTCTATTCATCAACTGTACCTATTACTTCCATCCAAATACTTTTAGTGCCAGCTTACTTTTAGCTTCCTTTGAGTGAAGGTTTGCCTCAAATACGAGCATTCTTCATATTTATATACATTTTCAACTTCGCCTTTGCGTGATTTCAGCTACGATAATACACGCAATATTCCCAAATACACTGTAAATTGGACATGGAGTAATACCCCAAAGATGTCCATATTTGCCTTCCATCTGCTCCTAAGTTGAGATCATGTGGAATTCCTTTTCCATTATTCCGTTTGTGAAATATCCGCTTAATTCTATCCTCTTAATATACATTTTGCCTCCTCCACGATTTCGCCATTGTAGTGCGTTCGTGTCGTTTACAGGGAACTCTTCTCTGATTGGTGGATCGAAATATTCTGATTGGTCGAATGAAATAATGCACAGGGGATTCCCCGATATGGTGACATCAATCACCAGAGAATTTTAACGAGTTCACGACAGGTGATCATGTCTTTCCACAGCATTCTGCCTCCAGCACTGCTGATGACATCTTTCCATGCCATGATGTTCAATGTCCAGGATCGCCTCTTGTTCCCTCCTTCGTTCTAACAGCTTTCCTAGTCTCATAACATGCTCAAAAAAGTGGATTGCTTCTTTCTAACTTGTGAAATAAGTTTCCTTTGCGCATTGGCATCTTTCAGGACATCCTCATTACTCTTTTTGGCTGTCCATGGTATTTTTAACATTTTTCTGTAAAACCACATCTCTGTGGTCTCTAGTGCCTTTCCTACTTGTTTAGAATTTGTCCATGACTCACTCTCATATGTCAGGATTGGTTTTATATAACACTAAGAACTCTCTTACTTCCATTAACAACAAATTGTTGCATAAAATGGTCTTCATTTCATAGAATGCTGTTTTTGCCTGAGCTATTCTGCTCTTCACTTCTGAGATGCATCTTCCATCAGTTGTTATTAATGTGCCCAGGTATTTGTGTCTATTGACCTGTTCTAATTCAGCTTCGAATAATTCACATGCATATCAAAGAGCAAAGACGACCAATGCTTCTACAACGTGATCTTTGCCTTCAAACTTAAGTTGTTGTCACAGTATATTTCAACTTTCTTTTCACAACATGTACAAAGAAAATGGATCCCTTCCTTCTAGTGTGAGTAATAAACTTCTTTGTGCCCCAACCTTTTTCAGGGTATCCCCAACATTCTCTTTTGCTGTACATGGCACTCTCAACATTATGCTGTAAAACCACATCTCTGTGACCTCCATGGACTTTCTTACTTGTTTGCTGATTGTCCGTGACTCACTTCTGTATGTAAGGACTAGCTCTATACAATTGTCCGTGACTCACTTCTGTATGTAAGGACTAGCTCTATACAACTCTGAAGAACTCTTACTTCCACTGACAAAGCGTTGTTGCATAAAATACGTTTCATTCCATGGAAAGTGCCTTTTTCCTTGGCTGTTATACTATTCACCTCTAATTTGCATGTTCCATTTGACAATTTTAACTTGCCTAGATTTTTTCATCTATTGATTAGTTTCAGAACTGTTACATTTATGTTAATGATGCATTCTGGAAAAGCCGTTTCCTTAGATGAGAGCACTACTTCTATCTTTTTTGCTATTTAAGCTAAGGCCTTTATATTAACTTTCTGTCACTATTGTATCAACCATTTCCTATAACTCTTTTTTCACTCTTTGCTATTTGTCGTAGATTTTTTATAGGGGAATTAAGACTTGGGTTGGTCCCTTCTGAATAGATTAGAACCAGTGATAGCAACAGTGAGAGGTAATAGTAGAAATAGATTTCCACGAGTGAGATGGTAGAAATTAATAGAATCTGTCCCTGAAATCGAGAATTTTCTCTCTCTTTCAGCCTATCTTCTACAACAGATCTAGAGGAGTCAGACAGTCTAAAAAATATATATATACTTACTTAGTCGTTCCCCTTCTACCGTGAGGTGTAGAGGTTTGGAAGAGAGAGCGCCAGACTATTCTATCGGCTGTCTTCCTCCTGGCCTGGTTCCATTCTAGTCCTCGGTCCTTCAAAGATTGTCTAATGTTGTCCTCCCAGCGGACTCTGGGTCGTCCTCGGGGTCTGGATCCTTGGCTCTTTGTTTCCCATGCTTGTCGTGGTAGCCGATCTTCTCCCATTCTGCAGACATGGCCAAACCATCTTAGTTGGGACTGTTCTACTTGGGTCTGTAGGGGGTGGCATTTTAGGCCTTGACGTATCGTCTGGTTGCGTACCATGTCTCTTCTTGTTACTTCAACCACCTTCCTCAGATACCTCATTTCTGAGGTTTGGATCTGGCTTTTATGGGTTGTAGTCATTGCCCATGACACGCATCCATATGTCAAGACTGGGACATAGGTGGAGCGGTATACAGCCATCTTCGTTTTCTTACCAACCTCTCTCTTGCTGAGGAATCCTCGATTTATGGCCTGAAAAAGTCTCCCAGCTGCTGCTTTTCGAGTGGCCAACTCTTCTTTGATGCCTCCCTTTCGGTCTATAATAGCTCCGAGGTATTTAAAGTGGTCGACCTGCTCCAGGACCTGTTCTCCCAGCTTAATCTGATGTCTTCTTTCTTCTCATGATATCACCATGGATTTTGTTTTAGAGCTGCTTATGACCATCCCTCTCTTCTCCAGCTCTTCCTTCCAGACTTGCAGGTTGGATTGGAGATGTGCCTCTGATTTAGCAATCAGGGCAACATCATCAGCAAATGCCATCTCTGAAATATAGGCCTGTCTCATCTTCCAGTACCCCACTGAATACTTTCTTGTTCTCTCCTTACATGCCTTGATGACATCGTCCATAAGGAGTATGAAGAGGTAAGGTGATATCACCTTGTCTTACACCAGTGGTGGTCCTGAACTCTTCTGACTTATGGTTTGCTGTCCTCACATAATTTCTGCAAGACTTGTAGAAGCTCTGTATAGCATGAATCAGAGGTGCTGGAATATTCTTCCTTGCCAAACAGTCCCAAAGTTTGCTCCAAGGGACCCTGTCAAACGCCTTTTCCAGATCTATGAAACAAAGATGGATCTCACTCTTATACTCAAGGGCCTTTTCACTCAGCTGTCTGAGTGTGAAGATTAGGTCTTGAGTACTTCGGTTTGCTCGGAATCCGCACTGGACCTCATCCAATTGTGGCTCAGCTAGGCGTCGGAGTCTCTGCTCTAGGATTCTAGAGTAGATTTTTCCAGGGACACTGAGAAGGGATATGCCTCTATGGTTTCCACACTGTCGATTGTCACCCTTTTTGAAAATTGGTGTTATGATGGCGATCTCTCAATCCTTTGGTATGGTCTTGTTGCACCATGCTGCCTGTAGGACCCTTAAGAGTGACAGGTCGCCTGATGCTCCCATGTACTTAACCATTTCTGGTGTTATACCATCATGCCCTGCTGCTTTGCCCATCTTGATTTTCTCCAGTGCTTCCTTCAGTTCTTCCATCTTTATGTCATCTTCATCACCATTGGTTTCCTCTTCTGTGCTAGTGGTTATCATTTCTGATGTTTGACCTTGCTCACCATCAAGGAGTTCTGAGAAATAATCTTTCCATCTTTCCATTACTTCCTTCGGGGCAGTAAGCAATTTGCCTTGCTTGTCCTTTATAAATTTGAGAGGGCATTGTTTTTCCTTCCTCATGTTCTTTAGGGTCTTATAGAACAATTTCTGGTTTTCTTGTGCATCTTTTTCTAGCTTTTCTCCAAATTCTTCCCAGGACTTCTGCTTTGCTGCTAGCACTTTGTTCTTTACTTCTGTTCTGAGTGTCACATATTCTCTATATTTTTCCATTTGTCCTGTTGTGTTTTTAGCTCCTAAGTATTGTTTCCATGCCATTTTCTTCTCTCTTATTTTCTCTTTGACTTCCTCTGTCCACCAAGGTGTCCTCTTTCTCTGGTTCCCAAGTCGGACTTCACCACATGCTTCTGCAGCAGCTGTCTTTATGATATCCTTGAATTTAATCCAGAGGGTTTCCAAGTCATCAGGTTGTTCTTCTGTGTTGCTCACCGCTGCAGCAATAAGCCCCTGATATCTGGTCTTAATTTCTGGCTCTCTCAGCTTGTAGGTCCTAATGCTCATTTCTCCTGCTCGTTTACTTGGTTTCTTGCGTGATGTTGAGCAGTTCCTAGGCTGAGCAACTCTTTCAGTTGTTCGTTTGATTGTTAGCAGGTAGTGATCACTTCCAATCTCTGGCCCCCTCCAGAAAAAAATACATATTAAATATATATATATATCTCCACTCACATACACACACACATAAGTGACGACAGTTAGACGCACAGACGTGGAAAAACTATAACAATGGAATATAGATATTTTGGAACGAGCTGACCGACACGCTTGAATAAAGTTTATGTAAATTTATTAACATAAGGAAAATTTTACCACACCACATAAATGTTAATATCAAGCATAGAAAATACATATAAGGTAATGAATTACTACACGTATAATAGACCCATAGGTGTAATCTTTTCCCTCGATGTTTAGCCCACGATCCTGTTAGAAGAAAAGTGATAGCCCCAAAGAGTCACGGATATACACACTATAGTCTCAGATTTCCCTCTAAGGTTGAGAACAGAATGTATACCCTAATCTATCCTAAGAGAGGAAAACCCGCATTTAGCAACAATTTGCATAAATAAAGTTACAAAAAATTGTGGGTGCACAATCATATCATAGAAGAACCACTCAGTCTGCTTTCACTCTGCTTTTTCAGCAGGGGCCCCTGTCTCACTTTTCTTACCTAAAATCTTGCTGATGCTCGCCGTCTAGCGCACGTTAGTACACACACACCATTTAATCTGTCTGTCTTTTTGATGAAGCGGATCCCAGCTCTGCAGATTTTGGTTTCATCCAATGGGTCCGGGGAGCGTCCTCTTCATGCGATAGTTTTCTTTTTCAGATTTAAGTTAGTGTCAATTTACTCAGTTCAGGTAAGAATTAGACTTAAGCGGGCACACAGTGTCAGAATCACGAGGTTTCCCTTATTTAGGAAAATGAACGGTTGGTAACTTCTCTCAATAGATAATTATTGGTCACACCATAAATAGTCAAGAATATCGGAATATTAATGATTTGTAATTTTTCTCGCCACAGGGCTGCATGTACATGAGAGTTTGTGAAGAAATATAATCTGGCACAATAGGCCCAGTATATGCATTTAATCTTTACAACCGTTAGTGAGATTTGTACTCTGTCTATTTCTGGAGACACACACACTGCCAGACAGGTGTTAACTTGTAAACCCACGTGGTTAAAGATAAAAATGTTTCTTCTCTCAATTGTACTAAAACCGCTGGTAAAAGTTGGGCTGACCCAAAACTGTATAAGGAAGAGAAAAGTACAAAATACTTAACCATAATATTCGCTTCGGTTTTAACTTACATTATAACTGCAAGCGTAGAGCTTGTCTTAACGTTAAAACTCACGTGAAATAATTATGATCGTTTAAAAAAATCAATCATCATGAATTACAAATACCTACGTATTCCGTCAATACTCAATGATGACTCAGTGCAGTTATAAGTTAGTTACACTATACTCGGACTGGTTACTAGCAATTTAATTACATTTTATTTACAGCTGCATGAGTTTAAGCTAGAAATAATAATTTATTCTGCTTTCCACTGTAACACGTCAACTAGAGAATATAACAGACTTATAATTTAATCCCTCTGCACAGAAATCTAACTAGTGAAAATAAAATAGGTGATTTACCACTTAAATCACTCATAAAATACTAGATATATTATATTACCTCTAAACAGAACTACGGGAAATCACCACGAAACTAGAATTTATTCACTAGATAGGTATTCTAGAAGCTCGGCAAAATTTTGACGAGAAAACTAAGAACTTCGCTATACAAGCTAATACTCTAGCACGAGCGATCCGTCTACTGCAACTTAGGAGTACTGAATGCCTGAAGTCTAACTACTGGGGTTTATATCTTATGAAAAGAAATGATTTCCTAATTCTCGAAAACCCGAAATAGTTCCCGTCTTAACACCTACATAAAACTCAGACGACGGCACTGAAACTGCCAGACGCGTTTCACACTTGCTGCTACCTATGGTCATTTCCCAGTGATGCATGTTGGCGCCTCTCACACCTAACACCAAGAAACTTAACCAAGAGCGCCGTGTCAGATGAAAATGTTAGACGATTTGCCTGCCATCTTATGTCTTTCGAGAACGAATTTCACACTATTCGGTCTACTCAAGAACTTAGCTTAACAGCAATAAAAATGCGTTGCTACATAAGAAAAGAGACAGGCGAAGGTATGAATGGGAGAGTTATATTTTCACAATCAAACGAATGCGAAAAAAAAGAAAAAGGATAAAAGAGCGATAATAAAGTAGAAGACACGGGTAGAATAAAGAAAAGATATAGAAATTTGTTAATCATAAATCTCTCTGCGAGAATATTAAGACTGTATCATCAGCGTATCTCTAATTGTTAATATTATGCCCACTGTTGAGGATTGCTTCATGTCTGCAGCATGGCGCATTCCTCAAATGATTATATCTCCGCGACTGATGTCGATGATTGTTTCATGCTTACAGACATTTGGATTTGTGCTCGATCCGAATGGCTGTATCATGGAACACCTCAAACGAATAGAGATATATCTCATCGACCGATGTCGATGATTGTTGCATGTGTGCAAGCATTTGAGTTTGGCCAACTCGGATTGCTGCACCGTGGAACATCGCAATTGGATATATATTAACGACGTAGTATGCATATCACTATGCATGACGCGTATGTCTTTATAACGTCACTCGACGTGTGGGCTTCGGCCCCAACGGCAGCGTATGGCATGTGTGGCCATTGCCACTATATAATTCGACTTGTGGGTTTTGACCCGAACGGCAGTGTGTTTCAGAAGTGTGGCCATTGCCACTTATATTGCGTGGTACAACCACTTATTTATGGATGTGTGGCTGGGAAGCCATTTGAGCAGTGTATTTCTTGAACCAAACGTAAGTCGTCGTATGAATAACGCAGTTTGCATAATTATGGCAGATTAGCCTGGCGTGGTATGCCAAAGGAACATTATGTTACTAGCAATAGTGTAAGACTAGTATAGATGGATATTGTACAGCTAGCGGCAAGCGTAAGCCTAGTGTAACGGATATTAAACGACTAGCAGTAGACGTAAGCCTAGCATAATAAGTGTATTGCAGAACTAGCAGGATAGTTAAGTCTAGTTAGCCTCTGAATTTATGCCAAAGGACATTGGCCGTTAAAAGGAACTGACCTCTAACCAGAACTCTAGATAGAGATTGTGAACATGTGCTTATGAAATAATGAGAACTCTTACAGATCGTACATGAATGTGATGTGACTTTTGTTCCCATGTAGTTGGTGTCTGCTCATGGTATGAAATTACTAATTAAATATTTTGAGTCGTCAAAATCACAGTCTTATCAACTGTCGTATTCGGAGTTGAGTTAAATGCTATTTATCTTCAACTGATCATGACCAGTGATGATTAATGTCTTAACACGCTGCATCTCACACTGCCAATATAATCAATAAGACAAGAGACTAATACAGGTCAGTCAAGGGTCGAATATTTAATATGAAACATGTTCAGCACATAATGTATCACAAGGGTTAAGCAGACATTATCGATACCAACGAACAGTATTACGGAATCCTACAAAAGTGATAAGAACCCGAAGGACTTCGACTATAAACTGAATACGCATATGACAACTTGGTCATCACCAATACTAGAAGTCGAGAATGGGCCTTTGCCCGTAACATACTGGTGTCAGAAAGTGTTTGGATTTCGTGAATACTGAATTCCCCCCTTCAAGTATCGAAGAAAGTCAAACTAATGATGAACGTTATGAAGGCAAAATCATTCATTCAAGCCTAACCGGCAACTCAAATGCGCAGGACAGAAAGTGACGTCACTACATCATGCCGTCAACGTTAGCAGACAACATTGCCTGAGAATCTGAAATTTTTCTTCCACCAAAGAGACTGATTCACGCAGATAGAACGGTAATCTTCCACTCAAGAACCTGAACCAGTGAAGAATGTATCTCTTCATCAAATTCATCTGAGGCTGCGACGCAGATCGATTGAAGAAACTACGTTCGAAGACCGAAGCAATACTTTCAAACGGTTTCCCTACTGCGAAGGTCAAGGTCTACCATCAATGGACTACAGCTGTTGAAGACACGGTTCGGATCTAGGATTAGAATTACATGCATTCATGTATTTCTCAGAGGGACAACTAAACAGATAAGTTCTTGATTTTACTAGAGCACTTGAACATTATCATATTGTCCTTGTATTATCTTTGGTCTACAGTTCATCATCACTTGACTTACTTTTTTACTATCATCTGTGTTTCCCCATTCATGTTTTTCGTATATTCGTATATTCGTATTGTTTAATATTGACTGGAATTTTCCCAGGAAAGCTTCAGTGAATGTTAGCTTCTTTTAGATTTGTATGCTTATTTTACTAACTCGGGATGTGACTGATTATATTTTTTCTTATGAGCCAGGGAATAAATGTTTCTTCTATTAGTATTATAACCATATTTTGTGTACTTAGCAGTTTCGTCAAGTGAATTACGTCCTCTTTATTTACATAACCTACTTTCAGTACTGTTGACAATTGTTGTCGTGTGTGATCTAAAACTTCTTTGTCTACACGTTCGTTTATGACGACTTGTCTTGTTATATTTTTGTGATGTAAATTCTTTTCTTTCTTTTACTCATTACTGTTTATAAGTCTCCTTTATTTACTTTATAAGTGTAAAGTGTTGTCGTATAATTGAAAAATCATTTCATTGTAACTCATTTGATTGTTTTCACTGTCTTTGTCACATGTTCTCCGAACTTGTTTGTTATTGATTAATATATTCATGTACATATTATAGTGAGTTCTATAATCCTGGTGTATATTATAGACTATTGAAGGTACTCAGAAACCTATTATCATGTCTACACTACAGGAATTCATTGATATTGGGAAAAGTTATGGAAAATCAGGGGCGGAACTACAAAGTTTTGCAGATACAAAATATGATGAATATTTATCGCGTCTGGAAAGAATGGAACAGCGCGAAATGACTAAACGAGCTGATGAGCTTAGGAGGTTTGAATTAACCCAAGAGAGGGAATTGAAGGAAAAAGAAATATCCATGAAAATGGAATTAGAACGATTGACTATAGCTCAACAAGAAAAAGAGATGGCTCAGAAGGAAAAAGAAATATCCATGAAATTGGAATTAGAACGACTGACTATAGCTCAACAAGAAAAAGACAGAGAGCAGAAAGATAAGGAAATAGCTCAACGTGATAAAGAATTAGCTCAACAAGAAAAAGACAGAGAATTTGAAAAGGAAAGAATGGCACAACGAGATAAAGAAATGGAATTAAGGAGAATGGAACTTATGCAACTGGATCAAGCACATAAAAATGCCATGGAAATGGAAACATTAAAACTTCATGCAGAAAAAAAAAAGCTTTAGAATTAGCTAAAGTGCAGTCTGAACAGACTAAGACTGCGGCTGCTACAAATATTTTTTTATCCTAAGTTAAAAATGCCACATTTTGACCAAACTCGCGATTGTGTTGACTCTTTCCTATCTAGATTCATCATCAAGGTCACAGCTCTGAACATACCCAAGGAAAGATGGAGCAGTCTTTTACTTGATTTTTTGACTGGTGACTCACTTAAATGTTTCATGAGTCTTGATGAAAAGAGCAGAAGCGATTTCGATGTCGTAAAAGAGGTATTACTAAGACGTTTCCAGTTAACTGAGTCTGGATTCAGAGATCGCTTTCATGCTGCTAAACCAAGCAAGGATGCAGATTTTGGTGAATTCATTGCATCTATTAAACATTTCCTTAGCAGATGGATTGATTTATCAGGTATAAATAAAACATATGAAGGTGTTATAGATCTCATGCTGCGAGATAAAGTTTTATCCGCATGCAGCACTGAATTAGAAGCATTTTTACAGGAAAGACATCCTAATTCTATTGATGAGTATGAAAAACTCGGAAGACAGTATCAAACCGCACATCAGAATAAAGATCTTCATAGATCGACTATTCGAGATCCTATGCCTGTATGCGCGGTACAACATGATCACAGACCTCGATCGAAGAGCTTTGATGGACGTTGTCGTTCAGATTATTATCAATCCGACAGAGGTTTTTATAACTTCCGTCGTCATCGCTCTCCTTCGAATTCATATCTACGAGGTTATAGAGGATATTCACCTCATGATCGTGGGTATCACAGAGGCAGGGATTATGATGGTTCACATCAAAAAGGATACTATAAGCAGAGATCATCTTATGGTAGAGATGCCAGGAAGGATGACTCTACTGATTTTTATTATAGCAATAAAAAGTCAGTCAATAATAACAAAGGTAATGCCAGATCTCCGTCTAGAGACAAAAATAAACACAGACATGCAAATAGTTGCAGTGTTAAAAAGGAAAAAGGTAATGATGATAATGATCATGCTAACGCATGTATGGTAATGAATGATACATGTTATGAGTGTCAGTCGAAAAACAGATTAAAGTCTACAATTACACTTTCTACAATTACACTTGATTGTGGTCATTGTATGCCAACAATGTCGGCATGTGTAAATGTCGGTTATCTTACATTTCATCCCGGAATATTGGAGGGTGATAAGTTGATAATGTTGGATTTTTATTCCCGTTAATGATATCCACCAAGATATAAGTGGATGGAAGCAGACATCATCATCATCATCAGTTGATAAGATCTCTATGGTGTTGTTTGCTCCACTGTAGTGTATGGAATGTCAACTTGACCTACGCAGTGGTGTGTAGACATGGATTGAGTGTATAATGTGCGAATGATGATAAGGGTTCGTGTTGTTGACAAATGTTCTTTTCTCACACTCATGTATGACTGGAAGTCATCGACACCAACGACTGTGTACCTTTTCTAAAGTTTAATTGGACGTACACACTCGACAGCACAGATAGTGACAAATCACAGGTTGCCATAATACATCATAGTACAGTGGACAAATGGTCTTGCAATGTTACATGGGCACTCATGTAGAATAATGTTATAATGGACTGTCAATAGCCAAGCACTCAGTATCGCCCATACATATATCATCTGACGTCACTGACTGAGCACGTCAGCTTATAAACAATATTTCAGATGACTTCTAAACCTAATCTCGTTTAGCAACGATTCTTCAACATAATGTTCAGCACATATTTTTTCATATAATAATATTGAACCGCTAACAATGGGTTCTCATGTGTAGCAGTGATCTCTGGACTGATCAAGCGATAATACGGGCATCCCTTTTCTCTTCTTGAAAGTCCTACATGTTTTGGTTCCAAGATGGCTCCACTCGTGAACTGTCACTCACGTTTGAATACAGATAATGAATCTGTTCTAAAGTTAGTCATTCATACAACATTTCGTTGCTCTGTAGATTTGGTCATGAACAATAGACTGCATTCTACAGAATATAGTGCTGCTAGGAATCGAAGTCGTTTTTCATCGAGTCAAATATATTCTCTTAAACATTCAAATCGTAATTATCGACAATGGTGGCTTCGATCGAGAGTTCATAAGAGTATCTTTGATTACCTTGGTAGAGGGAATATGAAACTGCCATTCCTTGGCAATATGAATAAACACTGGGGTAAAGCATACACGATAGGTCTAGACGACTATCACTTTCCCCAAAACCACTGAGATCACTTTTTCAAGGCATCAAGCCGACATAGCAAAACACACACAGTCCCTATCAGGACGAAGCCAAATCACACCACACTCAAGCGACACATCCGCCGAATAGCCTTTGACCTCTCTAGAGACAACAGAACATATAGTTCGACTTAGATATGTAAAGATATACAGATATAAGACAGACTTGTCCTACTCAGACAAACAATACACATAAATTCAGGCCATAGATATTCTGAAGCAAGAACAATCTATTATTACCCAAACAACGAATAAATCGCAGTAAAATGTATTTATCCGCGGAGATCAAGGGAAGTAACTCAATAATGACTTTCCCTTAAGCACTAAAAAATTACCTATGTATAATATTGTAAGATATCAAAGACTGCACGTAACAGTCTTACCACACCTCCCGGGAAAAAAAAAATGGAACATTTTTTTTTGAAATACATCTAGGAGCAACGTACAATAGGCTCACAACGCATGAATAATGCGCAGATGAAAATATCAGGAATACCTATAACGCCTAATATGAGGCTAAGTCGACTTATGGAGCGACTGGTGAGAATGTGTCTCATAAACTGAGAGAAATTATTTCTCTACAAGTATATTTTTTCCAGGAAGGTGTCATCAAAGTATAATACAATTCTGGCAATTACACAATGCCTAAAAAATTCATATCATCACTTCGTATTAGATATCTTAAATTTATGATTTATGAAGAAAAAATCATCAAAGCACAGCGGTGAATAAACATACATGAACCGCTATGTAGTGATACAATCATTATATTATTAAATTACAAATGTGTATCTATCATGATATAGAAAAGGAACTACTATAGAACTAGACATATCAAGAAGTCTAAGCCCTAATAGTTATGTGGAATCATGTGGGCATCTTGACAGAATGTCTGCCATCACATTATCTGATCCCCGAATAGCTCGCACAGAGAAATGAAAAGGTTGAAGAGCAATTGCATATCGAGTAGACCTCGAGCTCTTCAAATTCTTACTCTGTATAGCAGTAAGAGCTTTTTGGTCTGTTTCTACTATGAAATGTGCGCCTAGAAGGAATCTCTGTAGTTTGAGGATCGACCAAACCATAGCTAATAGCTCACGGTCTAAAACCGAATAATTCCTTTCTGCCGCATTAAGTTTTCTGGAAATATACATTACAGGATGCAGAGTTCCAGAGTACTCTTGCATTAGTGCCGCTCCAATCCCAGTGGATGAAGCGTCACTACGAAGAACGAATGTCTTATCTTTAGTGGGTAGCACTAAAATAGGTGGTGTTGAAAACAGTGTTTTAATCTTATCCAGAGAGCATTGGCATTCCTGAGACCAGTGGACCACATTAGGCGAACCTTTCTTTAGAAGTGTTGAGAGAGGTGCCATGATAGAGGATAGATTCTGAATGAATCTGCCATAAAATTGAATAAGACCTAACAGACTTCTCACCTGTTTTTTAGTCTTAGGGATTGAGATGTTAAGTATCTTACTAGTATTATGGTCCTCTGTCTTTAGGAAACCATGACCAACTCGGTGGCCTAGGAAAGAAATTTCGCTAAAACCAATATAGGCTTTAGAGGGTTTCGCTGTCAGGTTGTGCTCACGCAAAGTAGACAGCAATTCATCTAACCCTGAATAGTGATCTTCCCAAGTATCGCTGAAAAGACAGATGTCGTCTAGATATGCAATGACATCTGACCGATAAGATAGGATTCGGCGCATCATGCGTACGAACGTAGCTGGTGCGTTCATAAGACCGAAAGGCATAAAATTCCATTGGAACAAACCTCTAGGTGTTGAAAAAGCCGTGAGAGGTTTGGCGCGTTCAGATAAAGGAACTTGCCAATATCCCTTAGACAAATCAAGTTTAGTGAAAAAATGAGATTTGGAGAGTCGAGTAAGTAGCTCTTCCAGTAAAGGCATAGGTTCGGCATCGAACTTCGTTACTTGATTCAATTTTCGATAGTCAACGCAAAGACGTATGTTATTGTCTTTTTTACGCACAATAACCATCGGAGAAGAATACGCAGAGGTGGATGGTTCGATTATTTTCAAATCTATCATCCCATCCAACTCTTTCTCGACCTGTGCTTGAAAATGTATAGGTATAGGATAAGGTCTAACCCTAATAGGAGTATGGTCAGTTAGAACAATGTCATGTTGAATGACATTAGTTTGTCCAGGGATGTCAGTGAGTACATCCTGAAATGTTTGCAACATAGTTGAAACTTGTCGCTGTTCTCCTAGAGACAAATCAGGAGAGACAGTAACGTTCTTCCATGATTCACTGGAATGAAGTGGGATCATTGGAAGAGGAAGATTTACATCTGAAAAACTTGTTTCCTCATCCTGTATCACGGACAGTGATGAGTAATGACCATGTGGTACTGGAGAATTGTCCGTTGCTTGGAAAATGGGTTGCAAATAATCCGGACGTTCATGGAATTCAGTAAGCATATTGATGTGGAAGGTTTTATGCTTCCCATCAATATCGACAATATAGTCGACATCGGAAATTTTCGATATTATATCGTACGGACCTTTCCAAGAAATAAGTAATCTGTTTTCCCTACAAGGTAGTAATACAAATGCTTTGTCACCAGGACAAAGTTGTCGTAAGCATCTCTTCTTATTGGCAAATTGCCTTGCCTTCTGTTTCGCAAATTCAGAAGAAGAAGTTGCTAATTTGCATGCTTCGATAATCTTTTGTCTCAACGCGATGACATATTCGTAGGATGACTTTGTGTCATCGTCAATATTGTCAGATGTTATGAGATCGTGAAGCAACGACATAGGGCCACGCGGACGCGCGCCAAAGACGAGTTCAAAGGGAGAAAATCCCGTATGTTCATTGGGTACCTCTCTGTAAGCGAAGAGGGCCGCAGGTAAAACTCTGTCCCAGTCTTGAGGATGATCCTCAGTTATCTTCCCCAGTAAGTTTTTAAGTGTTCTATTAAGGCGTTCGACCATACCATTAGACATTGGATGGTAGATACTACTTAAAGATCTATCTATCTGCAGGGTAGACATTACTTGAGACATGGTATCTGATATTAGTTGGGTGCCATGGTCTGACAATATCTCTCCGGGGAACCCCAGACGAGAAAATATAAGCCAAAGAGCATCTGCAATATCAGCAGTAGTAATGCTCTTCAGAGGAATAGCCTCTGGCCAACGTGTGCACATATCAACACACGTCAAGATAAACTGATGTCCTCTGGCAGACTTGATCTTAAATGGACCAATAATGTCTATGGCCATTTTTTGAAACGGCCGAATAGGAATGTCCGCCGCCTGAATGGGTGCAGCATGCCGTGGACCTTTGGATTTAACTTCCTGACATACTTTACAAGATCGACAATAAATCCGTATGTCCTTGTTTACCAATGGCCAAAAGAAAGCCGCAAGGACTCTTGACTTAGTACGGGAAAAACCCATGTGTCCAGCACACTGAGAGTCGTGAGCGTGCTGCAAAATTTTAACTCTCAAATTCTTGGGAACCAGGATTTGAGAATGACTTGACGTAATGGAGTCTTGAACCATACGTACAAGTACGCCATTCTTCTTTGTAATCCACGATTTACGACTTGTGTCCTTATTCGGATCACCTTTAGTTGCAAGAATGAAGAATTTCTTCAGAGTGGGATCATCTTCTTGCTGTTTTATAAACGAGTCACGAGAAATTACCAAGGGATTATCTTGGTTATGCACTTCATTATCTTCAGTAGATGAAGTTTGAGGCACATTAAGAGCCTGAGCTCTAGTGACTACAGCGTTAGCAATCTGCATGTTTTGCCTTTCCCACGTGGAAATTTGTTGCGGAGTGCATTCCTTGACTCCATGAATGCGACCGATGATGAGGTCAGCGATCGGATTCGGAAGAAGACATGCGTGTACATCTCCTGTAAAGAAAGGAGTAGCAATCCTAATGATAGCGGTAGAGTATTTCTCTAATGTGCCGCCAAATGTTACACATTTGACTACTTGTCCAGTGGCACGGGAAGGATCTACGAGTGACTGCCTAACACCAATTGTGGTGCATCCAGAATCAAATAGCACAGAGACTGGATTGTTATTCACTAAACCCTTATGTAAGACAAGAGAACCTCTTCCATCATGCGCGACTGATGCTGGAAGAGCAGGAAGAGGATGGCCACAGCTTAAAGTAGTCACTGTGGTTGGCTCAAATAACGTTTTGCATTGGGGGCACTGAGATGCTCTCCCAAAATCAAAAGCGGCACATGCCATATTACTAGCATCATTATTATCTTTACTCTGTTTATAGGCTTCATGGGACTCTTGTTGTGCAGAGTTTGCCTGAAAATGTGGTTTATGTCTTTTGTATTGAGATCTACCTCGGTTATTATCACCTCTGTAGTTATTGTTACCTCTATTGTAACCCCTATTTGGGTTTGAGTCATAGTACCCTTGGTTACCATTATCATATTCATTATAATGAGTATCTCTGTAATTATGATCTTGTTGACTCCAAGACGGATAACCCTGATAGTTTCTATAATTACTTCCTCTACGGAAATTCCTATAATTATGACCACCCCTGTGTCGAGAGCTATCAGGTCGTCTCCAGTTCTTTGAAGAAGAACCCTGAAATGATTGGTTACCTTGGTTTTGATAACTATTATGGTTACCTTTTTTATCAAATCTGTTTTGAGGTCCCTGAAATCTGTGTGAATAATTGGGATTGTATGGTGTTGCTGAAGCAACTGGCATACTCTCCTTAATCTTAGTGTTGCCAAAAGTCACGTCGGGGTGTGCAGTGACATATTGGGAACAATATTCTTCCATTTCTTTTAGAGATTTAGGTTTACGCTCATGTATAAATTCAAGGAAAGGTTTGTTCACACATGACATAATCTTATCTCTGAGCAACAAATCCATAAGTCCTTCATACGTTTTTTTCTGTTTTGGAAAGCTCAATCCAACGATCAACTGTGAGACGTGCCTTTGCAGTGAATTCTGAGAATTCTACCCCCGTCTCAGGTACCATCGTCTTAAATAAAAGGCGATAGCCTTCCTCACTTAGCTGATATTTTTTTATCAAAGCCGCCCTAATGACATCATAATTATCCTTATCTGCTTCTCCTACAAGGCATAATCTAGTCAAAGATTCACCTTTCAAGTTTTCTGATAATTGATTAGCGTATTGTGATTTATCCACATTATGTGTACGACAAGAACGTTCAAATCTATCCAGCCAGAATGTAATATCGTCACTGGACTGATTGAACGGTGGAACCTTAACCTTGTAAGTAGAAGGTTTACCATTACCACTAGATGCCTGATTAACATTACTCATACTTGTCAATCTCAATTTCTCCAACTCAAATTCATGTTCTCTTATTGCTTTTTTCTCTTCAGCATCTAATCTTTTTTGTTCAGCCTCCCTGTCTAATCTTTTTTGTTCAGCCGCAGCTTCTCTTTCTAATTTTTTTTGTTCAGCTTCCCTGTCTAATCTTTTTTGTTCAGCTTCACTGTCTAATCTTTTTTGTTCAGCCGCAGCTTCTCTTTCCAATTTTTTTTGTTCAGCTTCAAATCTCCTTTCCTCTACCTGCATCTGCAATTTCTTTTGTTCAGCAGCAGCCTCAGCTTCTTTTTCTAATCTTTTCTCTTCCGCCATAGCTTTTCTTTCTTCTGCAGCTAATCTTTTCTCTTCTGCAGCTAATCTTTTCTCTTCTGCAGCTAATGCTTTGTCATATTGAGCAACTGCCCATTGTTCTAATTGTTGACCAGTCTTATCAAGAGCTTTCCCTTGAGTAATGAAATAATCTAGAGTAGACATGATGCCTAACAATAATACTAATCACCTGAATCAATAATAATACCCCAAGTTCTCAATGACCTGATTAATCAGTATACTATCCCAATATCTGTGGGTCACAAGCCTTTAATAAGGTCTTGTATAATAGTAATAATAATCAGGTACTGGTCTATACCATAATCCAAGTGCAGTGCACAGGCAATTGTGTCTTATGAAATATACCCATATAAAACATATGTCAACCAACAGAATACATAAAGTACAAATAGGACTGACAATACAAGAACGTTTGCAGAAATCAAAATAAATCAAATAGGGAAATCAATGAAGATAATCACTGAATCTGCAAAGAATAACAACACAAATGACGTCACAATATATGAATATAAATTATGAATAGAACTGAAAGATAGAAAAGGTTAGACCAACAAATTACAAACAAATCAAAACAAAACTAAAGAACAAAGAAATATTACAAAAATAACAATAATTACAGACTTCACAGCTAACACAAAAGCAACAGTTGTCGCAGCAAATTTTCAATCAAGAAAATTGCACCTATAGAAAACGCCCACAACGGACCCTCTATGACGTGGGATACTCTGTTGTGAGGACGCCGCCCAACCTTAAACACAACCCGCTGACATAGAAACTAACATACTATACAAACAAATAACATGTAAACATAAATATATATAAATTATGTGTATGATAGTATGTGTTGCAAAATAGGCTCAGTCTTACAGTAATGGCAAAGTTATTTTTCATGAAAACAAACAAACTGCCACTTTATTCAATTAAACATTCTGGCCTTAAATATTAAAGTTCATATATGGCAAACAAGAAGATCCATCGATGAAACCAGGACTTCTTAGTTCACAAATACTGTCTTTCTGTTAACACTGACAAGAATTGATCCAACTGTTCTGTGAAACTCTATAATGTCTAATGTAAAAAATGTCAACAACGCTGACCTACATACTGCATTCACTTGACAGGTCACGTGACGAAGCGTTGACAAAGAGCAAACCAATACTGCAAGTGTGTCGTATCAGCCACAGGAAACGGTCTGGTATCGGTAATCTGTTGACTTCTGAATTTCTGCGAGGTCAAACCCAGAAAGCTGGTCCACCAGTTGATAAAGTTGATATTTAGTTGGATATAATATATGTTGATAAAGTACACCAGAACACTCCTAGGCGGGAAGACAGGCGTCCATCATCATCAGTTGACAAGATCCCTATGGTGTTGCCTGCCCCACTGTAGTGTATGGAATGTCAACTTGACCTACGCAGTGTTGTGTAGACATGGATGGAGTGTATAATGTGCGAATGATGATAAGGGTTCGTGTTGTTGACAAATGTTCTCTTCTCACACTCATGTATGACCGGAAGTCATCGACACCAACGACTGTGTACCTTTTCTAAAGTTTAATTGGACGTACACACTCGACAGCACAGATAGTGACAAATCACAGGTTGCCATAATACATCATAGTACAGTGGACAAATGGTCTTGCAATGTTACATGGGCACTCATGTAGAATAATGGTATAATGGACTGTCAATAGCCAAGCACTCAGTATCGCCCATACATATATCATCTGACGTCACTGACTGAGCACGTCAGCTTGTAAACAATATTTCAGATGACTTCTAAACCTAATCTCGTTTAGCAACGATTCTTCAACATAATGTTCAGCACATATTTTTCCATATAATAATATTGAACCGCTAACAATGGGTTCTCATGTGTAGCAGTGATCTCTGGACTGATCAAGCGATAATACGGGCATCCCTTTTCTCTTCTTGAAAGTCCTACATGTTTTGGTTCCAAGATGGCTCCACTCGTGAACTGTCACTCACGTTTGAATACAGATAATGAATCTGTTCTAAAGTTAGTCATTCATACAACATTTCGTTGCTCTGTAGATTTGGTCATGAACAATAGACTGCATTCTACAGAATATAGTGCTGCTAGGAATCGAAGTCGTTTTTCATCGAGTCAAATATATTCTCTTAAACATTCAAATCGTAATTATCGACAATGGTGGCTTCGATCGAGAGTTCATAAGAGTATCTTTGATTACCTTGGTAGAGGGAATATGAAACTGCCATTCCTTGGCAAGATGAATAAACACTGGGGTAAAGCATACACGATAGGTCTAGACGACTATCACTTTCCCCAAAACACTGAGATCACTTTTTCAAGGCATCAAGCCGACATAGCAAAACACACACAGTCCCTATCAGGACGAAGCCAAATCACACCACTCAAGCGACACATCCGCCGAATAGCCTTTGACCTCTCTAGAGACAACAGAACATATAGTTCGACTTAGATATGTAAAGATATACAGATATAAGACAGACTTGTCCTACTCAGACAAACAATACACATAAATTCAGGCCATAGATATTCTGAAGCAAGAACAATCTATTATTACCCAAACAACGAATAAATCGCAGTAAAATGTATTTATCCGCGGAGTTCAAGGGAAGTAACTCAATAATGACTTTCCCTTAAGCACTAAAAAATTACCTATGTATAATATTGTAAGATATCAAAGACTGCACGTAACAGTAAGGTAGTAAGAGTTTTGCGTGACACTGGGTCTTCAACGATAGGCATTAAGCACTCGCTTATCGAGCCCTCTGCTTTTACAGGCAAATCAGTTAAGTGTGTCACATTTGGTGGGAATATAGAAACATTCCCTGTGGCACGAGTATACATTGATACTCCTTTTTACACAGGCACTGTCTATGCCTGCGGCTTGAGAGCACCCATAACTGAAATTATAATAGGAAACATACCAGGAGTTAAAGATTGCACTCCCGAGGAGATTGCAATGTGGGTTGAATCTCACCCACAGGTGGCAAATGCTGTTGTAACGAGAGCACAACAGTTAGCTACGGACATGGCTACACCACCTCTTCCTATAATAGATACAATTATGTCTCAAGTTGGCACTGTTTCACCTTCTGTTTTTGCAGAAAAACAGAAGAGTGACCCAACTTTACAAGGATTGTTTAGCCGAGCAGAACAAAAAACTATTAAATACACAAGAGGGGCTAAACAATGGTTCAAGATAAAGAAATCAATACTCACTAGATATTATGATGATGGCAAAACAATTATAAATCAAGTGATAGTACCTAAAAAATACAGACCATTGGTCCTACAAACAGGTCATGACTCCCCTATGGCAGGGCATATGGGGATCAAAAGAACATTGTTTCGTGTTACGTCACAATTTTATTGGCCTGGGGTTAATAAAGATACAAAGTTATACTGCAAATCATGTACAACATGCCAAGGTATAGCACGTAAGGGCAGATTCCATACGGCACCCTTACAGATTACAGACGTGCCTGAGAGACCTTTCAAAAAGATTGCTGTAGATATAGTGGGTCCGTTATCAATTGTTTCAAATAATGGATTTCGTTATATTTTAACTTGCGTAGATCTTTGCACGCGTTGGCCAGAGGCCATACCATTGAAAACCATCACAACTGCATCCGTGTCTGATGCATTATTTTCGATATTTTGTCGAATCGGTTTTCCGGAGGATATATTGTCAGATCAAGGATCACAATTTACTTCCAACATTATGAGGGATTTAGAATCCATGCTATCTGTTCACCACTCGTTTTGTAGTGCGTATAGGCCTCAATCAAACGGTGTGTGCGAGCGCTACAATAGCACTCTAAAACAGATGTTATCTAAGATAACTGAAGAATGCCCTCGTGAATGGGATCGGCTTCTGCCGGCGGCCCTCTTCGCTTTTCGTGAAGTGCCTCACGAGAGCACGGGATGGTCTCCGTTCGAATTGGTTTATGGTTCGAATCCTCGCGGACCAATGATGATACTCAAAGATTTGTTGATTGGAGCATCAATTGATACAGCCACTCGAAACAGCTACGAGTTAGTGATTGATCTCCGACAACGAATCATCGATGCGTGCACTTATGCATCCCAGAGTATAAAATCAGCCACTCAACGATCAAGATTATTACATAATCAAAAGAGAATATTAAGATCATTCAAACCAGGGGAAAAAGTTTGGTTGTTGCTACCTCATAACGATAACAAATTACTGATATCATGGCAAGGTCCATTTGATATTATCAAACAAGTCACAGATGTTGACTACTCGGTAAACGTTAGAGGTAAAATCAAAACCTTCCATGTCAACATGCTAAAATTAGCAGTTGAAAGACCACAGGAATTAATTCCTGTTATTAACTCTATTGATGATTCTTCACATCATACTGCTTCTTTTGCAGTTGTTCATGAAAAAGATACTACTTCGTCTATCCCTTTACAATTTCAACTACCTTCTTTGCAATCATCGGAATCTTGGAAAGACGTGACTATTTCTTCTTCACTATCTTCGTCTCAACAAGATCAAGTTCGGGATATTCTTATTTCTTTCAATGATGTTCTCACCGACCTTCCAGGTCAGACATCGCTTATATCCCATGATATTACTCTTACTGATTATAAACCTATCAAACTTAGACCCTATCCTATATCTTTACACCACAAAGATAGGGTGGAGAAAGAGTTAAAAGAGATGATACGTTTAGGTGTGATATCTCCTTCGGAATCACCATATGCATTCCCAATGGTGATAGTTAAAAAGAAGGATGATTCTTTACGTATTTGTATTGATTTTAGGCGATTGAACAAAATTACAATCACAGACGGTGAGCCTATGCCACTTTTAGATGATCTTTTGTCAGAATTATCTAATGCTACCTTCTTTAGCAAACTAGATCTCTCTAAAGGCTACTGGCAAATTCCTCTTGCCGAAAATGCCAAACCTTACACAGCTTTCACAACTCCTTTTGGTCTCTACCAATGGAATTATATGTGTTTTGGGTTAGTGAATGCGCCAGCGACGTTTGTGCGCATGATGCGCCGCCTTCTTGGCGATCGTAAAGATGTCATCACGTACATCGATGACATCTGCCTATTTCATGACTCGTGGGAAGACCATATTGATGGTTTAACTTCCCTTCTACATACGTTACGTATGCATGGTTTGACTGTGCGACCTTCAAAGGTCCAAATTGGTTGTCAGGAAATTTCTTTTCTTGGTCACCGCATAGGTAACCACAAACTGTATCCTGACGACAATACAGTCAAAAGAATTCTAGAGATTTCTACCCCTTCAACTAAGAAACAAGTTAGAAGCCTTTTAGGCTTGATAAACTATTACCATAAGTTCATCCCGCATTTCGCACAACTATCTACACCTTTGTCCGCACTGTTGACCAAAGGTAGTCCTAATAAGGTACGTTGGGACAAAGATTGCGAAAGCGCTTTGGTAACAATTAAGAAATTATTTAGTAATGCACCAATTTTGTTATTACCAAATATACGTATTCCATTCATACTTCAATCAGATGTCTCGAGTTACTCCATGGGTGGTTGTTTGCTGCAATGTTACAAGGAAACACTCCATCCATGTTTCTATGTGTCGAGGAAACTGACTCCGGCTGAACAGAAGTATGCGACAGGTGAACGTGAGCTCCTGTCTATGGTATGGTGCCTGGAGAAGCTGTCAAGATATCTCATCGGCACGCACTTTTACATTATGACAGACCACAGTCCTCTTACTTACATAACAGCTAGAACTATGCGTAACGCTAGAATACACCGATGGTATTTGTTGATTCAAGAATTTTCATTTACGATCCTGCCTATTGCTGGATCAGACAATAACTTGGCAGATCTTTTATCGCGCAACGTCTCTGAGAAGAAATTGAATTAACTCTTTAGTCACCAGTTGACAAGTGCTATTATTAATGTTATAAAATTTAATGTGTCTACTTAAAGATTATCATAGTTATAAGTAGGTAGTACTAATATTAATATATTCGGGAGACGAGCGTCTTCTCCATCACTATCATCCGTGCCACAAGTGTCACGTTTGGAAGTGAGGGGGATGATGTTGAGGATTGCTTCATGTCTGCAGCATGGCGCATTCCTCAAATGATTATATCTCCGCGACTGATGTCGATGATTGTTTCATGCTTACAGACATTTGGATTTGTGCTCGATCCGAATGGCTGTATCATGGAACACCTCAAACGAATAGAGATATATCTCATCGACCGATGTCGATGATTGTTGCATGTGTGCAAGCATTTGAGTTTGGCCAACTCGGATTGCTGCACCGTGGAACATCGCAATTGAATATATATTAACGACGTAGTATGCATATCACTATGCATGACGCGTATGTCTTTATAACGTCACTCGACGTGTGGGCTTCGGCCCCAACGGCAGCGTATGGCATGTGTGGCCATTGCCACTATATAATTCGACTTGTGGGTTTTGACCCGAACGGCAGTGTGTTTCAGAAGTGTGGCCATTGCCACTTATATTGCGTGGTACAACCACTTATTTATGGATGTGTGGCTGGGAAGCCATTTGAGCAGTGTATTTCTTGAACCAAACGTAAGTCGTCGTATGAATAACGCAGTTTGCATAATTATGGCAGATTAGCCTGGCGTGGTATGCCAAAGGAACATTATGTTACTAGCAATAGTGTAAGACTAGTATAGATGGATATTGTACAGCTAGCGGCAAGCGTAAGCCTAGTGTAACGGATATTAAACGACTAGCAGTAGACGTAAGCCTAGCATAATAAGTGTATTGCAGAACTAGCAGGATAGTTAAGTCTAGTTAGCCTCTGAATTTATGCCAAAGGACATTGGCCGTTAAAAGGAACTGACCTCTAACCAGAACTCTAGATAGAGATTGTGAACATGTGCTTATGAACTAATGAGAACTCTTACAGATCGTACATGAATGTGATGTGACTTTTGTTCCCATGTAGTTGGTGTCTGCTCATGGTATGAAATTACTAATTAAATATTTTGAGTCGTCAAAATCACAGTCTTATCAACTGTCGTATTCGGAGTTGAGTTAAATGCTATTTATCTTCAACTGATCATGACCAGTGATGATTAATGTCTTAACACGCTGCATCTCACACTGCCAATATAATCAATAAGACAAGAGACTAATACAGGTCAGTCAAGGGTCGAATATTTAATATGAAACATGTTCAGCACAGAATGTATCACAAGGGTTAAAGCAGACATTATCGATACCAACGGACAGTATTACGGAATCCTACAAAAGTGATAAGAACCCGAGGGACTTTGACTCTATAAACTGAATACGCAAATAATAACTTGGTCATCCACAAATACTAGAAGTCATCGAAGCACCCAGAATATACTGGGGTCCCGGAAGAGCCCGTAACATCCACCAACTGATATTTCTGGCATGTCAACCATACAGCTCATTACGTTTTCACTGTACAGATTGAACAGATCTGGTGACAATACCATATCCCTGCTTAGCAGCACAATACAAATAGCCCACGCATACAAGAGTGATAGAACGAGATATTGAACGAACGAACGAACTTTATTTTCAAAGGCTTAAGAATTGGGCACGCAGGCTCGTCTGACATTCTGCCCTCTCTCTCTCCCCCATAGAAACAGCATTTGCCTGTCAACATCTCATCCATAGGTCAACATTTCTGTTCCTCAATTGCACCCAATTCTTAACCCTTCGAAAATAAAGTTCGTTCGTTCGTTCGTTCTCTCTCTCTCTCTCTCTCTCTCTCTCTCTCTCTCTCTCTCTCTCTCTCTCTCTCTCTCTCTCTCTCTCTCTCTCTCTCTCTCTCTCTCTCTTAACATACTTAAATTTGATTATGACTGGATGTTACAAACGTATGTTATTATTTTACCTTGATAATGTTGTATGCTTAAATAATGCTCAAAATACATGTGCGATTGAAAGGATACAGAGAGAAGAAGGGCAGAATGTAAGACGGGCCTGCGTGCCCAATTCTAAACCCTTTGAAAATAAAGTTCGTTCGTTCGTTCCTCTTCCGCTCGTTTTTTTTTTTTTTGGTGTTAATAATTTGTTTTATATCCATGTTATATTATTATATTCACTTTAAAAGATTATAATATAATGTAATGTATGTGAGAATGTACCCGCATACCACTGTACTTTAGAAATGTGAGTCGTGAGAATGTACCCGCATATGACTGTACTTTAGAAATGTGAATGTTTTCGTTTGCTTAAATGGGATGATGTATATGAGAATAAGGAGATATTACATCGTTTTTTTTTTTTTTTTTTTTTTTTTTTTTTTTTAACTGCTCAAAGACTTTACCTGCCACAGAAGTGAGTAAGAAATTGTTATTATTATTATTTCATTTTCCACTAAGAATGTATGGATATAAGCAAGAATGTGTTTATGTAATTTTTGTATTGATGATTGATGACACATTCAAAAATACAGATTAATTGTAGACGTTTTGACCGCATGAGTGAGTCTCGGTATACAGAATGTATTTATTTTTATTTATTTATTGTTTTGTTTATTTATTTTTCCCAGTTACTATCTTGTTTGTTTAAACAAAACAAAAAACCTACTTTAAAAAAAAATTATGATTGCATACTGTAAATGAATGCTATTATGTTAACTTTATAATGTTGCATGCCTTTAAATTAATGCTTAAAGTAACATGTGGGAATGAAAGGATATGGAGCCGCGCTGGTGTAATGGCTACGGCGTTGTACTGGCGACCAGGTTTTCATGGTTCAAACCCGGGCGTCAGCGTTTGAAGGAATGTTTACGACCGGAAATTTGACTGAATAACCTGAACGGCTCCTGCACATAAATCCCGTGTGGATGGGAAGGAGCGAAGCTTCTGACCGGGTTGGAAGGAAAGTCCATTGACCCCCAAGCCTCGCAATGACACGTCATTGGGCCAAAAGAGCTGGAAAGCTCGAGTGCCGCTGGTTAAAAAAAATAAATAAAATGAAAGGATATAGTATGCAAGATAAATGAGAGTGGAAGGGCAGAATGTTAGACGGGCCAGCGCACCCAATTCTTAACCCTTCGAAAATAAAGTTCGTTCGTTCCTCCGTTCTCTCTCTCTCTCTCTCTCTCTCTCTCTCTCTATCTATCTATCTATCTATCTATATATCTCTCTCTCTTTCTCTCTTTTAACATACTTAAATTTGATTATGACTGGTTGTTACAAATGTATGTTATTATTTTACCTTGATAATGTTGTATGCTTAAATAATGCTCAAAATACATGTGTGATTGAAAGGATACGGTATGTAAGATGACAGAGAGAAGAAGGGCAGAATGTAAGACGGGCCTGCGTGCCCAATTCTTAACCCTTTGAAAATAAAGTTCGTTCGTTCAAAGTTCGTTCGTTCTCTCTCTCTCTCTCTCTCTCTCTCTCTCTCTCTCTCTCTCTCTCTCTCTCTCTCTCTCTCTCTCTCCATAATAAGAAACTGTTGGAACTTTACCAGAGACGTTAACTCTTTGTTCAAAATAGCGTACTTCTATTGTTTGTTGTTCAAGCAACCTTTTGAAGTAATTCAAATCTTTATTTCTGAGATTTGCATGTTTAGTGGTCTAATGTCTATTCAATTTACTAGGAATTATGGCTTCGTTCGAAATTTTGTCACCGCACACAACACATATAATGGCCGAGGACAATTTTTTTCTCTCCAGACCAAAAAAAATCCCAGACTTAAATACCTGTCCATGTACTGTATCTGCATATTCCAGATCTTCCAATGTAGAAAATGTAGTCCATCTTATTCCTCTTGGATTGCCCTCTGTTGTCTGGCGCATCACCCAGTCTATGACTGTTAAAAAATAGAGTGGTTGATAAGGGGCATCCCTGTCGTACTCCTGTCTTCACTTCAAAGGTTAGGTTGCTCTGCCCAATGCTGCACGTAAAGTTGGCATAAAGGCTTTTTATGATTGACACTATGCAGCTTGGAATTCCATAAGCCCTCAGTATTTTCCATAAACTGTCCCTATGTATACTGTCAAAAGCCTTTTCAAAATCAACGAAATTAATGTACAACTGTCTTTGCCATTCTGAGCACTGCTCTATAATGTTCCTGAGGGTAAATATATGATCTACACATCTTCTGTTCTTTCTAAATCCTGCTTGTTCTTTCCTCAGTTTGTGGTCTACTGCTTTTGAGATTCTCTGTATAATTATCCTGCCTAGTATTTTGCTGGGAACTGAGAGAAGAGTTATTCCTCTCCAATTATTGCAGTCTGCAAGATCTCCCTTCTTGGGCAATTTTACAATTATTCATTTTTTCCACTCTGTTGGTGTTGTCCCTGTTTTCCAGCCTTGTGCAAATAGTGGTTCTAATAGTTCTGCTGCTAGCTCAGGGTCTGTCTTAAATAGCTCTGCATTTAAGTTATCATGACCAGGAGCTTTTCCATTCTTTAACCCTTTGATTGCTGTGATGATTTCTTCTTTTCGTGGGATGTCTGTATTAACATCTAGATCATTTTCAGCTTCAGGAACATTCAATTGTGTCTCTGGTGGTTCCTTATTCAGAGTTTCTCTGAAGTGCTCTGCCCATCTTGTTTCCTGTCCCTCTACTGTTGTGATGAGATTTCCTTGCTTATCTCTTACTAATGTAATATTGTTTGCACCTCGTTTTCCACTGATGATTTTAGTTATTTTGTATACTGTGCTTTGTTCATTTCTCAGTGCTGCCTCTTCTGCCTGTCTTGCAAGGTCATCCAGAAATGTCGTTTTGTTAGCACGGGTTTGACGTTTGACTTCCTTGTCCAGCTGACTGTACTGTTCACTATATATTGCATTTAATCTGGGAGACTTAGCTTCTGTTTTCTTTCTTTTCATTTCCTTTCTCTTCGCTATGGTGTTTAGCGTATCTGGTGTTATCCAGTTTTGGCTCTTTCTTTCCTGGAATCCCAAGCATGACTTGCTGCTTTCCTTGTATATTGTTGAGATGGTGTTGAATCTCTGGTCAACATCATCGGTCTCTGTTCTTTCCTGGCTTTTGATAATCTCATATCTTCTCTTTACGTCGACCACGAAAGCTTTTCTGGAATATGCAGATGACATTGCACTGCTAGCACATTCACATCAACACATCTAGGAAAAAACGGATAGACTTAATAAGTATAGCCAGCAGGTGGGCTTGAACATCAACCTAAAGAAGACAGAGGTCATGACGCTCAATGTGAGCAACTCTGAGCCGATATCAGTAAGGAATCAGCAACTGGAACAGACAGATGCCTTCACATACCTATGATGCATAGTAACACCAGACGGCGGAGCAAGCAAAGACATCAACAACAGAATGAACAAAGCAAGAACAGCCTTTTTTAGTCTAAACAACATCTGGAAGTCCTCTCAGTACAGCACAAGCACAAAATTAGGATTATATCAGAGCTGTGTGCTTTCTGTGCTTCTCTATGGCGCGGAGAGCTGGAGAGTTACAGAGAAGGAAATGTCGAAATTGTCCTTTTTTCACACAACATGCCTAAGAAAAATTCTCCGAATCTTTTGGCCGAATATCATCACCAACCAAGATCTGCTTACTCGGAGCAAGCAAGAGGACATGCACACCATCATAGCTGGCAGACGCTGGAGCTGGGTTGGCCCTGTCCTCAGAAGAGACCTCGATGCCATCACAAGAACAGCTATGCTATGGACCCCTGAAGGAAAACGAAAGAGAGGCCGACCAAAAACAACTTGGCGGAGGACTGTGGAGGCTGAGATGCAAAGAATGAACCAGAGTTGGGGCACTGTACGAAGAATGGCCGCCGACCGAGCAAAGTGGAATCAATTTGTTGTTGCCCTACAAGACGCCACCAGGCGTAATGGCCACTGACTGTTTTGACGCTCGGCGGCTAAGGATCAAAGAAGAAGAAAGAAGAATGTACTGTATACGAACTTTAGATTTAGAAATCTTTCTCGGTGTTGGCGTTGTGAAGGACAACTCAGCTGTCCCTGATGTGTTAGATGATGGTAAGAACCCTCTCATAACATCAGTACCCTTGAATTGTTAGAGGATGATACGTCCCTTGTATAACATCAGTATTGTTGGAACTTTTCGTAAACGGGGAATTCTCACCACCTGGGCTCATTAGCAATGCACAACAGAAACGTGGACTCATTAGCATGCAACCTTTCCACGTAGATTGTCAACACGTTTGCTACTTAATATGTAGACTGCTATCTTCCGTGCATTCAGAGAATCGCATTGATTTAAGGAGAGGTTAAATCACGCCCACGGATATCTCTAGAGCAATTATATGCAGTTATTTTCATTACATTGGTCAGTACGCCTGCCCAGTGGGGCGTTGCCAAAGTCAACGAAAGAAGTGGCTACGATCAAAGCAGTGATGGTCCACATAAGCAGCGTCTCAGCGGCATTTCGCATCTCCGTGGTAACCAGAGGAGAGCGCTGAAACGCTCGAAGACTAAGACGGACGGGACCCCATCAAGGCCAGCTCCTTGACGTGGAGATGGGGCTCAAGTACAGCCATCAGCGGCTGAAAAACCAAGACTGGCCAGGCCCTCCTAGACTCGAGCAAGACCACAGTCTGCCCTAGCAAGTCAAGGTGCTGAAGACGGAGGCAACCAGCCAAGAGGCGCACCACAGCAATCAGGATGCCACGCATTAGCGCTATGGGAAGTATGCCTATATCTGCAAAACGTTATGGCACTCGCCCTGTGACGGACACCCAGGCAGGCGCAGTGCCGGGCCCTCTGCCTCGGAAGGGCCCAACCCCTATGTCACGTAGGGTTTATATTCATTTAATTTCCTACATCTTCTTCCTATTCGTTCACCCAAATTCTCTCTTTTATTATCTCTGTATTTCATTTTTCCTGTATATTTTTCATCCATTCGTTTTGCGAATATTATTTTCATATAATTCGCAAACTTTACCTGTTTCTTTCTTAAAACTGAGAATCGCGCTAGGACGATATTACGTAGATGTCAGGGCTGCAGGGCGTCAGAAGGCGTGATAAGTCGGTTCGCTGAACACAGGACGTAGCAAATCGTCTACATTCTCACCGAGCGCGCGAGCTTCTTCTCGGCATAAGTCCCGGTGAGGGGTGATACTTTACATCTGCACCGGTCAGTATCCAGACATTTGTCTGGAAAATCCCAAACTGACACGGCGCTCACTTGGGCCATGGTCAGCTGTAGTGTGAAAACTGCCCTGCAATGGAGTCAGGCTGTCTGGGATTTGAAACTGACACGCGTACATCGTGGTCAGTAGGTGACAGTTACGACACGCGTTAAGCGGACGTAAATGTTGGGAGTAGGGGAGATAATTTCGCTTGGCGAAATAAGTTTGGGCCCTTTGTCTGATTTTAAGATATTGGCCAAGTTTGAAACTTTAATTTCATTCTCGCTCATAGACTCACAGTGATAGGTTGCTCGTAAACAGAATAGCTGTTAGCGAAGATCTCAGTTTGTTTCGGCAATTTGTCGACCTTCTAGACTTCCAGAAATATTTTCAGCATTTTTATTCTTAAGTTGTGCGACTACCTGTAATTCTGTGGTTGAGGTAATTAATATGATAGATATATAGATTTTGTGAGTGTTAAAGTGTTAAATCGCTTAATTCATTTTAATCTATTTCTTTAGCGCAGAAGAGAAATAAAGTGGTAGGCTATTATATTTTCTAGGGAAGCATTCAGTGGAAAGCAGAAGGAAATTAAAATCTCTAGCTTATAACGGCAAGAGTAGCTATTTATGAATTTAATTTAACTGCTAATACTCAGTCGAGTGTATTTTTCTAAACTAACGTATAAACTCTAGAATCGAGCCTCATGAATGGTGACGGAATACGCACGTGTTCCTAATTCATTAGGATTGCTGATTTTTAATTATAACTTACGTCACGGGAAGTTTAAATGTTAAGCAAAGCTCTCTGCTTGCAAGTTTAAATGTAAGTCATAACCAGTTCAGATTCTGTTTATTATATTATATGTGTTATTTTTCCTCCACACAGTGAAAGTTTTGGGGTGACCCTAACTTTACCAGCACCTAGTAGTAGTTTCCATACTTGTGAAGAAATAGACAGTCCTTATTTTGAACCACGTGGGTTTTCTCAAGTAACACTGATCTGACGGTGCAAGTTAGACAGAAATACTAATATCCCAATGACGGGTTTTCAAAGACTGTAATGATAAATACTGGACCTTGGAGCTAGATCTAAAATTTCTTCTAGAAAAAAACTCTACGTAATCTTTCTGCCTGGTGGCGCGAAATACTTCAAGTATTAACTAACATTTCCCGACTATCTATATATATTATTTGTGGACAAATCTGTGGTGTGACTAAAGTGAATCCTATACTGAGGGAAGGCACCGACCTGACATTCATCATTTCTAGAAACCTACGCTATTGACACTGTGCTCTGCTAACTCCCGCGCCTGGAATAATTGTTAGGTGACTTAATCAGACATTTGAACAAATTTGCACACCCAAGTAGTCGTTCCCGGAGACTCCGAGTTAAATACGTCTTTTGGAACTGGGGACTTCTTGGCAGAAGACTGCATTTTTTTTGAGTCTGTGTAAAGATCTAAAATCAGTGTGTTCCAAGAGGCAGCGAGCAAAGTCGTGAGTACCCGTATGAGAGGCCATGGCGGAATGAATGAGTGTACGCTGGTTTGAGTGATATGTTCACTATTATATCTTTGACACCCTGTTGCGGTCCTATTTTTTTTTCAATCTGCATAATTTGTTGCTAAGGCTAGAGTTCTTGTGTTTTTTGTCTTAGGTTAAATCAGATTTTTTTCAAACTCTGTGCATATAATTACGAGATAAAACAAAGAAAAACTCTTAGACTCAAACCCTATGTATCTGTGACTCGGGCGCCATCATCTGTTCTCTTAACGGGGCCGGGCTAAACCTAGAGTTAACACCTGAACGGGGCTATCATCCTTGCAACATTTCCTTGAAGTTTTGTGACTATGTGTATATGTATTTTCCTTGATGTACTTTCTTTGATGTTGTGAGCCGATTTTTCCTGATATTAAAATCGCTCTTGAACTAAATAATCGTGTTTGGTCAGCTCGTTCTAGATAATATATATATCATTGTTATAGTTTTCCCACGTCTGTGTGTTTACCTGTCGTCACGTGTATGTGCGTGCCTGTGAGTGATAGAAATATACGTAATATGTATATTGGTGTAGTCTGTCTGACGCTGTAACAACTGTTGTAGAAGATAGGTGAGAGAGAGAAGAATTCTTTTCGCTTTCAGAGACAGCCACTATATCAAAATCTATCATCTCACGTGTGTGGAAATTCTATTAACTTTCACTAACTCTCACTGAGTCTATCACCTATTCAAACCTATTCAGAAGGGACCAAACCTAGTCTTAATTCTCCTATCGAAAATCTACGACACCCTACTACTGGGGGTCCTTCTCAATTGCCCCGGGGAGCCAGGAGGCATGAGAATAGAGCTACTGGCCAAGCAAAGAAAAGACCATTTAAAATAATGCACTGGAATGCTGAAGGCGTCAATAGTAAAAAAGACGGCTACAGCAAAAAATTAGAGCTCGAAAATATCTTGAATGAAGAGCAAGTAAATGTATGTTGCTTGCAAGAAACCCACCTCAACAAAGACATAGCCTTCAAAATCAGAGGCTACCAGTGCTACCGATCTGACCGAATAGACAGGCGAAAAGGTGGAATACTGACACTCGTGAGGAATAACATCAGTGCATGTCAGCTTGAAACATATATGGAGGGGGCGGAATACCAGATGCTTCATCTCAGGACAGAAAGTTCAGAATTCCACCTGCTCAACTACTACTGTCCGAGCGACCGCCCACTGGCACTAGATACAATCCCAGCAAAAGAAAGACTGATTGTATGCGGAGACTTCAACAGCCACTCACAGAGCTGGGGCTATGATCACATGGACAGGAGAGGTGAGGAGCTTGAAAACTGGCAGGATGACAATGGGCTTATCCTGATTAACCAGCCAATCGAAAGCACCAACCTTCTACTCGAGATCATGGCACACCACCTCTACACCAGACCTGGCATTCCACTCACCCAGCTTGGAGTGGAACACCACACGCGTTGTAGGGAAACAACTTGGAGGCAGCGACCACCGGCCAGTCTTCCTAATTGTGGAAAATGAACTTGTCAAGGAGAGCAGCACTCTCTCTAGGTGGAACTACAAGAAGGCAGACTGGACAATGTACCAGCACCGTACTAGTATACTGGCTAGAGATCTGACTGTAGACAAAGACATCAATAAGCTAGTTGATGAATTCAGCAGATGCATATTACAGGCTGCTCGTGAAACAATACCTAGAGGGGCTCGTAAGCACTACAAACCATATTGGAATAGTGAACTAGAGCAGCTGCACAACGACGTGGAAACATCTCGAAAGCAGGCAGAGACCAGTCCATGCCAAGAACACCACAATAACTACCAGCAAGCTAAGGCCAAATTTCAAAGGGCCAAGTTGCAGGCCAGGCGAAGAAGCTGGAAGGAGAAAACAGAGTCCTTGAACTTTGAAAGAGATACGAGGAAACTGTGGAAGCTGGTAAAGCAACTTAACGATGAAGGTACAGAGAGAAACTCAAGGATTGCTCTGTACAAAGATGGAAACATCCTCATGGGAAAACAGGCAGCTGATCACTTTGCAGACTCCTTTGCTAAAGACAACAACATCGAAGTTAGCCCAGAGAAGCAACAGGAGACTCGTGAGAAACAACACGCAGGACGAGATGGAACCATACCTGAAGTTATGGAGGCACCAATCACATTCAGAAAACTGGAGCTTGCAATATCCAAATTGAAAATGAGAAAGTCGCCAGGAGTTGATGGAGTGTCCAATGAAATGATTAAGAACTTGGGAACCGCAGCAAAAACAAAGCTGCTGCAGATCTTCAATATCTGTTGGAACTCAGGCAGAGTTCCACAGACTGGAGGGAAGCAATCATGATACCACTCCTAAAACCAGGAAAAGACAGTTCCACTGCCTCCAGCTACAGACCAATCAGCCTTACAAGCTGCCTCTGCAAAACAATGGAACGTATCATCAACCTCAGGCTACAGTGGTACCTTGAAAGTGAAAACCTTCTTGTACCACAGCAGGCGGGCTTTAGGCAGTGTTATTCCACCGAAGATCAGGCAACTTACCTTTCCCAAGAGATTGAGGATGCGTTCCAAGATAAGAAACTGGTACTAGCAGCATGGATAGATCTAAGAAAAGCATTTGACAAGGTTTGGAAAGAAGGGCTTCTGAAGAAACTGAGAAATTGTAGAGTGAATGGTAAGATGTACAAATGGGTGAAAGCATACTTGCATAACAGAAGAGCCCGAGTACAACTAGATGGCCTCAAGAGTAAGAAAATTCTACTGCGTCATGGCGTCCCTCAGGGAGGGGTTCTGTCCCCCACACTTTTCCTAGTCTACATCAATGACCTGGTTGCTGAACTACCACATGGAATGAAAGTGGCAATGTACGCTGATGACCTGGTAATATGGTGCACAGATGAGCATGCAACAGTGGCCACCAAACTGCTACAAAGAGCTATAGATGCCTTAACCTCATGGGCAAATAGATGGTGTGTCAGCATCAACACAGACAAGTGCAGCACTACGCTCTTCACCCTCTCTCCCAAACAAAAAGCTGGTGTCATCAAGATAAACAAAGAGCTCCTGAGAGAAGATAAACAACTCACCTATCTCGGAGTTACATTCGATGATAGGCTGACATGGAAGCAGCACATCAACAAGGCAGCAACAAAGGCCAGGAGGAAGCTAGCCATCCTGAGAAAACTAAGTGGAACCACATGGGGAGCCAGCGGGAAAATACTTAGTAAAGTTTACCAGCAGGGCATACGACCACACCTGGAATATGGGTCAGCTGCGTGGTGTCCAGCATCAAACACCACATTACAAGAGCTAGATAAGGTGCAAAACCAGGCGCTTAGGGTCATCACGGGGGCAATGAAATCAACGCCTATAGTGGAGATGGAGAAAATGGGGAGGATACAAGCACTGAGAGAACGCAGAGACACGAAAGTGCTAACACAGGCAGAAAAGTTCCTCTGTATGCCGAGCCATCCAATGAAGGACAGATTCCAAAACCTAGCAATGGGGCGACTGAAAAGAAGCAGCTTTATCCACCAGGCCAAACGATTTCGTAGACAAACCTCAGACCTGCCTGAAGTTAACAGCCCTCTAAAGTCTGTGCCAGAACAAACCCCTTGGAGAGAGGAGCATGGACTACCAGTACACATCCACACAAAAGTGAAAGGAATATTCGACAGGGATGAACAGAACAGCGTGCAACGTAGGACAGTCACTCTCAGTTTCCTGGATGATAAATACCCACAGGACCTCTGGGTCCGAGTATACACGGATGGGTCAGCACAGAATGCAGTAAAGAATGGAGGAGCAGGAGTGTACATAGAATACCCAAACAACACTAGGGATACGGTCAGAGTACCAACGGGGAAATTCTGTAACAACTATGATGCAGAAGTCCAGGCAATCAAGGTGGCAACTGAGAAACTACTGAACACAAATCTCGGTCCACAGCCTGTAGTATTCCTGACAGATGCAAGATCAGCACTCCAAGCACTTCAGTCCAGAAAATTGCCAGTTATACAGGCCCTACTTTCTGAACTGTGCAACCAGCGCAGGGTCGCCATGCAGTGGATACCGTCTCATTGTGGAATACCAGGAAACGAGAGAGCAGACGGACTGGCTAAAGAAGGTGCTGCAGACGAACAACCGGATGTACCAGTAACGTACCATCAGAAGAAAAAGATGATCAAATCTATCAGAAAGCCACCAACATCAACGCAGGATGACTACCAAGCCATGAACAGATCAGAACAAATAGTCATTCTGCGCCTCAGAACAGGACACAACCGCCTCCGCAGCCACATGTATACAAAATTCAAGATTGGCAATTCAGCCATGTGTACATGTGGACAGGCACCCCAGACAGCGGAGCACGTACTGCAAGATTGCCCCGAATATGATATATTGAGGCAAACCCACTGGCCCAGAGAAACAACACTGGAAGCAAAACTATATGGACCCCTGTATGAACTACAAAAGACAGTGAAGTTTATACAAGAAACAACATTGCAGATATAGACAATATATTTCAAGCGAACGAAAGAAGAAGAAGAAGAAGACGGACGGGAGAAACGAGCCCGTCAGGAAGTGAGTAATCGGATGAGGAACGGGCGGCTAGAATCTCGATTTTCGCCTGAGTTCAAGAAAGGTGTTAGATTCTAACATGTCCCCCTAATCTTACATTCCACTTACTATATATAGAGACCCTGAAGAAATGCATTTTATCATTCGTTTGCCAGAGATTTTAAAATACACTAGCGTATAGTTGAATCCTGCTAGATTTCATCCGAATTGTCGGCTATATTGGAGTGCTATTCTGTTCTGTGCAGACGGTATAATATATTTGTTAAAGTGATCAGTGGTCTAGTGCTTTCATTTTAGTTCACTGGATTTGTGTGTTAATTTAAACTTATAAAATAAACCCATTTGAAAGTTCCAGTTGTAAACTAAATGATATAGCTATAAGTTAATTCCCAATACCACTAGATGCTTAAATTAATTTTGGAAGCCGTTAAGGGATTTTTAACTATTTAATACAGTTTAGTTCTGTATATATATAGATGTGTGTGTTTTAACTATTAGACTCGCGGGGAGTTTTTCTTGAATTTATATAATTAAAGACGCGAGTGCTTAAAATAGTTTTGACTGTAAATTTATCACGCGCCAGTATATAATTAATATTGGAAATTATGTTGTCATGTTTTTCTATCTTTTCCTATAGAATGATCATACAACCTTTGTGTTCCCAGCAAAGAATAAATTATATAGAGAGTCCAGACTCGGTTCTACCTTCAGTCATTACATAAACATTTTAAATTAACTCTTTTGGCGATCCTCTGTTGGGATCCAGCTAACTGAATTTTTCCAGAAACAAAGCACCCCCAAGAACGTTTAAAAATAAACATTGTCTGTTAAAGATAAAACTGGAACAGAACATTGCCAGGACCGATACATATAATTTTACTGTTCTACTGTGGAAATAAAAAACAACATTTAAGAACACTGACAGTTTTTTTCGTCATCACGCTAGAGAATATTGTCTACCACCAGCGGTGAATAATACCTGAGACCACACTATTCACACCCCCGTATCTGTGACTGTGCAATCCTATAGAAACCTTTTGATATAAAACCAACAGAACACTGAGGCTTCATCTTCTAGCGATTCTCGGGCAAATCTGTGCAACACAAAACCCGCTAATCTGGGGCTAGAAAACGAAGGAAAGACATTTGTTTATTATGTCAAGTGTTTAAGCTGCTGTTGTGTATTTTCTATGAAGTGCCAGATTCCACGATCGGTAAGTGTGTGTGAGAGACTGAGTGCTGGCCATCACGAGCGTGCATGAATGAATGGGATTTATTTTGCAAACCTTGTTAATTTGCTTTACCTGATAAATACCTTTTACTGTATGTCTTGCATTGTCCTTTAAGCGGGTTTTCTTAAACTCTGTTATTTCCCCTCCCTTATATCTGCTTAGTAAAGGGAAACACGTTTGAGAACGATCGGATTTTTCCACCACCATACCTAGTATTGTAACACCTCTCTTTGAAGTAATTTAATTTACTGGTTGGGTTACATTATCTATTCTGATAAAACACCTGTCTTTGGACTGGGGTTGTTCTCTTTGTCTAATTCAAGCGGCAAGGGCATAGTTGACACCATTCTTCAACCCCCCCCCCCCCCCTGTTATTCGTATTTTGCTGTAACTATTGATTATTCCTGTAATTTGATAAATGTTGTGATCTGATTTTAATGATAAATAAACACGTAAAACTTCTAGTATTGTGTTGGAAGGCCCAAGCCCAAACTTACCCCATACTTGTTATATTCGTAGTTTGTATTCACGTACGTCCGTGTGTTTCCACCAAATTGGTGTGAGCGCATGTGTGTTTGGAAACTGGCAAATAATTGTTTGTCCAGGAGAGTTTAAGGAGTAGAGTGAGAGAAAACGATTGTCGTATAGAGTCTGTCCTTACTCTCCCCAGCACTCTGTGAATCAACTATTTACTTTCTAACCCTTTCTTTCACTGCGCATTCACCATCATTCTTCCCTCTAAAACGGGACCACTATTTTCTAAGAAATCTCTCAAATAAATTTACGACAGGCGTGACCTCGTCCAAACTGATGTTTTCATATCTGCAAATACTAGCCATGCTGTCATTGTTACTATTTTGTTTGACATGTTTTCTTCTCATAAATCTATCAATTTCAGTTACGGTATATATTTGTAATAAAGGTTTAAAACGGCAAATCGAATGTACTAAATATTTTACACAGTTTTACAAATCAAACAAGCAAGAAACAACACACCGATCACTGTGTTAATTAGAAAACGATACAACACGAATTGTACGCGCATGCGCAAAT